>JASAOG010000032.1:600000-982500 GCA_030265305.1 Biomphalaria pfeifferi
TCAAAAATTCAAATATACCTTTCAAAAATACATTGAAACATGGTATAGACACTGCTTTTTATTTTGTTGTCTAGTTAATAATATTTTAACATTACACCCACATTTTAGTTTTCTACAGGACATTTACATTTGATATAAAAATGTTCCTTTTATAGGCAGAATACAAAATAAATTGCTAATACATAACATTCAAGATATAAGTATATAATGTTTAAATACACTAATACTCAGGTTAGAAAGTATTTAAAGCATAATAACTCTAGCCATAGGAGTCATCCATAAATGATGAAAAGAGGCTAAGTGAGGCTCAGGGGGGATTGCTGGGAAGGATCCTAATAGTAGTATTTTGAGATCATGTCACCAATAGAGAAATTTTCCACATAGACACTCGCTCTAAAGTGAAGTTATCTCTGAACATTGTATGAGATTCACAGAACAGATCCTTAGACAAGACAAAACACATTTACCAAAGACAGCCATAACATGAAGGCCAAAAGGGCTATCCACGTCTAACATGTGGTCACTCCATCTTAGAAGACTTAAAAATCCAAAGGGAAGAGGCTGTGGAAGTCACTTGTGATTGGTTTCTATGGAGACAGTTTGCTGTTCTATGTGAAGGGCATGGGAAGACCTAAGTTAAGTACATGTATAGCTATTTACCATCAAAGACATCTCCTTCTTTGACCCTCTCTTCTAAAGGTGTGAAGGGAGAGAGTGGGTACGTCTGCTGAAGGTTCAGACCTCTCATAAAATTGTGTATCACAGCAGCACGACCACGCCTTGTGGTAAAAAACTCCCAGGAATTGCTGAAATTTACACAAAGAAACAATAATGAATTATTTAGACAATATAATTTTTTCAATTCCTACTTCTAGCTTACACTCTCTTCAGTGGTAAAAAAAAAAAATTGGAAGGAAACAGTGTAAGTCTGGGAATTCCTGAAACTGGCTATGAAGTATAGTAGATAGAGAATAAAGTAGGTTTGATCCCAATCTGACCAAATTCAATTCTAATCCAGTTAGGATCAGATCTGATTCAGATCCAATAATACTCATTCTAATCCAATAATATGAGATCCGATTAGATCCAAGACCACCATCAGCATCTTTAAGTAGGAATTTAATTTTTAATAATGAGGATAAAGTAGGTTTGATCCCAATCTGACCAAATTCAATTCTAATCCAGTTTGGATCAGATTTTATTCAGATCCAATAATATTCATTCTAATCCAATAATATGAGATCCAATTAGATCCAAGACCACCATCAGCATCTTAAAGTAGGAATTAAATTTTTAATTTATTATTAAAATGTTTCTCTTTACAAATTTACTTTTAAAGAATGCTACATAGGCTTATCACATACCTTTCGAAGATTCCTTGCATCAACTTCTTCCAATAACTTTTAGAAGCTCCTTTGGATTTTTTAAATGAAGACCCTGCTCTGGTGTAAGCTTGTCTCTTTTCATGAATATTTGTGTTTTCTCTTGTTGGAAGTTCACCCCAATTGACACTTTTTTTACTACACACTTCCTGTTTAGGGGCATTGGGGTCAAAGCTGGACTTTCTCAAACTGCTGGTCAGTGAAGTGGACCCTTGGAGATTTTCTTTCTCAACCTGAGGAGGCTTGAGCTCTACTTTCACCTCTCTAGCCGCTTGAGGCATGTCATCCTCATCACTCTCCCCATTGTAAGCCGAGTCCTGGTCCACATCTTTCATTGACACACTTCCATTGGAGGGAAAAAAAACATTTTCCAACCCAGAGTTGCCACTTGACTGTGGTACATTCTGGTTTTCCCCAGTATCAAAACTGCTGCTGTCACTGCTGCCAGAACTGTCTTCATCATCCTCATCCTCCTCATCCTCACTGGGATCACTTGAACTATCCTCACCTTCCTCTTCAAGCTCTTTGCCCATCTCAAGTCGTATCAGTTCTGTCTGGTCAAGTTCATGCTCATCCTTCTTTTGCTGTTTATCCATCTCTAATCTCATCATTTCTGCTGGGTCCATACGCCGATTATCTTCCAGCAGTCGACGAAACAGAACACAAAATGCACTTCCCCAAATACCTAGAATTAAAAAATACAAAAAAAATAATTTAAAAAAAAATTTATAATAGAAATAGTAACTCTTGACTCAAGAATTCATTATCTAGTTAAGAATAATTAATAATAACTGTAACTATTACTTGTACAAAAGTTATAATACAAGCTATTTCTTTGTTACATTTACCTTGAAGAAAGTGTAATGGCTGCTCTTCATATTTCTTGACTAGCTTTCCCATAAAAAATTTGCTTCCAAAAAGTTCAGAATCCATAAATGTTCCATATTTTGGCATGCCAATCTCATAAGGAGAGAACTCTACCCACTCTGTAAACAAACAAATACATACAATATTTACTGATTGAGAGATTATTACTTCCCCTTACACCTGTATGACATATGATTTACAGCTGCTAAACAGATCTGTTTTTTGTGTGTGTATTTGTTTTGCTTCAACAAAGTCATGAATAGCTCACTAGGCAATCCTCTTTTTTTTGTATGTGAAGTACCTGAGATATACATTGACCTTACAGTACATCAACCTTACAGATCTTATATTTGAACAGTCCCAGTTAAATGAAGCACTAAAGGCTGGGGGGGGGGGGGGGGGGGGGGGGGGGGGGGGGGGGGGGAGTTTATCTACCACTTGACCACTAGATTTTTCAACAAGGCTTAAAGATATACATAATTATGTATCAAGAACAAATAGCCTTGCAATAACTTAACTCCAAGGCAAAATATCAGGGGGAAAAGGAAAGGTGAAAAAAAGGGTCAAACCTAAAAACAGACCAAAAACAGAAGACTCTTAAGAATCTAATAGGTATAACTAGCTTTATATTTTGGACTTTTGTCAAAGACAGTTTGTATCAAGGAGTCAGCAGAAATGTAGCAGTGACGTCCCTTTCGTCCCATGGAGATGAGAATAGTAAAAGAACAATATGACAAAAAAAGAAACATAAAAGGCATGTAAACAAATAGTTACCTTGGAATGATTTAGCGGGAACATCTTTCTTCACATGTACACAAGTGTACAGCGGCATAGGAATGTTGCCTCCTTTGATTTTTTCCCGCTGGTCAGTTAGAGTGCACTCCATCCTCTGTAAGATGTGCAAAAATTAAAACTTGGAATCCTCATTTAACATAAATATTAAACTAATATTTTGGGATTTAGAGCCACTAGCAAATTCCACAAACATTTAACAGATTGCTAAACCTTTCTGTAGATCTAACTGATGATTGCTAAACCTTTCTGTAGATCTAACTTACCCCATTCAATAGTGTTTCTCCCACCATCCTGCCAAAGATATCAGTAAAACTCACAGGTTGACCTTCCCTTCTTTTTTGTACCATGTACTTGGCATAGTTAAAAATTGTAGAAGCATTAAAAAAACGAAATAAACTTTTATCTATGCTGTTTTTCAGCTCTTCCAGAAACTCATTCATGTCAATGTTAGGCCATTTGGGATGAGAGTATAGTGTTGACAGTAACCTGTACGATGTGAAGAAAGAAATGAAAAAAAGTGTTTTAGAACTATGCACAGAACCAGCTTGTCATCATGTGTTCATTTATCTGAGATATGACCAGAGTTGATTACTTACCAAGATGAACCAGAGAGACCACACGCATAAGTTGAACAATCTAAGACTCCTGATTCTACTAGTGCTTTAAATACCCCGCTGTAACCAGTCATAGCACGAAATCCACCTCCTGAGCCAATGACTGCTATTGTTGGCACCTGGTCAGTTGAAAAGAGTGAAAACATTTGTTACAGATTTTAGATTAAAAAAAAATGTTTACGTCTGACATTTAGCAGCCACAATAACACCAACCTCATTGGCACTGATTGGTAGGTCACTATCACCAAACAACTTTTTGACACCTTTTAGGACTTGTTCTTTTCTTTGTGCAAGAAACTGTTTCTCAGCATCACTCAAACACAAGCTGTATCTCAAGGTTGGGTTTTGACTAGAACAAAAATAAATATTTATTGCCTTGATCCTTATAAAATATAATTCACAATTAGGGTAAGCTTTTAACATCCAGTGTTAAGATTTTAACATTTTTAGCTAAACTATTCGGTAAATAAAAAAAACAAACTTACTCAAATTCTAATTTAAATTCCATATCAACTTCAGAAATCTGAAAATATTTTAATTAATACAGAAAATTAATAGTATATTTTATACAAAATAAAACTGCAAAAAAAATAAAAAATTCCTGGTTAATAAATGTTTCAATGGAAATCATTTTTGATGCAGATGTTGAACTTCATCATCAAACTCCATTTGAGTGAAGGCTTGAGGGGCTCAAATCCTCTCTTGCTAAAGTCCTGTGTGGTACATACATGTCACCATTCAGGTCGAGAATATTTGGTTTCCCAAACCTGTTAAGATGAAGATCAGCAAGTCTGGGGCTGTCAAAAAAATTATGAAACAATTTCCTCTTCTTATCCGCGGCAGGGCACAGTCATGAAAAAAATGGGAAGTGTGGTCAGGGTGCCTCATGCCCTCCCAGACTTCACTGCCTTTTAGGGAGTTGTCCCAGCACTCAAACCACTCTTCCATTTCTATTTTTTGGATTATAGCCAGAGCAGATGTTGAGCTTCAGAAAGTTGTAATTTACAGCAATTAAAACTGCATTAGGGTTTCCTGAACATTATTCAATCAAAATGTGTCCTTTTTTACTAGAATTTATTATCCTCATAGCAAATTTACATTTTTTATAGATCAAAAAGTTTAAAAAAAAATGATCCAATCTACTTACACCATTAAAAGTGATTGTTTCATACTGTGGTTGCTCCATCACTCGAATTCTACGAATGTCAAACTTTTCTGTTCCAACATTTATATCGTATAGAAGATAATTTGACTCCATTAAACTGATCTCTGTCAAAGAAAGTCAAAATAATGACAACATTCGAACAAGTTAAACCATACATTTTATGAAGTTTCAAAATCTTATCTAAATTATGAAATTTGAAGTAATTTTGCCCGCTAGAAGCTTAGCGTTACTTTTTCTTTGTCTCACATTATTGCTAAAAATATACTCACATTTTTTAAATAACATTTTTTTAAATACACATTTTTACCCCATATATTTATTAAAACATTTTTATTTATTCCATTGTCAAGGTTAATAGAACATGAGGTTAAGCCAGACTTGAACATTGGGATTGAAAGTATGGGCACTGAAGATTGAAATACAATAAGTGTTTAAGACTTTCCATCAGAAGGTCAGTTAATGTTGTATGTAGGCCTAATCAGTTTGTGTTCATTTTGTATGTACCTGGAAATAACTTGAAGTTTAAAAAGATTGTATGATGGAATTAACGTAAAGTTTAAATAGATTCTAGAAAATTCTCTATTTCAAGTAACTATCCTGATTCTGCAAAACCAGGATTCAAACCCAAGACAGTAAAAGTATTAGCAGAGTGTTACAACATTTGACTATCACATACCATCTATATGTTAATGTTTGTATTCTTCAAGAATTGGTAAGTGCTTTGCAAAAGAAAAAGATAAAAAGCACTAAAAAAGCAAAACCATAACTAACCTTTTTGTAAACAGAAAATAATTCCATAGCAAGAAAGTAAACTTATTTGTAAGCAAAATAGATCAAAATGTAAGTAAAGTAAAGGACCTCTTTAAAATCTTGCAATCTACAGTGCAGGTCTGTTACTATGTCCGACAGCTAACGAGGGCAACATGAGGCTAGCACAATGAGCAACTGCCTTTAATTTCCCCAATTAATGTCATGTACCCATCAGAGTTGAGTGGACTCAGAAGAATCCTAAAAATCCAGAAATTTAAAATCCCAGTCTTCCCCAGGATTCAAACCCAAGACCTCTCAGTTAAGAAGCCAAATGTTTTACCATTCAGCCATAATGCCCACCAAACTGTAGGTAAACAAGCAGAATGGCTTTTAGCCAACATGTTATAACATACAGAAACTCAGTGAAGATGTGATTATTCTACCCTTGAACAAATAAATATGTTTACAGATTGCCTAAGTGTAAAATTCTGTTTCTGCCTGAGTACACTACAGATAAAATAGATAAGATGAAAAAAAAAAATTACCAAGTACATTGGAGTGTGTAAAGTTTAGAAAAAATGTGAACGTTTCATTCCACTCTGGATTGACACAGTTTTCTTTTACGCTTGTACATTTTTTTCCATCAGGTGAATTCTTCATCACCAGATTGATATATGGATCTGGTGTATCCACTGTTGAATAAAAAAAAAAGACTATTTTCAACAGAACTCTTTAAAGCACCAAGCTAAAAATGAAAAAAATATGTTTACATTAAACATTTTTCAGTTGCATTTATTTTTTGGAATAAATCCTTAAATGATCAAACTTATCAGAAAAATATTAGGCTACTCTTTAAATCTTTATCTGATTAATAAACTAAAACCTTTGTACCCCAAAAATGTATGATATAGAAATGAATGGACCGACTATTTTTGTTTTTAAAAAAGCTATTTTGAGTAAAAACTTATTTCTTGCCGCCGTGGCTCTGTCCCACCCCACTAGGGAAGCTTACATTACTGCTCCTAATAGTTTTGATAAAAACCATTCCCCCTCAGGCCCCTCTCTATCAAGTATCCACCCCCCTCATCAAAAAGAAATTCTGGACCGCGTTTATTTTATCTCTTGCATTCACCCTTCTAGAAACTATTAGATTATATTCTTTTTTCTCACAAAGATTAAACTCACAAATACTCACAATAATCTCTGAGGACACCAACAGTAATATTTCTGCCTCTGATGACTCTGACAGTCAAGATAAGACATGCTGAGTGTTGAACCTGCCAAAAGGGAATGCACTTTTAATATGTTATTACATGAATATTATTTTACAGATTGTTTTCTTTTTTTTTCTTTCCACCGCACATGTCAAAATGTTCAAGATGTTAAGTTAAGTATAAAGGAAAAACTCAGCTGACATACATCTAAACACTAAGAAGTGGTGGAAATAACAGATCTATTTTTTTTTATTTTGTTTGTGTGGGTGCCTTGTAGATCTAACAAATTTAGTTTTTAATGCCCTTGGCTAATGATTCTACATTTTCCTGGCAAAGAAAAAAAAATGGAAAGAAAAATAAATAGCCTATCATGAAAAATGAGGTCTGGGAAAATGCAGTGAAGATAAACAGGCAGATATTTATACAGGTATATTAGTTCTACACTGTAAATACTAAAAAATGTTCATGATTTTTCGAATGAATTTAGATCTACATTTAATGCATATTAGCCTACAAATCATCTAGAATTAAGTACCATAGTAGGCCATATTGAACAATCACAATGTGAATGTCTAACTCATAGAATTGACTCTTTAATTTAGGTGATAATTTAAGATTCTTATATATTATAGATGTTACTTCAAAAAAAAAGAAGATAATTACGTCTTATGCAATTCATGTGTCAATCTAGTCATGCATGTTAATCAATGACTTAAACTCTGCTAAGTCTTTGGTTTTCCTGGATGCTCTAGGCAACCCATTTCATTCTCTAATGGCACTAGGGAAGAAGGAGTATTTGTAAATGAAGGTATAGCTCCCAAAACCTAGACAGATCTAGATGATGAGACTTGATCTATACAGATCTAGATTTACATACGCTTTGAAAAAAAAAGGTTAAAAACAACAACACTCAAGTCATATGTTTGGCATTAGATATTATGGATTCACTATTCGTGAAAAATAGGGACGGCGATTGTTGTATGCTTTGTAGGCTAAGTTAGCCTAAGTTAGTACACTATTAATGCTATACTATAAAACATAACGGATATTCAAAAGTATTCATCAAAAACATCCGCCTCTTACATTACTGATATCATCTGTGCTCTTTTTTCGCTGGAGAATCACTACACACAGTGCCTCTGACACATTCATTATTTAATACACTTTAGGAACAATGATTAGGATGGTTTTCATGACTACAAATTTGGCCAATAGGCTTGCCGGACTTATCAGAGCCAATACATTAATAGACTTTGTATGTGTAAGCCTGGGTCTATATAAAACTATATAGTCTTGGTGAGCAAGTCTATAAGAAGAATAACGCGTAAACTGTAAGCTACAAATCCGTTTTGCGCTGCCATTAAGATCAGCGCATTGGGTGAAGAGATTGAAGGATATAGATCTAGATTTAGATCTAAATAGGCCTACACATGCCTACTTCTTGACACTGTACGGCTATTCGGCTAACAGTAGTTTTTTAAAAGAAAATAGAGTGGGCCGACGTGTCAAGGCTAATATTAGTTTTGAAGAGTCTTTATGTCTACAGGGGATACTTCGTGACAGTACAGAGATTTAATACTGAATAATTTGCGGAGCAAACAAATGAAATACACACACACTCACACAGAAGTAAAAAGTACACACACAATGCAGTTTAAATCAGAATGTGAAGGGGGAAAAATAAGAAGGCAACCATTCCGATACACCATTAACATTGACTGGGACCATCACTAGGACTTATGATGTTGAATGACTAGAAAGACAATGGCCTGATACAGAGCATACACATTTAATGTGTTCACTTCTTTAACAGGTACCTCAGGTAGAGCCTGAAGTCAATTGCCAGGCCTCATACTACCTTTTTTTTTTTTGTTAATCTAGAAACGATATGAAAAAAATAAAAAGATGGACCTAAACTATGAAGGAAGCGATGATCTTTTATCTACCAGCTCTAAATCTCAACTCAAGGACCTGCTTCTGCTAAAAATAAAAATGTGCACCACTTCTTTAGCTAAGTCCTTTGACATATAGGCCTACATCTAGATCTAGGTAATTTCTTAATGCAGAACCAGAGGCGACCTACAAATATCACATCCATGGAGTTACACGCACTTTCAAAAGTGATTACCCGGCGTGAACATGTTTGAAAATTGGTTTGCGTTCACTTTGTTATTTAAACAACTTAAGTTATTTTTTTAAATTTTAAAATTCCTACCTTAAATTAAAATAATATATTAAACATTCATGTTACATTTCTCATCGAAAAAAAGTAATATGGATTGAACCCACGGCAAACGTATTCAATTAGCTTGAAATTAATTACTCATTTTCCCCTCATGTTTTGACTACTTTCTTCCACCTTTGGAAGACAATGTGAGCTTATAGTGGAAATTGAGAACAATATTCATCTTAGCAGTTGGCTAATAGCAGCGAGTTCAACGAATTTAAACAGCGCATTTTCAACATTAGCCATCACAAGTTAAGCAACAGGGAAGGAAATCAAAAACAGAGATTGTTTCTGCTTGCAACAGGGCCGGCCTTAGGTAATTGGAGGCCATAGGCAAATTGAATTTGGTGGCCCCCAATTGTAATGGAAAATTATAATTGAAAAAAAAAAACAGAAATAAAACAAAAATTACGTAATTTATTTTAAAAAATCTTGCATACTCCAACAATAGCAATGAGGACAAGTATCGCTATTTCTTCTCTGAAATTATTTAAGAGTCCTGTACGAGCGCCCCTTCCCAACCAAACGTAGGCCCTAGGCGGCTGCCTAGTTTGCCTATGCCTAAGGCCGGCTCTGCTTTCAATAATGTTTTTTGTTTTTTTTTTAAAGAAAAAAGATGTTGAAAAATAGTCTTCACTCCAAGATAATGTATGTATGTCATTGATTACAATGCTAGTATTTCAATGTTCAGAATGCTGAAAGACTGAAGTGTCAATAATATAAAAAAAATGGCCCCTTTGTTGACTCACTCATTTGTTGGCCCTTGTCCAAGAAAGGTGCACAACTCTTTCAGATACGTCATTGCATAATGACTTTGTCAGATTTCTCTCGAACAGAACTTAATCCCTACTTTTTCCCCCCTTTCCACCCAAATCTAAACAAATCCTGCACTTTTTTTTCTTTCTTCCATGGTGTGCTTTCACTCAATAGGCTTGGAAGCACGAGGCTTGATCGTTCCATGTGCATACATGAAGCAGAGCTCGCTGAACGAAAAGTATGGTTTACAAAAACGCTTGTTTTAGTTTGTTTTTGTTTTTTTGTGAAGAAAAAAAAGATTTATGTTTTGTTTTTTTTTGTCAATAGGCACTATTTACGAGCTATTCAGACACTATGCAGACCCTGTTCAGCCCATGTCATAGAAAAAATAAAAGGAACAACTTCAGGTCATGTAGCCATTATAACCACCAGTCTTTATTCTCAAAAATTATTGTAAAATACCCATTTCAGTTCCTGAGCTTAGCGCGACATTTGAAAATATTTAAAATCTCAGCCACCACTGGAACCTGAGACCACTGGCAAGAAAGTCAAGCTAATTACCCACATCCATTGCTCTCTGCAATCTATATGGAGCCAGAAGAGTGCATTTAATTGTATAAAAAATTGTTATATTTTTTTTATATAGTATAGCTCTAAGACTTTTTTTTTCTTAAGTTCTCTACTTAGTGGAGGTCAGCGTAGAATAGAAAACCAATATCTCATTTCTGTCAATAGTACACCAGATATCTTTTTTTTTGTATTGACTCATCTAATTATTATTATTATGATATATTGTTATTTTTTAAAATTAGTATTGTTATTATTATTGTTATTATTATTCAGAGTTACGATAATGACAAAATAATCTTACCTGAAATATTTGGTATGGATCAAAGCTGAAATAAAAAAAAGTAAATATTAGCTTAACAATGCTAAATCTGCCACGTTCTAATTAATTTGAATGCAACATAAAAGTCTGGTCTCTTTAAAAGCGTACATAAACATTATCATATAACATACACACATACGTGGAAGAAAACACACGTGCAAGTACATGTGTTACCTACATGATATTTGAATCGAAATTCTGAGAATTTATGTTTTTTTTTTTCATTGGAAGTTTTCGAGACGTTAAAGTTTTTGAATATTTGTGTCGATGTGCGTGTGTGTGTGTGTCTATATGACATCTGTGTGTACGAAAGAAATGAAGAACAAAAAGTGTTATTTGATACGAGAATGCCGAGGTGCAATAAACTATTAATTATTAAACTGTCCTAATAAATAGCAAGGCCAGGTAATTATGCAGTAGCAATGTAATGCCTGTCTATGGGACTTGTAAAATAAGAAGATGAAATGATAACATTTTTGGTGACACTTGTGAATAAACAGTGGCTTTCTACAGTGTGTAGGCCTAGTTATTTCTAAAGCTGCAGGTAGCCTAGTGAACTCGTAGAGTACAAACCATTATATGCTTTCAGTAGCAAACTTGTTTTTATTTTATAATCTTTTAATTATATACCAGTCACACTACACACAATGAATACAGAGAAACTGGAACACACTATGAAACACATAGCCCCAACATTTCACACATTTCTAGGATTACACATTCTAGAAGCCAGCAACGTCGCTGGTGTAGGAGGAAGGAGAAGATTATCTTAAAATGCCTAAAATAAGATTTCCTATTAATAAAAAGAAGCAAGTCAAAGAAAAGGCGAAATTAAAATAGTGGCCTGAAAACTCCTCAGTCTCAAGTGAAGAGCCAAGATAAAACTTAATATGAAAAGTTAAAATACCCACCCAAGTCGTGAAGTTTGACTTGCTATGCTACGCCTTGTGTGTGTGTGTGTGTTTTGGGGGAGGGTGGTTTCCTGGCTATACAACTTGTGTGTTGATTTATAGTCTTGACGGATTCACCATCAAGCTGCACATATGCCTTAACGCGCACGCCTTTCAATAGAACAACATTTTTAACCAACATGTATAATTGTTATGTCGCTTTGGTACAAGGGGCCTGGATCAAAGTTCATACAAACAAGCCATTCTATGAAAGCGTGAAACGGGGATGAGAAAGAGAGAGAGGGGGGGGGGTTGAAGCTCCAGTATGAAATATCTGTGCTGTATTTAACACGGCCCATCAATCTCACTACACAGACCTACTGGATAACAAGACCTATCAATGCAGTATAAGCTTGGTCACACGTCTCAATGTATCACGTGTTCGGCCCATCAATCTCACTACACAGACCTACTGGATAACAAGACCTATCAATGCAGTATAAGCTTGGTCACACGTCTCAATGTATCACGTGTTCGGCCCATCAATCTCACTACACAGACCTACTGGATAACAAGACCTATCAATGCAGTATAAGCTTGGTCACACGTCTCAATGTATCACGTGTTCGGCCCATCAATCTCACTACACAGACCTACTGGATAACAAGACCTATCAATGCAGTATAAGCTTGGTCACACGTCTCAATGTATCACGTGTTCGGCCCATCAATCTCACTACACAGACCTACTGGATGACAAGATCTATCAATGCATTATAAGCTTGGTCACACGTCTCAATGTATCACGTCTTCGGCCCATCTCGTGACGCCCCCCAACCCAGCAAAAGAAAAAAAAATCTACACCCCCATCCCAATTGAACAGCTAGAGGAGGGGGGCTGGGGGAGTGCCTAGTATTTTATGTGTATGCTTTACATGTTCGGATGTTCCTACAGTTATCTTGCATTCTGCATAAATGCATTGCGTCTACAGCCCCCCCCACTTCATTCAAATAAAAAGAGTGCACGTGAAATGAAATCAAAGAAAGAGGTGGAACGGGTGCATTTTGCAGTATAAGAGGCACATGTAGTGCAAGCATACCTGAAATGAGGTAATCAACACTTTAACAAACAAAAAAATATTATGGAAAAAAAAATCACTCATAATTTAAAAAAAAAAAAAAAAGCCATTATATTTTTTTTCGTGGCAATCTCTTACTATTTTTCAGTCAGTGAGAACCAGGTCTGTAACTGCCCGGTAAGGAAAAACCATAACAATGTTTTTCACTGTCACATTTGGATCTCAAAAACGAAAACCGCTATTATAAAATCAGATTTCACTTTTGTCTTCATCGTATTTTTCTTCTTTAATAAATGCAACGACTTTTGGCTTTTTTTTCAGTGAGAAAAATGCATCTTGTGTGCACTGAAATAAAAACATGAAATTTTTGCGCTATCAAGAAATTTACTCCAGAAATTTCGCATGTTGCAAATTAAAAATTGCATGTAACAGTTTATTTCCAGGTGTAAATTATTAAATTAAAACATTATAACTTCTTTGTATTAACATCGTCTGGAAATCTCTTGAAATTGCAAAATCTACAAAAAATTCATGGAAATCTTAAATTATTAAAATCTCCTGAAAAACAAAATTGTCATTTTGCGGTGCTAATCCTATGCGAAATATAAAAAAAACATCATTGTCCTCTTTCATTTAATAAAATGTATTGCAAAGACGAATGCATTTTCTAATACAAAATCTTAATTTTGACATTATGCTTACCCCTATCCAGACTGTGTCCCGCAAAGAGAACCCCGCATATGGTCTCCCAAGGCTTACCTTTTTGTTTATAAAATTAAGTTGACAAAAAGACTTTGTAATCGATTGAATATATTACTACAAATAATAATGGTATAACAATGGTTACTGTTTGAATAAGGCATGAGGTGATATAGGAGTAAAACTGACTCGCAGGGCCAGTGTACGAGTTTGTAAAATAGATCATCATCTCGATTGCATTTGTCGACAACACTTGCTATTATATATAAGCTTTTCATATTTTGTTAGCTAACAGCGCTTTCTAACGTGAGGAATGTGTTCTGGATTGTGTGGTCTCTATGGTCCAGGGTTCGGACCCAGCCCGTTATCATCCCTTGGTGTCCTGCTGGAGGTCTAGGATGTAATAATCCTTATGGCTGAAGGAACGCCCTAAATGTAACAAGTCCTAAGTCAGAACAAGACATAATTTCTTTTACACAAGTGAACTAAGTACAATACCCCGAGTGTAGCAGCACACCCTATATGGTGTACTGTGTACTCCCAATAGTAAACATGCGAGTCTCTTCTCGTGAGAAGCGTAGCACTTACTTTTCCGAATCCGGAACAAAGTCCTTTTTCAATAGCTTGAGGATAATATCTTCATCTAAGTACCACCAAAAGGCCATTATGTTTCAGTGTTGGGTTAGTGTCAAACAACGGTCAGCGTAGTTAGCCTCCACTTAGTTAATCCAAGGAACTACACAGAATTACTTTCACGTCAAGAGAGAATGTGTGCAATGTGCTAAGGTTATTTTCTTGAACACACTTATAAGTAAGCGTGAACACTTGTCAATCACTTGTTCTTTTGAACTATGACCAAACGACCAATCGCGTTTACTTATACTTTTATAATACACGTAGGACAGGGTCGGTCTCCAAATCCCAAAAAATAAATCATTAAGTCGGCCTACGTCTACAGATTGTAGTGGCAACTCCTGTTTAATGCTGTAAGAAATGATTAAATCTTTCCCAACGTGTCGCCCAAGCACAAGGGAGAGCATTACAAGAGGCTACTTAGAACATTCAATGTGAAGATATATAGATACCAGGAAGAATGTCTCATTTTGATGTTATCGGTGTTTAGTAAGACAGACCGCAAAGATGCACTTTGAACTCTTGTATGTTAAGTGCTCACGTTCGTAGCCATGTTGTATTCTAACTAGTAACTACTTGACATTTAGCAGACGCGCGCGAGTAGTTAAGAATGCGAATTTTAATTTCCAAGTTGGACTATGTATAGTAGCCCCGAGCCCCCAAAATGTTGGTAACTTCCTAGCTACGCCAGTGAAATTACTAAGCAAAAAAAAAACAACAAAAACTTTGAAGATGATAGAATCTCGCAAGTTTTAGACTTTAATTTCTATCTAATGGTAGTCTACACTTAATTATTCTATTACTTCAACTATTCCAGCATTGAAATAAAATATGACCTTTCTTTAAATTCATATTATTCTGAAAAGAAGGGGGGGGGATGGGAGAGAGAGAGGGGAGGGACTACAGGAATAAGTTAGTGCCTGTGTGCATTGTTCCATTAACATTCAGTTATAAAGGGTGTTGACAAAGCCATTCATGTAACTCAGGGTCATGGGGTACAGTTACAATTGACGTACAGTAAGGCCTGTGATAAACAAACGCGAGTTATGATAAACAGACGTCTATCGTCATTGTGTTGTATTATTTGAGCTTAGTCTCAGCAGTGGCGTAGCTAGGGTGAGGGAGGGGAGGTCCGAATTCGAAAAAATCCCCCCCCCCCCCCCGGGATTTGGAGTTTGGAAATTTGGTTCTGCAGTGCATAAAATATGCACACAAACTTGCAAGGCATACTTTTTAAATTACATAGCTTATCAGTATTTCCGTTTTCTGTACACCGGATGCACCAATTAAGAAAATCCTTTATGATATCAGTAGGGTATTTCAGAGAGAGAGAGGGAGAGAAATGCGATCGAACTAGAAACACATTTTAAAAGAGGGAGGGAAGGAGAATGTAATAAAAAAAAAGAAAAGGTTCAGGACTCAGATGCCTTGCAAACACAGGTGACCTAATTCCTGGGCAGAGTTCCAAACTTGGTATTACGTAACAACATATACCGTTACCTATAGGTGTAAACAAAAGCCCTCAAGCATAGCATTGCGTGTTACTATTATTCCCACTGTAATGTCGGACACTCATAAAGGTATATTACTAAATATGGCCTACAAACGACCATTTTGTTCCCCTATATTGCTAGTTTTTTTTTTGTTTTTGTTTTTTTTTAAATTTAACTTCTAACTTTAGTTTTTTTCCCACGTTCTTTCTGGTAGTAAGCATATTATCTTTATTATAATTTTAAAAAATATTTGAATCGTCAGATATGTGTGTTAGATAATCAACAAAGAAACCCTAGAGGCCAAATCTATTCCTAAACGTTGTAACAGTCAGGGCCAGCCAGTTCTGGGTTTTCTGTGGTAGGGGCAAAGAAAAGGTTATAAAAAAAAACACATCCCACTCCTAGATCCATAGAATGATCTAGTCTTTTAATGCATGTAGATTAAATCTAATATTAAATGGTGTTTGGAGCAACAGAATAAAGGGTTTTTAACGCTTCAAGGACGCCCAGCCACTAATTGTGAGATGCCATACTCTACATTCAGCCCACATTCTACGGACTGGAATGTGGATTACAGCCCCTTTTCTTTCATTACTGAAGTGCTCTGAACAACACACAAAAAAAAAAAAATGTGAATAAAAATAGCTCGACTACATGTGTAGTTAAACAGGGATAGGACCATCAAAGGACACTCTCGAGAAGGCATTTCGTGGATCTGCATAGTCTAAATAACTTCAGGTAAAAGTGACAACTCACAACATTCTGAACACAAATACTAACCGCGCGTAGAGATGTCTAAATGTTCGTGAACGGCGATTACTGATCTATAATTCAATCTTATTTCAAGTATGAGAAGGCGTTGAAAAGATCACTTACTTAAAGAACTAGGCAGAGTCTAGAAGACTCACAGAAATGTAAGGAATGATAGCGTTAGCAGAGATGCTTTAGTAAGAGTTTGATAGATACATCAACAACTAATTTTCCACTCATTCAAATTCAGTAAGAGCTCTGAAATGTGGGGCGAGGAGGCCGAGTGGTAAAACGCTTGGCTACCGAACCGAGTGGTTTAGAGTTCGAATCTCGGTGGAGAGTGAGATTTTGAGCTTCGGTTTTTTAGGAGCGCCCCTGAGTCCACCCAACTCTACTGGAGAAGTTAATGCGGTTGGTCGCTGTACTGGACACACGACTCAATCGTTAACCGTCGGTCAAAGAAACAGAAGAACTTTACACCATTTGCCCCCGTAGATCGCGAAGTTTGAAATTGGAACCTAAGAGCCACGAATAACCAAAAGAGTCTTTGTGGAGGCTGTGAAGTTTTGCCATGCTATCGACCAACTTAACTTGGGGACACGCTAGATCTAGACATCAAATGTAATGGGTTCGAACGAGACCAATCATCATAGTAGGCCTCAGCACTGATCTGCCAAGTCGAAACCTGTGGGCGTAGGAGACTAATAGCTCGTTGCCACAAACCTGAGCTATTGGTCTAAACTGACCGACATTGCAGGCCAGTGTTCAGGCCTTCTATGACGATTGGTCTCGGTTTGAGTTTTGTCAGGGGCATATCTGCTCTTCTCTACGTCACCTTCTATTATTCCGCTTTTAAGCGAAGCGAATTCCTAAAATATCAATAGTTAGTTATTGCCCATAAAAACCAATTCATCAAAATGCAGATGGGGCGAGGGGGGGGGGGGGATAAAGAACGACTAACGGTATGGACATGGACACTAGAAGAAATACCCAGGTTATTTACTGTAATTGTTATTACTGAGCATAGTTCCAATAAACAAATTAATCCGCGCCAATAGTACAACCGGATACCAGTACAAAGACACTAAATGTCGATCAACGGCGTCGCTTTTTTGACAACTACAGAACTGCTATGCGACACTTCAATGATATTTAGTGTTAAAAACATGGATAGGTTTAGAGAGAGGAAAACATGTAACATTATACGAGAAACGACATAGGGGCTGATGAGTTGACCCCCTGATCTTCATGAGAGCTTAATGGCTAGACCAACAAACGTTTAATGATACATCGTTTAAAGGAAACATATTGCCTATAAGGAGCACGCTCAGTTCCACTTACTGCTTTGGTGTTTTCGTTATAAGCGTGTATTAAACACTACCTTTTTATGTTATTTAACAGAAAAAAACTGCATCGTAAAAACTAACATTAGACCTAATTAAAAATATAAAAATAAATATAGTGCTTCAATTTAAGAGAATAACGGCTAAAAAAAAACAACTAAAAACTTACTCTTCCAAGCGCCTAGATTTGGGCAGCGTTGGTGTACAGGAGCTGCTCAGCCTCCCGCAGGAGTGATAGTCATCGTCGTCTTCATCATCATCATTATCTTCGTCCTCTTCTTGGCGCTCAAAATTCCCATCAAGCAACGCGACGTGGTCAGTTTCAAACGGCGCGCAAGTTTCTATAGTGTCACTCTTTCGTTTGCTCAGCTGCCGCGCATAAAGCGGTCTGCCGTCTGTGTAGCTGGCGAAAGGAAGAGGTCTCTGGATATGGGCATCTCCTAAAGTGGATTCCTGAGTGGACATCATTTTAGATTCCGCGGAGGGATCACAAACGTCTTTGTGGCTTAAAACATCTGATTGCGTTTTCAAATTGAGTTCAGATTGGTCTTTGCCAACAATATTTTTACTCTCCGAAAACGGTTCGGCCTGAGAAGTCTGAGAGTCTGTGCACGTAAAACCGTTAGAATCTTCCTGGGTGTATGTGAAACCACTAGAAACAAAAGGATCATCGGTAAATTGCTGTTCAGTTGCTTGCAGTGACTCGACACTGTCCATAGCACACACCTCGTCCTCAAAACGAAATGCATTAGGTGACTCCGTCTTCTTTAAAAAGGGACTATCTGCAGGCAGTAGAATGCCCATCTGTGGAGATTCAACTTGTTTGGTTCCAAAGTCTGAAAGAAGCGAAGAGTCCAAATCACGTTTCGAATTTAAATCACGTGAGACACTGTTCACCTTTGTAACACCGGCATTGTTAAGTCCCACTAGTACATTGAGATTATTGATTTCCTCCGCTGAAGAACAGTACTCCGAATACTTTACTGGCGAGCTAGTAGGGGCTAGTTTAGAATCCGCACAGAGGTTCGTTGTGAAAGTACTAAACGATTTGGAATTACGGAAAACTGGCACACTCCTACGAATGTTTATATTATGGGCCGCTTCGCTGCTCTGCCCTCGCGTGTGTGTTGGCCTGGTTTCGTGACGTAGATCTAGTATCGCCAGATCTGACTGCAAAATATCACTCTTCTTCTGTGTGGGTGTGAGAAGAATCGTCTGCTCGTCTTCCATGTTGTATACTTACATAAATAGACGCATACTTCCGTCCAGAAGTTTCCGACTGCTCCAAACTAACCAATCGCTGACTGTGTCTTGCCCTCTTAGCCTAGTACTGTATTACTCCTAGTGTTGTACGGTGGTGTAAGCCTAAGGCTTTTTTTTTTTTAATAAGACGAAAGAGGGGAAAAAATCTAGATCTAGATCTATTAACCTAAAAGAAAAAAAAAAGAGGTAGCGACCAAGTCGTCTGTACTGTGGCTTCGCGTGTCTACTCGGTGTTGGTGTCAGAGTTGAAAGTCGTGTCAGTGTATCGAAGGTGCAGGCGAGAAGAGACGAGAAGTTGGGTGCGGTGAGGCAGTTTAATTATGTAGACTCGAGCGCCCAAACTGCTTGACACTATTGTGCAAGTACATTCTAATTATCAATTAAAAGCCGTTCACATTTGACGAGCATTGGATTCCTAGAGTACATGTCTAGATATTGATTATTTGAAGGAAGGATCAGGGCCACGTGTGTTTTGAGATTTATCGGGGCAGTGGCGTAGTAAGGGTGTGGCAGGGGGTGAGGATAATTTGACCACCCCTCCAGGCCTCCACTTGAGGGGGTCCCCCAAATGAGCGCTTTTTTACATGAAATATTATTTAGTACGCAAAATGCAAGGGCACCCAAAGAGCCAAGCCTCCGGGATCCCAAATGATGGAAAATTTCTAGCTACGCCCCTGTATCGGGGATCAGATAATAACAAAGTTTTCATTTTCTAGACTTTCTGTTGTGTGCACAATCATAACTGCTTAGATGTATGGGTTTAATACCGTTATGAGAAAAAGAGTTCATTCAATCTAAGAATGATCAAAGGACCTTCAACGAATCATACAATTTTAACACTTCATACCATGGGCGTAGCCAGCGATGTTTTTTTGTTTTCTTGCATGAGCTACCGACACTCCTCCAGACTCTTGGGGATGGCTACCTGGTCGTCTGGTATACGCTCTGGACTGTCGTTCGATTATATGGTAAAATATTCAACAAAAAAAAAAAAATGAACGGACTGGCTATAGTGAACATTCATTACTTAAATTTAGAGTAAAGACACACAAGTTCCCCCCCCCCCCCCCCCCCCATAAAAAAAAATCCCGGCACATGCTTTATATACACTTAGACATTGATTGTTGAAATTGATTATTTAAAAAGTAAAGTTCTTCTTTCAGACCTTGTGGTCTATAGAGCAGATGATGTAAAGGTCATCTTTTTCTGTGGCCCACAGTTAGCGAGGGTGTCATGTGGCCAGCACAACGACCAACCGCCTTTTCTTTCCCCAACTAATGTCAGGTACCCATTAGAGCTGTGTGGACTTAAAACGCCCGAAATTAAAAATCCCAGTCTTCCCAAGGATTCGAACCCGGAACCCCGGTTTGGAAGCCTAGCTTTTTACTTAAGTACAATAATTTCGATTTAATTTATTTACTTTTCAGATAAAGGTAAACATGAATCAAAATGCATGTCATTATTTACTGTCTACCTAATTTTGGACCATACTCTATATAGATAAAATCCATTTTACAAAATGAATATAAGTTTAACAGCTTTTGTTAATAAGAATAACTTAATAGAAACGAACTCTGTCTTTTTTTTGTTTGTTATTCTAGAAACGTTTATAGATTATAAGGTAAGAAAATAACCTAAGGAAATGAAAATACGTGTAGAAAGGGGATTTGGGTGGGTCGGGAAAAAGTTTAATTTATTTATAGGCCTAACTACAATAACCTGCATTTAATAATTATTAACAAGAAACCTCATTAGCGCGATAGTTATCCAACACTAATTCTTGCTTGGCACTCTGTTATACTTGTCTTATCTCTGTGGGTGACATAATATGCGCACCCTCCACAAGTAGCATACTGTAATAACTTAAGTGAGGCAACTCAACGAGGCACATATATCCCAATTTAGAAGATATGACAAGTTCATAAAACATCATCTTTCTTAGGCACAGTCTTTTCACTTCGGCTCTCAACTTGGGCGGAAATCGTTCTCTCTAATGTCAACATCCTTCCTGTCTAGTCACAAATAGTGCGCACCTTCTTTCTGTACTATCTTGGATGGCGGTGCGCATGGCAAAGTCATAACAATACTTTCTGATATGTCTCCGAAGAGTGAGAGTTTTATATGGGTTTCTAATAATGAAAATATATATGTAATATTGTGTATTGTGTGTGTGTATTGGGGAAGTTTAGAGCCCTTCCACGAGTGTCTATTGGAACTGTAAATCGCATGAAAAGGAATGCATAGACAAAGAGTTCCTATCAGTGATAGAAGAGAATTAATTGATCTGTTTCAATTTCAGTTCCTGCTCTTAGCGTTACGCTCTCTTCATGGGTTAAACAAAAAGTTGGAAGGAAAATGTTTGATGCCTAGACATTCCCCAAACTGACTGTGAAGTTGATAAGGTGTAGCGGTAACAACGCAAATAAGTATGATCCCCAGACTAGTCAAATTTCTTGTATCAATCTGATGGAGATCCTATAGGATCTGAATTGATCAATCTGATTGGATCATCCATTTAGGTCTAAAACTTAATTTAAAAAGATAAAAAAATAAAATAAACGTTACTAAAACGTCAATACTTGTTTTTATTTAAAAAAAAATATTTTGTCGTCTTATTCTCCACTTTATTCTTTTGTAATATAAAGATTAAGACGCTCATTAAGTTCTTCGTTTACTTTTTTTGGTGTCAGACAGAGCAGAGATTATGTCCCTGATTGGATGACTTGATGTTACGGTGTGTGTGTGTGTGCGTGTGTGCTTCATGGTGACGGTGGGAAGATGTTAGCGATTGGTTGTGAATGATACGAGATAGGTGGCAGTGTCGTCACTAGTCTCCTAGAGACTTCTCCACATGGCCAGACTGAAAAGACGGGTTAGTGTAGTGAGTTAGATTTTTGTTCAGAATACCATTTTAAATCATTACTAAATTCTACCATATTTATTGCATTTTATCTCGAGTTGATTTTGTTTATATTGTAATAAAAGTTATATTAAGTATAGTTCACAAAAGAAGTTATTCAATTTATTTTTAAGTTTTAAAAGTTAAGTAATAATACGCCCACGGCGGTTTAGTTGTCTACCAGAAGTTTGGTGCTACAAGTCAACGACCGTCAACAGCACTTGGTCAACCGACACTTTCTTAGAGTACTTAGAGACACAGAGAGGCGTAATTCTCCATGGGATGGGGGGGGGGGCACACATACATGATTACCGCACATGATTACTGCTAAAGATAAATGTGTAGCTTCGGTAGAAAAGAGTTGCAGTTAAACAACAAAACAACAATAACAAACCTGGCAATAACTCGACTCGTTATCAGGTTGGTAACGCCCATTTCTACGAGCCTCTAATTGCCCAAATTGGTCATAGGCTTCGAATGCGTAGGAAGAAAAAGACAGGATTTGAACTCACCATCCTTTCATTAGGCTTAGCACTCTTGTAATCACAACTCCCGCCCACCCGATGCAAGATCATCTTAACAGAACAATACTTTATCCTGGCACGAGTTCTAAATGTTTATAATTTCCCAAACAAATCTGAACCATCCGGCTCTCGAGTTGAATAAGTTCATGTAGACGTACACTTCAAGTGTTCAATTTTGGGTCATAAACATCAACTTCTATCCTAATCATCTTATCCTCTAGAACAACATCTGCCCTGTAGATCGCAAGGTCAGAAAGGGAATCTCACTCTCGATTCCGAGTCTTCGGGTGAACCAATGACCTAACGCAGACTATACCGTTTCTATTGGTCAAACCTGCACTACGTTTGATTACTGATGATCTTTACTTGGCCATGGTTTACTTTATGGCCTTGTCAAGTCTCCTTGCTTGCTAAAGGAAGGAGGAAGCGAAACGAAGCTCCAACAAAACATTTCTTATTTATCATTTTGAAAGATTGTTTTTCTGTGATCTCGGCTATTAGATCCATATTTTTATTACAAACCTGTAATCAACTCATTCTGAGCGTCTGGTACACATTTTGAACACGTTATTTTTCGCACTTCCCATTCTCGGTTAAAGTCAGTGGCGTAGCGTGGGACCGGGCTCAAGAATATGTCGATGGGCCCCCTTCCCCCAATAAGATGAATGTGAAGTGAGACAAAACAATTGAATGATTTGAATGTATCGGTACATTTACCAAACGACATTCCAATTCAAGTTGTGAACCCTTTTTTTTATACATAATTAGTAACAGTGTAACTCGTTTTGATAGTTAGGACTCAGACAAGTATTAGTGTCTTAAAAGTCAACGTTTGTACAACTTTTTCAAAGAATTATACGACTTAAAGGTGTTTTAAATGAGTAAAGAAGTGTTTTATCTGTTCTACATTCTGCACATTTACATTCCTAAAACACTTGTAGGTGTGAAACCTTAAAATACTGATACAAACTATAATCTGATTATGCTTCCATCTTTTGACAGTAAATAGATCGAACATTTTTCTGGCTTTCTAAGTAGCACAGTCAGTAACCAGTGCATCTGTTTCTAAACTTTTAGCTGTTTCTCGCTCAATGGAAAGAACACAAAGTCAAGCCAACTTGCTCTGTGGCATAGACATTTGGGAATAATATTTGATGAGTCGAAATTTAGAAAATGGCGGCTATGCTAAACACATTGATGCAGACGAAGTGAGAAATATGATGCTTGCTGTGACATTGTTTAGAAACATGATAAAATGAAGTTGCCTGTGATAAAAACATCGAAATCTCATGTAGCTGTTTATAATAAAAAGAAAATAAACATCAAAACGTCGTACACAGACTTGATATGTTTTTAGGAAAGGTTTCTTTGAAGGATTGCATCCCTGAACAATATTATATGGCAATATCATCGGGATCAAATGAATGGTGGCATCATACGACTCTTTGTCGTTTGCACATGAAATGAAACCGGGCATTAAAAACTCACATATGATTAAAATATTTTATTTCCAAGATATCTGTCAAGTATCAGGTATGCTATGACAAATTTGTACAAATACTCCTTCTTCCCTAGTGCTATTAGAGTATGGAGTGGGTTGCCTGAGCTAGCTAGGAAAACCAGTGACTTGGCAGAATTTAGGTCATTGGTTAATATGCGTGCCTAAATGCATGACGCGTAGGACGTAATCATCTTCTTTTTTGAAGTAACGTCTGTATTATATAAGATAAGATAAGTAATTGTGAAACAATGGCAATAAGGCTTGTCTTCGATTCCGAAGGTAAAAGAGGAATGCAGTATTTCCCGTGGCTACGCAGCCCCAGCTGTGACCTACATATTTTGCCTCATCCAGCCCAGGCATAATCATTGCCCTCCGGT
Organism: Biomphalaria pfeifferi; assembly: GCA_030265305.1. NCBI lineage: Eukaryota > Metazoa > Mollusca > Gastropoda > Planorbidae > Biomphalaria > Biomphalaria pfeifferi. The sequence continues at coordinate 624,109 of JASAOG010000032.1, forward strand.
GGTTAATTTAGATTTTCTTTTCGCCGTCTGCGTCTGTCCTCGGCAGCGGATTTTCTTTTGGTCTCCAACATGTATCCCGCGTCCTTTATAAGTGACCTCCAGCTGTCTCGTTCTGAGGCCACATGCAACCTGGTGATCTCTTCTATACCTAAGCTGGTCTTAAAAGCGTGTCCGTCATTACTCATGTTCTCATTTTCTTGCTTTTTTCACTGCAGAAACTTATTCTTCTGACATCTCTACAACTCATTATTCATCAATGGAGTTCAGGGCGAAGCCCCGACGCCAAAAGCGTTTTCTTGCATTCTTCACTGCAGAAAAGCATTCTCCTGACCTAAAGCTCATTATTCATACTATTAAAAAAGGATCTTTTGAATAATGTTGTACTTGAAAAATATTCTAATATGAATTTATAGGCCCTTAATACATTGCAAATAAAACCGATTTGTTCCTTGAAAAGATAAGATATCCCACATATTTAGATTTTGGCTTTGAGGATCGCCGCCGAAAAAATAAATTCAATAAATAGTATTCAAGAAAATTAAAGTGGAAATTGTGAGTTATAGTCCCAAATATATTTAACTAGAGAAATATCAGATTGAGTAAAGGTTGGGAAAAGGCGACTATGAATATGTTATTTGAGCTTAGAACTCATCTCAATCATGACTCTTATACTGAAAAATTTCGTTTGAGTTCTAACTTTTCCAATGCAAAGTCTTTCTTAAAATAATTATGATAAATTCATGTGAAATTACATAAACTCTGTCTGGAAATGGGAGGGACGGTAGAGTGAAAACGATTAATCCTCGCTCCTTTAATAATTTCTGCTAAAGATTGCATTTAGCATTAAAGAATAGGGATTATAGTATATATAAATTATATTAGTGACAGATTTTTTAAATTTTGTAATTTCCAAACTATAATACAAAAAAAAAAAGTATTGATTTGTCCGATGGGGGAAAGGCGATTGCATGTATCGCCCCTCCCACCTGGTACAACCCTTTTTCATTTAAATTTACTAATGATACGATTTGAGATTAGAGTGTGGTACGACATAATATACAATGGGTCACATATCAATACGTAGTTTATGTTCAACTATATATATATTCAACTAATTTTGTTCACAAACTATGATTCTCCACAAAAATAGGACCGCCCCCCCCCCCCTCAGCACTCAGAGGGCTAGAGTGGGGAGGGCAGTACATGCAATCGCCCCCCCCCCTCCACCCCACCAAATCGGCCAAAATACCAGAAAGGGAGCAACATAATTTAAAATTTATATATTAATTCAACTAATTTTGTTCACAAACTATGATTTCTCCGTAAAAACGGACCGCCACACCCGCACTCAAAGGGTTTAGGTGGGAAGGGCAATAGAGGTATTCGCCCCCCCCCCCCTCACACCAATGGCAAACAGGGAACAAATAAATTGGACCGCCCCCCCCCCACTCGAAAGTGTATGGGGGGGGGGGCGAGATTGATACTATCGCCCCCTCCGGACCCCACCAAATCGGCCAACATACTAGAGGGGGGCGAATTAATCTAAAAATAAGTTGAAATATAAATAATTAGTATATATTTTTAATATAAGTAATAACTTCGTATACAAATTGTGTGAATTCTATAATAAAATTCGCCGAGTCGGCCGAGTAAGGGGGGGGGGGGCGATCGCTCCTACCGCCCCCCCGGATCCGCCAGTGGCCCCAATTGGTCAATATTCATGGGGCCATGTGCAATCAACCCTCCTGCGTCACCGTTGGACGCCACAGGCTGTGGGCCCCCAATGGTCGGGGACCCTGGTTCATTGATCCCCCTGGCGCCATGGATGCTACGCCACTGGATAAAGTTGAAACTTGTACAGTTGTATAGTTGTACAACTATTTATTGTTCCTAGCAAAATACGAATCAATAAAAAAAATTAACCAATTAGTTAATTAAATATTGGTAATGAATTTATTTTTGTTTTGATATCGAATAAGGGAAACTCTTACAATATTGAGATGTACATATGTGAATATGGAGTCTTTCCCCTTGGAAAGGTTATGTTTATTTAAAGTATTTTTATTACAAAGCTTATGCAACTCACTCTGGTAAAAAGTTTGAACACGTTATTTTTCCCACACCCATTCTGGTATCAAGTTAAAACTTTGCACAATGATTTCTTATATCTGGCCATACAAGAATCAATTTTAAAAACGTAAGAAATTAGTTAATTAATTATTGGTTATTAATTATTTTGTTTGGTATCTAATAAGGGAAAGAAATTGTACTTGACTGATGTGACTATATAAGTTGAATTAGTCCCTTTATACTTTGTCGTTTAAAAGTTTGAAACTAACAATATAAGCCAAAGCTATGAAACCTATTTTCATAAGCACTTCGATGGCACATTGGTTAGTGTATTGGCTTGAGCCCTTGAGCTAGAATTCAAGTCCTACTACTTTTCTTTTTATATAAAATAAATTTCAAAAGCTATTACGGTGACATACACACAGATACCCCCTTCTTTCTTCAAATTTATTGATATAAATACACTTAATATAAGCTTCGTTTAAAAAAAAGTTTTTGTTTATTATTTTTCTTGTATATTTTGCTTGTTCTTATAATACTTCAGGTAGTTGAGCCGGGCAGGTGGTTTAATATTTGTTAGAAATAAGGGGATATAGCTCATCACATAAAGATTAAAGACTCAAACTTAGACAAATGCCCACCCTGAGAATAAAAATTTTAAATCTCAGTTAAAAAAAAAAAAGAAAAGAAAAAAAAAACCTCTGGTCAACCCTCTGGTCAACCCTCTTCGTACTCAGTTTTCCAGCTATTTCCTGAACATATCGAACATGAAGCAACAAAAAATATGGCAAATGTACCCCCCCCCTTTTTTTTTTCTCTCCGCAAACACCACACCTTTTCACGAACCTGTCTTAAGTTACGATCTGAACATCTCGCGATTAATGTTCAAATGATGAGTAACAGCTGGAAGATCTTCGGAGCATGTTTTAGTCTGATAAAAGCTTTTGCCCTAATGCTTCGATTTCGTTTTGTTAGCACGTAACTTGGAAACTCGCTGAGCGGGAAACATGAAAGATGAATGTTATATAGGCCAATGATTTCGAGATGATCTGAGATTGTCAGAGAAGATGTTTGTTTTTTTCTTGAGTTTATTTAAGTTTGTCTGATGCTCAACACAAACTAGCAGAGAAAATAATAAAAAGGATAGGTTTATGAATATAAAAACTCTTGAAAACAGTGGACAGCCTGCAAGAAGTCATTTAGTGCAAACAATTTTCCGGGAATACCCAAAACGAAATTCCAAGCCTCCTCCCAGTCATACGATCCCGCCATTGTTTCTATTCTTAGCTCGTATTGACGTCACAACCATTCACAGAGCCAATGATTTCAAGCCAACGCCACTGGACACGAGTCTATGACCATTTATAGCAGAAGTTGGAAGGGAAGTCCCGAGCAGAAAGAAGAGGAATTCCTTTGAAACATCACGATGTTGTTTTTTTCTTGACGAGCAGCTCAAAGTTAGTCAAAGTTTACTTAATAAATAATCAAAGTACTTGGTAGAGTTTTAAAAAAAATCCGTAAAGTACCCCTCTTAGACCTTGCGATCTTTTGGGCAGTTGATGTAAAGATCATCTGTTTATTTGGCCGATTATTAACGAGGGTTGCGTGCGGCCAGCACAACGACCACCCGCCTTTACTTTCCCCAGCTAATGTTAAGTACCCAGCAAAGTTGGGTGGACTCAGGGGCGTTCTAAGAATTCCGAAACTCAAAATCTCAGTCTTTACAATGGGAGGATGTAATTGTAAAGTATATATATTAGTGGGACTTGTCGTGCTAGCGTGTGCACATTAACAAAGTTTTGTGTTCGGTCACTTGGCGATCATTGATGAAGTTTTGTGTGTTCGGTAACTCGGCGTTCATTTTGAAAACATTTTTTTTTTATATTTTAACATTAAGTTGATGGACTAGAAGTAGACCTAGACTAGACCACACCAAGACTGTTCCTTAAAGAATGAAGATTTTACACTATAAATAGCAATAATAATCATTATTGTTTTATAGCGCTTTAAACAAATAGAATGTAATCTCAATGCACCTGAAACGTAACAGACTTAAGGCAAAAATTCCTATAAATTTAATGCCTAGAATGTTTCTTTCAACCAATCGCAGTATAGGGGCAGGGCCGGCTTTAGATAATCGGAAGCCCTAGCCGGCTGCCTAGTTTGTCTATGCCTAAGGCCGGCCCTGATAAGGGGAAAATATTCCATTAAAATTGTAGACTTATAGGAATAGGCTTGTCTTAAAGCTTTTCTTGTAATTTTTGTTTTCTAAAGCTTGATTGGCGGGGGTGGGAAAGAAGAATTTTAATCTCTTCCTCTTTGTATGGAAAGATTGTATTACAGAGATGCGGAAAGCAATCGGGTTTATAAAGTTCAAGTATCTTTGTTGGATGTTTGAAGTTTTCTAACGTGTTGTTGGGTCAAACACTGGTTGAACCAAGAATGCTCCTCTCGCTGTGAGAACATGTGTTTTGGTTAACTCGTGTTTACGGAAATGCTTTGACAGGGTCGGAATTAAGGGAGGGCAGGCTGGGCTATTGCACAGAAGCCTCCACAAGAATGCCCCACATACCTAAATACGGCCCTGGTCGTGACGACATTCCGAAATGCAAACCGCGCGAGCAGGTAATCCTGGATAGGATAGAAAGACACTAGTTTGACAACAAGCAACAAGATATTCAAAGACATTCAGAGGATGTGCAAATGGAACTACTAACTGTGGTCCAGCATGCACGAACCTCAACTGTGGATCTAATTTTTGATGCTAAGTCTGGACCAAAGCCATCTAATTAAAGACGGGTTTATCTTCGCCAAAGTCATCTAATGAAAGACGGGTTCATCTTTGCTTGAAGGGAAGCTACAGCTTAACCCTTTCCAGTTGTCAGTGTGTCTAATCACGTGACGCTCACTGAAGTGCTGAACAACAAGGAAATTTGGAAATAATACGATGACTCATCAACTTTTACATTGGTGGATTTCATCGCCACCCTAGACTAAAACAGTGTCCTGTAAAGTTCCCACACAGAGATATCTCAATGAAGTGTTAAGGCAAAAGTGGTCTCCCGTTTTGAGCAATATGACCGAGGCGAAAACATATACATAACAAGGCCACGTGACGTTCACGTGAATCAAAGAGATCTAAAAATAGGAACGTCCGGAATGTATTTTTCCGATGTAATTCATCGTACAAAATTAGGTCTACTCTGTGTGTATGTGTTTGTGTGAGTATGTCGAAGTGTTCCCTTTTCAATCGACTATTTCAAACTTCACATTTTTCCACACTCCCCCCCCCCCCCCCCCCCGGCTGATGAAATCGTGAATGTCTCGAAAGCTTTTTCGTCTGGAGACTAAAGAGTTAAAAGTAGCCCCCAGGTCCTCAATGACTCATAAGTAAGACCCTTCATTCGTGACCAAATGAAACCCTACATTAAAAACTCAGGTAAAATTACACATTTCTTTTTTTTTTTTTTTTTTTTAGAGGAAACGTCCTAAACCTACGTATTTGAAAGTACAATTTTTATTATTATTTGTCATATATTGCACGATTCAAAGACATTATGGATTGTTACAAAAAAATAAGAAGAGGAATACTGAAAGAAGAAAACGAAACGCAATTTGAAATGAAAATGTGGATCTATATTTTAGAATTGGTACTGGGTTACTTCCATTTGAGAACACGTCTGGTAGAAAAATAGATTTATTCTATTTGCGGTTCTATTTGCTGGACTGCCGTTCGGATTTATCGATGGTCCCGGGTTCAAACCCTGCCCGCCCCCATCCCCCGTCGTCCTGCGGGATGTTTGGACTAGGAAGTAAACTATCTTCAACTCTGAAGGAACATCCGAAACATGTAAAACATTTAACATTTTTGCAAACATTTTATTGAAGATGTTCAAGTTCAGCTAAAGGATGACAAAGAGGCTAAATTGGCATTCAATGTTGCCAACTAAATAAATACAAATAAATGCTAAAATTTGTGTTTTTTTTCTTATGATTGCAGTATATAGATCTATAAATCACAATTATATCCAGGTGTCAAATATATTTTATAAGCCCGAAGATATAATGAAACTCAACTCAGATTATAACTTATAACAACTTGCTAATAAATCAATGTGTGATATATCTCAATGTGGTAATGAGTCAAACTCTTTTCAGATAAGTCTAATATGTATATATAAAGAGGTCAGTGCTAGTCTAGTGGCTAAACAACATACATTGTTGACGTCTTTTTTTTTTTAAACGATAGACACGATCTACATAGTTTAAATCTAGATCTAATTCTGTATAATTTATTAACAAAATTATTAAACTAAATTTTACATACCAGGGAAGCTTCGTTTGAACCCAGTGGGTCTGATCAACTCTGCTTTATTACCGCTAGTTAGTTCCCCTTTTGTTGTTATATAGATATTAAGCTGTGCCACTGTCCAAGAGTGAGAGTCCAATGCTTCCTCTACTTCGAGTTGATTTTGTGCTAGAAATGGAAGAGCTCGGGGGGGGGGGGGGGATATCATTCTGTGGTGCTATAAAATGCATGAAAGTTATCGCATAGCTTTTTAAAAAACAAAGCTTATCAACACCACCTTTATTTTGTACACCGGATACACCAAAAAGCTGGCTATTTATAGGTTTTTTTTTTTTTGCCGCCTTGTATGAAAATCTCCTAGTCTACAAACAATGTTTTATCGCGCCATTGCATTATCGGCTGCTTACCAAGCTTAGTTAGTTAGAGACATTTCAGTTGTCCCCCTGATTTAAACTCTTGTCTTAATGAGTTTGTCTTTTGATGGAGACTTGTATTTATTTGGATTACAGGGGTGGGCAACCTTTTTGTATCGAGGGCCGCATTCTATAAAAAAAATGAGAAAGGCGGGCCGCATATACGATTTTTTTTTTTTTAAAATTGAAGTTGTCTTTTTATAAAAAACAATATCCCCGCAAATATACAGTTGTACATATTGTGCAGTATTTTACTTTTTACACTCGTGCATAATGTTCCGGAACTGTGGAACTAGTTTACTAGTTGTTACCTTTGTGACTGCGTCAAATTACAGTCAGTCAACTTCGAGCAGTGATTATATCTGCTTAGGTTTTTAAAAATTGCTTATTCACTGAATGAGACAATATATGTTCAGAAAGTTAAATGTCGGGACGAGCTAAATCTGTCATTGTTAAGCCTCACCAGATTATGCTGACCAAGTTCTTCAATTGTGCATACTAAATCAAGGGATCTGAACAACACTCTGCCCTCAAAACCCTTCTATAGAACAAAAACTATTTGGAGAACTGCCAGATCTGGAAACCACTGCGCAGTTCATCTCATATTACTGATCTGAACCCTCCAACATGTAAAATGAGAACGAAGAAGAAGAACAGATGAATGTGTACCAAAACACTGTGTACAGCATTAACGTTTTTTTAAAGTGTGGAAATACAGCTTCTGGCACCCATAAGACTTCCGTGCAAGTATTGACTGGAACTTCTCTTTGCTTGGAGTCATGTCCTCTGGAACTGAATCAGCTTCTGCGATATATGGTGAACTGATGGTATTGAAAACTGGTTCTTGACGCCTTAAAATTTGCTTTTATAAATTGCGCGATTAAGGAATCTAGATAAGTGTTGTACTTTTAACCATTTCTCTAGAAATAATTTCACCTTTCAGGAAAGGAAAATGACAAAACTTTTCTTTAGATTGCTAGTAGAAATGGGAAAGCCTTGTTTGAAAAGATTTAACATGCATTTGCATTTCATATGCAAACAACCCATTGCAATGGAAATTATGAAACACATGAAATCTGTCTTCCACTCTTCATTACAACTATTGGTAACAAGGTCACGGTTAATGTCCTCAAAGTAACATTACATAATTTTCTTATCTGCCTTGCCCATGCTTACCTATCAGATACATTGGATTTTTTTTGTTCCTAAATCTTAATTACCTGTGGTTAACATCCCCTTGCCCTAATAAGTACTATTACATTGCAAATTCCTTTGCTGTTTAGAGTTTATAGTTTGGATATATACAAAATAATAATAATAAAACAACAACTATTTTTCTCATTCAAAGCACGAGCTCCATCAGTTGTTAAACTTGCCATCTTGTTTCAAGCATATCCAATACTCAACACAGTTCTTCATAGCATTGAATAAATACTGGCATGAGATTGTGTCTTTGGCTGAGTGTATTGATGTATTGACAATTAGCTTAATCTTAGTTTACTTAACACTTTTTATAATGAAACAGTTTCAGTAATTTACATAAATATTATTTTTGATATATTTTAATATGAATGTACTGTGGGCACACCTGATTTCTGTAGGTGTCGGCGGGCCGCATAAAACACACCGGCGGGCCGCATGTGGCACGCGTTCCGTAATTTTCCCACCCCTGGATTAGACCATAGATTCATAGGAACATTCCTCGTTCCATATGCGAATTTGAGCATGGTTAACTGAGCTAGCCAGGAAAACCAGTGACTTGGCAGAAATTAGGTCATTGGTTAATGTAGATGACTAAATTGATAACGAATAGGACGTAATCTTCTTTTTTAAAGTAACGCCTCACGTCTGTATTAGATAAGATAAGATAAGATCATAATGTATTATCTATTCAATACTATTGATTAGACTATATTTAAGAGGTCAAAAATGTTTCTCATAGCCTATATTAATAAAGTATAATTGAATTAAAACGTGTGTACATATATTCAATGGGGTCAGGGCTGGATTTAAGTATGTGGAGGCCCGAGCTAGAATTTTTTGAAAGCTTTAATAATAATAATCCACCTATCAATAAAATACTAAAATCCAAATGCACGCGCCATGAATTCAAAATAAAATGATTTGGTATTGCATATTTTAGTAGCATAAAATGTTAATTTTTAGGGTTACGCAATGTAGTAAATTCGTAGATATTGTTGTATATTTCGGGCACACTCTAAGATGACAGTGTTTAACCACGACAATGTTGCCAAATGTAAGATTTAAACTAATTTTGATACAAATGCTTAAAAATAATAATAATAATAAAAAAAACATCGTAAAGTTGGTGATATTGATTTTTTTTCTCTATTCTGGGCCCCCTTTCTTGTGGAGTCCCCCGGGCCCATGACTAACAGTGGCCCACTGGACGAGTGAGCACAGTAATGCTTCTGGTTTCTCATTAAGGGGCGAGAGGACCCAAGCTGCATATTCTTGAACCCGGGCCCAGGGGCACGCAACTAAATGTAGGATTATTTGCTTTAGAAATTAAAATTGACCCGCGGCCACAGCAGACGCACGCGTACATTCATTGCAAATGGTTGAAGGCTCTGGAGGGAGGCCCTTACGTTAAATAAAATATGAAAGTCATGCTAGAATCTTAGTCTCTAATTTTACAAAATAAAAAAAAGTCTCGGAAAAAACTACTCGTAAAATGGACGAGTTTCAAACTTCTTCCTTATTCTCTCGTCGCGGCATTTCCCGACACCCAACACTTAGGTCACGTATGATTTTCAATGGGCGAGAATCGCTAACAGTAGTGAGTTTTTTTTAAAGCAAACCAAAAAAATACGAGGAGGGGGGGGGGGGTCGGGCTGCATCCGTTGCTATTTTATGTTGCTCCTCTTGAAAACGTAATAAATTGTAATCAGGCTGAAGTAAGCAATGAAAAGGTAGTGTTAACTCTTTTCCCCCGTAATTATTGTTTCCATATTTCGACGGAATTCCTCATATTGTTCATGACTATTTCACTTCCCTGTTATGACTAAGCTTCAATAGCTTTGTCGTTTGTTATCAGAAAATGTTTTATTTGGTATAGAATTAAAGGGGGATGCTTGCTCTTTCTATATAACATAAAGTATTTTTTTTTTGTTGAAATTAAACATTAAATTAATTGAATGAGGTCAAATCAACGATGGTATCGTCGATGAGGAGAGAAAGAGTTAAGGACACTTTAAGGGGAGCGTTGATTTGATGTTCCCAGAGCAATAAATACTTGATGTCACGCACAACATTCTTTTACAATTTCCCACAAGTCAGTCGCTCATTAGAGCTGAAGTATCTCGAAACTCATAACGTCTGCCTTCATTTTGATTCCAGTTCGAGGCTCCTTGGTTCGGAAGTTAGATGTTACATCACTCATCCCCACTACCAGCTTGTTGACCCTTGGATTCATTGCCATGTAAGATAAGCGTTCATCAAAAATCTTACACGTGTCACCCTCTCACCCCATCCTATCTCGGCACATTCAACTTCAAAATTATCCCTTCAGAACTTGCGATCATAGGACAGATAAAGGTCATCTGCTTCTGTGGCCGATAATTAACGAGGGTGTCATGTGGCCAGCACAGTGAACAATCGCCATTACTTTCCTAAACTAATCTCTTGACAGTTTACACCCATAAGAGTTGGGTGAAATAAGGGACGTCATTACAAAAAAAAACAACAACAGAAATTAGAAAAATCGCAGTCTTCACTAAGATTCGAACTCAAGACCTTTCGGTTCGGAAGGCAATCGCTTTACCACTCAGCCATCCAAAATTTAAGCTGTTATCTAAAAACTTTTTTTTTTGGTACTTACAAATTTAGAATCTTCTTCATAGTCGTCTATTAAGTAACTGTCCTTTGTCGTCTAATGTGGCTTCGTGTAAAAACAGTTTTTAGGGAACTGCTTCGATAAAGAATTGATCCGTTGGCACTCGGTCCTGAATAGAATGCGTTCCGGGCACTTAAGTTGTCATTATTTATACACAGCTCATTTCTAGTTGCTTGTTTTTTCTGTTGTTTGGCAACATAGGATGCAAACGGCAATTCTTCCCCACTGACAAGGGAAAAAAACACGCACACACACATACACACACAAATAGTGATCCCAAATAGAGCACAAGGCTAGAACAGCGTACAGATCTAGTAGGTGATAGTATTGCTCAACTCTGGTCACCTTACTACAGTAAAAGTAGGGTGTGTTTTTTTTCAATTAAATCTTTGTGTATGTGTGTGTATGTGTGTGTTTTTATTGTTGCCAGGATCGTTTTTACACTAGGATACACCCAAGGCCAAACAAAGGTATGATCTTATGTATAGTAAAAGTTTATAGGCTACTCATGTGTATTTTTTTTCTTTTTTTTTGGTTTGAAACACGTAAGCAGAAAACAAGTTTGAACTATATACTATATACTACTATATACTACTATATACTACTATATACTACTATATACTACTATATACATTTATTTTCATTTCAAAATTAACAATATCGTTTTATTTTTAAGCTTCAGACGAATATGAAGATAATTACGTCATTGTCAACCCCCCCTCCCCTCTTTCCTTGAAGGGCAAAAGTCTTTGCAGGTGATGACGGTGTGACAGGGTTTGAAGTCGGCATCACCGCGATTACTGTTTGAAGCACATTCCAGGCAGCAACTATAAGGGTAGAGATGTAAAAGTCATCTGTTTCTGTTACTGGTCTAACTCTCTATACTCACAGGGTTAACACTCTAAAATCACAGGCCTTACGCTCTAAACTCACAGGCCTAACATTCTAAACTCACAGGCCTAGTTTTAACGAATGACATTAGAAAAGAGAACAAGAAATACGTCTCTATTTTAATGTTTGTTAATGTTTGTTTCGCTGATCAATTTACTGTCACATCCTTAATATTTGACATCTAATTCTACTTTTTCTATGCACTTCAATACAATTGCAAATAATATTCATGCTCACTTTTCCCAGAAGAGTTATGCACACTCGTCATTCAGGGGAATCAACGTCATTCATGTTGAAGTTTGTACGCATGAGTTGACAATCATGTCAATTAAACTCCTTCTTTGACTCTCTCTTTAATCTTAAGTATTCACATCCTTGCCATCAGCATATTTCAACTTTTGGATTAATTTTAAGCGGCCTCCTTAAGGGGAAAAGCTGCTATTAGGTTTGTGCAAAATGTCCGTCTGCCCGTCTGTCACACTCAGATCTCGAAAACTAGAAGAGAAATGAAAAATATTATTTCACCATGCGATACGGCATGAAAAGTTTAAGTGCGACGGCTACTTTTGGTTTTCTAAAAGCATATAAAATTAATTATGCAAGCGATTTTTTCATAAAAATACATTAATTCTAAAACAATTACGTAAATGTAAGGGAGACAATGTTACAATATATTAATAAAGAAAGATAATTTTTTGTGTATTTTCAGTATCACTAAGTCAAATATATTTATAAAATGTACGAGAAATGTTCACAACAAATATAAATATTAGTTAAAGGTGTTTTTTTCTGGTCAATAAGCTGCTAAAATTAAAAGAAAAGATTTATATTTGTTTATAAAGGGAAAAATGCACTTTGTTTGTAAATATCACGCACATTTTTAAAAATATGCAGCGACTTTCGTGCAGTAGCGTAACGCTACTGGTGCTTAACTAATTCCTCAGAATTTTTTTAAATAATCAGATTTTATTTATTTTTTGTTTAGTGCCCCCATCAGGATAAAAGCCGCTTATTTTTTGTGCGTTTTGTCTGTTGGTCGGTGTCCGTCACGTTTATATAAAAAACAACAGCAACACTAAAAGCTATTGAAAATCTGATTTAACCTTTAATGTTCTTTCCGAAACATTGCAATAGTTTTAAGTATCTATAATAGATTGTTCCGGACGTTTTGGTGAAAAACAAATCAATGCCAACGAATGTCTGTTTGCTCTTCTAACTTAGATTACATGTAATATCCGTGCTATGAAGTATGAAGAACTATGAAGTTGTTCCGGATATTGTTTCATAAAAAATTATGTCAAACGATTATTTAAAATATCATCAGTAACTTACATTACCCTTCTATTCTTGGACAATAAGTCACTATGGTTTAATTATCGATATCCAATTGTTCCGTATTTTCAACTTAAAACAAATTTATGTCATATGATTTGTTTTTCAAAAATATCGACAATAGGTTGTTCAGGATTTTAAATTAGGAAAGTAATTTACTAGAAACGATTATTGAAAAACACATTTTAGACTTATTTTACATTGAATTTTCTTGCCGAAACATAACAGAAGTTTTTTTTTATACGTAAAGAATGTTCCGAATTTGGTTTTGAAAAAGAAATCAACCTACATTACTTTAATTTTCTTACAAATTGTCTCCAAAATTGTTCCGAATATTATGTGAAAAATCTACTAACATAAATAACTGTTTGAAATCCCTCTTCTTATAAATAAAACAAATAATCTTCATCTCATTTACGAATATCGGTTGTTCCGGATTTTTATGAAAAACATTCTAACTCTATTTATGTAAAATCGCACTTATGTCGTACATTACATTTAATTTTCTAGTTTAACAATTTAAAATCTAATTATCGTTAATATTATTTTCCGATTCGTAATGAAAAAATATATATATATATATATATATATATACGTACCTCTGAATTTTATTACAACTTACTGCACTCGTGTTAAGAAAAACTTTTTTTGTTACTAGCCCATTGTGACATAATGAAATTTTTTTTTCCTCTGACGTCAAATGAATGAATTCTTTAAATGTAATGCTAAAAAAATTCAAAAATTCGGTGCACCAATGTCTATTAACCCTCGATAACTGCTCGTATTGATGAGACATTTTTTAGTCTAACTAGGCCATGTGACGTAGTGGATTTTTCCCTTTGACGTCATATGGAATAAATTCTTTAAATGCTAAAACAACTCGGTATAGTAATGTTTATTAAACCTCGTTATCTGACTCGTATTTTAAAAAAGGCAAATAGCTAGATTTAATCTAGATTTTTAAAACTAGACCTAGATTTTTTTTACAGTATATCAAGATTTTTTAAACTAGATCTGGATTTATATTCAATTTAAAATCGTTCTAAACGTCTAGATCAATATTGCAATGTTATAATATACTAAAACTAATCTACTATTTTTAAATTTAATGATGCATTCAGTCAATTGATAGATAATCTAGAATTTTTATTGCATACATCTAATCTAATTTACATCTAAATTATTCCAAATGTATATTATAGATCTAGATCTAGTAGATATAGATCTTAAGAGTGCTAAATCAGAAGTTTAGTTTATGTAGATATTCTAGATCCGTTTAAATGAAATTGCCAATAGCTCTTGATAATTGTGCTGAGACATAGAAGTACAAGCACGATACATCTGTTCTTTTATATTTTTTTTTTCAATTACAAATAAATGCTGAAAGATTATCTAAAATCGCTCGTCTGACATATTGTACATATCCGGTAGATGCCATGCCGTAATGTGTAATATATCTCAATAATAGGCTATTAGTTTGTAACCAATTTGTTATTAAGTTAAGAGCAATTCCTGGTCGTGCGGTTAGCGTGCTGAACTGATTATCTCGACGGTCCCGAGTTGTTTGTTTTACATGTTTCGGATGTTCATTCAGAGTTAAAGATAGTTTACTTACTAGTCCAAACCTCCCGCAGGACCACGGGGGATGAGAGCGGGCAGGGTTTGAACCAGGGACCATCAATAAATCATAACGACAGTCCAGCGCGCAAACTGCACGCCCAGGGAGGGTTCATACCCTGCTCGCTGCCATCCCCCGTCGTCCAGCGAGAAGTTAATTATTTTTAACTTTTAAGAAACATCCGAAACATTTAAAAAGGAAAAAAAAACTTTTAAAACAAAGACAAATGAATCTTTGAAATTATATTACTTTTGACCACCAAAATTAAATCACGTCTTGGATATTCCTTGCGAATAGGCGGATCCGACTCCAACGGGGGCCGCCTCTGTAATCTTGTTTATTTTTAAGTATCTCTTCTAAACATTTTGTAACAATCTCTTAGAAGTAGCATTGTCTGACATTAACATCTTCTAAAAGGCCATGTATCTATCTATCAATTTATCTATCTATCTGTCTGTAGTCTATATATCTATCTATCTATCTATCTATCTATCTATCTGTCTGTAGTCTATCTATCTATCTATCTATCTATCTATTTATCTATCTCACTGTATCTCTATTTATACTTCCGCCTGTACGGCTAGGCCATGAATGACCAGACCAGTCCAAACGTCATCACAGTTTTATTTATCACATCCATTGAATTAAATCCATATCAAGTACTCGAGCACCTATTTCCCTCTACCCACGCACACACTCAAACACACATAGTTACTAATTAAAGAGAAACAACTTTAGTGAACTTTTCAGATTGTTACGGTTTCTGAACTGTTCCATAACGTGCCACACCCACTCGTTTCATTCACGTCTTCAAGATGAAAGAAGAAAAAAACCGAGAGAGATTACCACACCCCGGCAGTTCTATGATGGCGTGTAGTCACGTGGCTTGTACCTCAAATGAAAGACAAGAAAGACCATGTGGTGCAGTGCAATAGACAAGCACCTCGACAGAACCCCCAGACATGGGCTGAAAGTCTGGAGTCAACGAGGATGTAATTCTATTAAGTTAATACATTAGCAGTCTTTGTCCATTCCCTCATTTGAAGTGATCGATGGAAATTGTCAGAAAGTCTAGTGACCAATCAACTTAGTAACTGACAGCTAACTACTCAAATACTTTGCTAAATGATTGCGTTATAGTTGTCCCCTTTTCATTTTCTTACGATTTTCTTTCGGTTCTATTACATCGCCATCATCAGGGCCGGATTTAAGTCAGTGGAGGCTGCGGGGCAGGATTTTTATGGAGGTCCCTACACATATTTCCGAAAGCTTTAAAAAAAAAATCCACATTTTTATTAATAATAATTATATCTAAAAGCATGCCGGGATGTTGGATGAAAGAAAGAGAGTACTTGTAAAGTTAATATCATGTTCCTTCTTATAGTAAACAAAACTATATACGTTTGAATCTGTGGAGGGTAAGGTCATGGGAGTACGTAAATCCAGAGCTTCATTTCTATATTATGAGCACGCTATAAGCAGACACTTCTTAACCACCACAGTGTTGTCAACCGCAACATGTAAAGTAGTGCCCGCAAAAACAGAAGAGGAAAAGCTCTGACCCGTTAAAACTCAATATATTTTTTTAGTTTTTAGTTTCTGCCCTCCCTTAAATCCGGCCCTGCCCATCATATTTCTCCATATGGCTTTCTATTCTTCTTATCTTTTACTGAATTTTTTCAATTACAGTTTGCAGGCTCTGAAAAAAAATGAAAATGTAAACAAGAAGTTAATTTCTGTGATTAACTTTTCGTCTTTTGAAATCCCCAATTCGCAAAATTCAATTAAAACAAGATTACAAAGACAGTTTGTGTGGAAACACAAACTCAAAATCGGCCCCCGAAGTGGTCCACCCACGCAGGCTTCAATATTTTCAGAAAAAACATCCAAATAAAATTATATCAAAGACAACTGAGAGATAAAAATGGAGAAAGAAGGTTGACAGATCTTGTGAAGTGCCTTGTGGTCTATAGGGCAGATGATGTAAAGTTCATCTGTTTTTGTGGCCTACAGTTAACGAGGGTGTCATGTAGCCAGCACAACGACCAACCGCCTTTACTTTTCCCCAACTAATGTCAGGTACCCATTAGAGCTGGGTAGACTCAGAGGCGCCAAAAGATTCCGAAGTTGAAAATCCCAGTCTTCACCAGGATTCGAACCCGGGACCTTCGGTTCGGAAGCTAAGCGCTTTACCGAGCCTCTCCTGGTCTATAAATAATGTAATTGTTTTGAAAAGACTTATTTTTTTTTTTTTTTTTTTTTTAAAAAGGAAACCTCAGAAGTTGCGCTATTCAATTTTAGCTTTATCATCATAGGAATCCTTGGGCCTTAGGCCTCTTTTCTTTGCCTCTTTTTTGGGGCTTAATGTGCCTCTTTTATGTGTCATCTTGCCTCTTTTGTGGGCTTTTTTTTTTTTTTTTTTTTTTTTAATATTTTTTTAAAAAATATGTTTTTATTTGTAAGTTCTCATAATTTACAAGTATTAAATCGTAAACAATTGAAAAGTGATTAACCTAAAAATATAATAATAGTAATAGAAATATTATTTAATATCAAAGACATACTACCTAACCATTGAACCCACTAAAGACAGAAGAATGATATCCTCTACCCCAGAACAATCAACACAATATCAAATATCTCTGACCCCCATTTCTGGAAAACTACCGTGTATACACTGTCAAAGAAAGCATATAAACAATTAAGATATCCCATGTGGATATACACGTTGTCATTTTTTTTTTTGTCTACATATTTCTGGAAAACTACCTGAGCATTGTACAGGTATATGAAAATCAAACTAGATAATTCTCTACCCTAAAATCCATTATTTTTCTAAATGTCAATTCTAAGTGATTAGGATCAAAAACCTTATTATTGTGTAGAGCTTTGAGCCAGCTAGCCCAAACAAGAGGGCGTAATCTTTTATTTGTATGGTAAGCGCACCCACACAATACAATGTTTGAGAAAATAAAAGTTTATAAGATTACTATTCGTTTTAATTTAGGTCTAACTTATAATGCATACTAATTAGCTTTTTCTCTTTAAAAAAACTGCTTGCATAACTGATTTTTAAAAAATTAGATTTTTCGGTTTCAGGAAAAAAAAAAGTAGCCGTTGCATCAGAACTTTGAATGGTCTAAAATATTGTGATGTCGGATTTTCAATATCTTTTCTAGTTTACGAGATCTAAACGGGACGGACGGACAGACGGACAGACATTTCGCACAAAACTAATAGCGTCTTTTCCCCTTTCGGGGGCCGCTAAAAATACATTTGATTTATAATTATCCACTGTCTACCATAAAAACAATCAAACAAACAAAGAGGCAATGATACCCCCACCCCCTTAAGTTTTAAGTAATAATGATAATAAGGCTTGTCTTTGAGTCCGAAGATTAGTGTGGAATGCAGTATTTCCCGAAGCTGCGAAGCACCAGCTGTGACCTACATATTTTGCCACATCCAGGGCAAACATAAACATTGTCCGCAGGTGGTCGATTAAGATTTTCTTTTCGCCGTCAGCGTCTGTCCTCGGCAGCAGATTTTCTTTTGGTCTCAAATGTGTATACCGCGGCCATTGTGAGTGACCTCCAGCTAACACCACCTAATGGGTCATGTGACTTATAGGCAGAAACCGTTTTGGCTACCTACTCAGTAACTGAGACGGTTCAAGTTCGAATACCACCGAAGACCTTTATAAGCCCTTTACAGTGTACAGAATAACGGAAGTGTTGATAATCTATGTTTTTTTTTAATTGTGTGAAGGGCCGGATTTAAGTAAGTGGAGGCCTAGGACAGAATTTCTGTGGAGGCCCCAGCACTTTCTTCGAAAGCTTTAATAAAAATCTACTTTTTAATAAAATACCAATACCTAAAAGCACGCGCCTTATTAAAAAAAATATTATTATGCATATTTTAGTAACTTAAAACATACATTTTTATGGTTTACGGGGTAAAAGACATAAAGCTGCTGACCCGTCGAAATATAAATTGCAGAGTCCCCTGGGCAGTAGCCCCGCTGCTCTCCCTAAGTCCGGTCCTGATTTTGTGCACATTTCAGCACTGATTAATCAAATTGTCTTAAGTTTTTAGCGGCCCCCAATAGGGGAAAAGACGCTATAGTTTTGTGTGAAATGTCTGTCCGTCTGTTCGTTTAGATCTCGTAAACTAGAAAAGAAGGGAAGATCTGACACCATAATATTTTAGATCATTCAAAGTTCTGATGCAACGGCTACTTCTTTCTTTTCTGAAAGCGAAAAATCTAATTTTTTAAATCACTTATGCAAGCAGTTGTTGTTTTTTCATAAAAATACACCACTTTTACAACTATTCACTATTAACAGTAACAAACACGGACGACTCTTTAATAGGGGAGGTAAACTTTTACCATATTTTTAACATATTTATGCAGATGGTTTTAGTTTTTTAGTTTTTAAATTACATTTGTATTGCTAACTTATGTAAGTTATATCATACTAACAACTACATTTGCACAAAAAAGTTTGTTTTTTTTAAAAAGAGAAAAAATCTTTTTGGTATGCATATAAGTTGGACATAATTTAAAACAACAATTAATCAGTAGTTTTTCATTTTGTCGCGTGAACACACGGCCGCAAACAGAGGTACCATTATTGTAATTTTTTTTCCCGTAATAGTTTTTTTTCCTTGAGGATTTGAATAAGAGATTGACCCTTTACAAAACAATTAGATCAATTAGATATTAATTATAAGACATCAGTTAGGCCAGGTTCACATCTAACTTCACACTCACTTTCACCTATCCTTTGATCTGCTGAACCGCTGGGGCACCACACAAGATCTGTCAAGCTTCTTTCTCCATTCTTCTCTGTCATTTGTCTTTGATATAATTTCATTCTGATGTTCTTACTGAAAATATTGAAATTCGCCTTTTTTTCCTGCCTAGGTGGATCACTTCGGGTGCCGATTTTGAGTTTGTGTTTCCACACAAACTGTCTTTGTAACCTTTTTTTTTTCGTTTGAAGCACAAAAGTCTAACGTAGAGGAAGTATTAGACTTTCATTATATGACTTACAACTTATTAAAAAAGACTAAATGAGCAACTATCTAACAAAATAAAGGAGATGGAATGCGTAGAACAAATAACCCGCATTGTGACTTTGCGTAAGTTATCAGCTCAGTTCTTTTTTATTCTTAAGTTGGCAACAGTGAAGTTCAATTTAGCGGCCTTGACATTGTAAAGTTTATCGTAAAAACCTACAATGCAAAATAATAACAATGGAAAGTGTAAGGCAATGTATTGAGCTGCAGTGTACAAATAGTTTTTTATATTTCCCTTAGGAACTTTTTTAGAGCATGAATTATATTTATACTATTTTTAAAATAAACACACACAAAATGGTCTAGATTCTGTTTTTAGTATTCAGTTAGTCACCTGAGCAGGGCCGCCGCGAGGTTTGTGGCCGCCTGCGTGCGAAGTTAAAAAATGCCGCTCCCCCGCCCATTTTTATTTTAGCAAAGAAAAATTTATTAAGACTGAGCTGGACACTGTACCTAAAGTGCTCTTTGATTTAAATCCATTTTTGTACCACTCCTTTTTCTTTTCATATTCGCATCGTTGTCGTATCGCCATTCCCTCTAAGATGTTTTATTTTCAATTTTAACTTTGCATTTTTTGTAAAGAATGTAATGAAAAAGAAAGGAAACTATGTTTTAATTAAAACACACTTTTTAGGTTTTATTTTTCATTTATATTTTTAACACTATGTATAGAATCCAAATTTAGATAATGAAATTTCACTAAAATGAGTCAGTTTCACAAACCTATATATAATATGTCTATGGTCATTTTTTTTTTTTTCTGGAATAGTGTTGCCTACATAAATTGTAAGCTTTGTAAAAGTTTCTTCATCGAGATAGAATCGAAGATGCGGCAGGTTTTCGCTCAAGTCGGCAAAGGGTTTGATTCCGGACGGGACTCGGCGCTAAGCGTCTTCTGGCCTTTTTCTCTTAGTAAGAAGAGATAATTTTTAAAAGGCTAATATAAATGTGTTTTCTTTCAGAACGCACTATTCATTCTAATAAAAAAAAGTCGAGGGCCATATTAAATCTAATAATAAAGAGGCAGCCCTGGCCAATTGTATTATGCGAGGGACATTCCAGGTAGGCCTACATATTGCGTACGTACGTCTGTAATGGGCGTGAGCTTTTTAACAATATTCTTTTTCTTGTTAAGTAAGACGTTTCTGTCGCGGAAGTTTTTTGTCCCACAAAAGTCGTCACTATTACAAAGTGCAATCGGCGGAAGACATTCAACTATTCTGAGACAAAAAAAATCCAGAAGAATCGCACTAGCGGAGACGTTTTAAAATGTGCAACATATTGTTGCACAGGTGCCACGCAAAAGCGGTCTATTTTTAAAACGATCTTATAAGAAGATAAAACGCCGTTTCCTACTTAAGAGATTTTAATTTTTGAACAAGTAATTTTACTAATATTCAAATAAATTACACTGAAAAAAAAACATGTTTTCGCCGCCCCTCTCCTTGTTGATAGATGGTCGCTGACTTGTCGCCACAAACAGCTAGTACAACTGAACCAATGAAGGCGTTTTATATTTTTACTAAATAAGCTTTAAATAACTTGAACACACTTCTTATGTGAACAAAAAAAAACAACAATATAATTTAATTTGAGATAGAGATCTAATATTAATGAAATTTACTGATATTTAAACGAAATCTAGCTAATTACAAAATAACGTCTATATTCTTTCATGTCTCAAGATTATCTAACGTTTTACCTTTCCATTATGCAAATTTCATCATCTTAAATGCATAACCACCAATCATTCGCTTAGCCTCTTCTTAGCCCCGCCTAGGAAACACACTTCCTATAACACCTCTTTTTGTCAGGAAGTTGCGCCCCCCCCCCCCCCCCCCCCAATTCGAGATACAATGTGACAATGTTTTAAAATTGACATTCTAATTACTAGATCTACCTACAGAGCGGGCTATTCGACTCGAAACAAATATTACAAACAACCCGAGAAAATTCAAGGTCAGGAAGAGTCGGCGCTTATGGAAAAACCCGTGCCGCTTTCTTTTTCTTCTTAAGTTTCCAAAATCACTTCTTAGTGTACAAATATTGTCTCTTCCCCCCTCCACCCAGTTTTCAAGGATAATGGAATAAGTAGAATTTATATTAAATTTTTTTTTTTTTAATTATTAAACCAAAAATTTAAAGAAAATGATTCTTGGAAATGATTTGGCCGCCCCTTACATTCGGCCGCCTGCGTGCAATGCACACATTGCACAATAGGTAGCGGCGGCCCTGCATCTGAGTGTTTATAAACATTACATACGTTATATTAGATCACTAAATAACTGATCAGACGTTGTCTCAAAGGATCCGTGACGCACCATAGAGTTATCCCCCAGGTAAATTCTTGGTGAGTGTACATCAATTCTACCTGGAGGATCAGCTTGCGTAGAGAAACTGTCAAACTGGATGCCACTTATTCCAAGCTATCTACGTGTACAACTTAGACAATGGCGTGAGTCATCACGTGATTCTTCTATAAATAGAACAACTACGCGAGCTGTGCTATGTGTATTACTTAATCATGTTTTGATTCCCCCAGAATACTAAACGTTCTTCAAGAATAGTTGGAATTTTATAATAAGTTCTCACATAAAAATGTGCTGAATGTTTTAGAAATATTTGTAATCTTTTAGTCTTTTATGTTTTTTCTTTTGAAATTTCTTGTACGTAAGGACCCATAGGTGTGGTCGCGCGCATCTTTGTTTAGATTTGGTGTATTTTTTGTTTAAACCTTTGCGTGCAATGCATGCCGGTTAGAAGCTTGAAACTTATTGTTCAGACTTCAAATCTATTTTTAAGTGCCACTAAAATCTAAGATTTTTAATGTCTTATTTAACACAGTGTCCCGTTATTGTCTAAAATATCTATAAAAGTGTGTCTCTAACCAGAGGTATAGCCAGGGTTGGTGTAACAGGTGCGGTTAGTTCACAATGCCATTTCCACTCCTGTCCAAAAATGAAATCCTATTAAAATTTAGGCTACATCAGTATTCTTTGACTTTCTTCTGGGCTTTAAACCAAGACGGTAATAAACTAGTAGTGTCTCACAGACGTTCCTTTAATAAAGAAGATCATTACTTCTCACGCAAATGAAATATGAGACCTTTTATGGACACCCACCTTCCCTCAATGGAGACTAAGCCATAAGGTAAAGACGGCGATGAATGTCTAATTTTAAGCAATCATCTGCCGAGTTTCCGTTTAAACAGCAACTCTCTTAACTTTAAATGGTTAAGTTCGTTAACAAGTTTTATGGCTGGGACCAGAATTGTCCGACGAAACGAAAGTATCCAGTTTCCTTTTGTAAAACTGTCAGGTGCAATACAAAAATTGTTGTGACTATGACTCTCATACTAGGTGTCTAGTATGCGCACTAGCGCACCGTTTAGAACTGGTTGAAGACATCAGTGTTAAGAAAGAAGAGTCTTGGGATAGAGCTTTGCTCGCTACGCCTGCAATAACACCAAAGGGATAATGGCCAGTGTACAGGATAGCAAGGTGAGAATCAGTGGAGGCGCTGTGTAGGGTTGTCAGGACAAGAAGGTGAGAAGCAGTGGAGGTGCTGTGTAGGGTTGTCAGGACAAGAAGGTGCGTGAAACAGTGGATGTGCTATGTAGGGTTGTCAGGACAAGAAGGTGCGTGAAACAGTGGAAGGGTCGTTCGTGCAGGTTGGAAGAGATTCCTGGAGTGTTGAGGAAGCAACCGTTCTTGGAACAAAGGTGGAACAAACTGTGTGAGCAAGATGATAGAAAATTCCTTTCGATGGCAAGGTATGAACGCGGGACCTTCGAAACGAACGAATGACAATCCAGCACACATATCCTACGACCAGGCAGCCATAAGACATAAACATTCACAAGAATTACTTCCAGACCTGAAGTGTCACAGCTGCCGTCACGAAGTCTTGAAATAAAAGCGGTAACAATACTAATTGCCATCACAGCACCACTGACTGACATCGTAAAATAACTTTGAGCAAAATGTAACGCACTGTAATGTTTTCTAGAAACCGGGGTATGAATGTATATTGTGTGCTATCATTTCAATTGTTAGCTCTAATAGTGTAGTGTTATGTGTAATGCACGATTCTTAAATATATTTCATCCCGGATAATTAAGATGATTATTATTATTATTACTATTCATCTCTGCCTGCGGTCCCTTTATGTGACATAGGAGTCCACCAACCAGCTTCCTCCAGGCATCTCGGTTCTGGGCGAGTCTCTCCAACTGTCCTCACGTCTTGCCCATCTGCTTGGCATCTGCTTCCAAATCGCGGCGCCATGTATCCCTGGGCCATCCCCTCCACTTTCCATGGGGGTTCCAGGTTAGGGCTTGCCTTGTTATGCTGGATGCAGGCTTACATTATTATTATTATTATATTACTATGAACAAAGGGAGCTTGATTTTCACACAAACTCGTAGGTAAAACGTTGTAGGCAACTATGTTAATGGGTTTATTAATGGGTAGGTTTTTAATACCAGAAAGTGGAATCAGATTACACTTGCGCTTTTCGTTGTTTTGAAAGAGGAATATGTGACTATTGACGTCTAAAGGAAGAAATGTAAATTAAAAGAATTAACTCTAGCCTTTGGGTTAACAGAAAGTCATGCCAAATATTCAAGTGTGGATACAATTATTGAATTATGCATTGCTAGTAATAATTACAACCTTTTGGTACTCTAAACAAAATCATCAAGACAGATAATGAGTCTGCAATGGTCTGCACCAGTCAATAACTCCTCACTTCCCCCGCCCTCACAGTAACAGTAGCAGAGACAAAGTCACACAACTTTTTATCACAACTGAAATTGTTGCTATCACTTGAAAGATGGTTACGACAAGTTATCTCTAGCAGCGCAGCGATTCCTTCAGGCTTTTTTCAAGTAGGCTACTCCGAAACAGGAAGCTCAATGTAACACGTTGTCCCGGAAATACGCCTGCCATCACGTCAACTTGATACTCCGGACTAATACGTGCAGCATCTCTGACGTAAAGCTTTGCATTCAAAGTGGGAATTTATGATAAGTTCAGAATTATTGACGAAATAAAAGAAACATTTCTCGGAAAAGCGTGAGAACAAAATTTTTATCTGCTTTCATTTTTTTGACATCATAGATACATAGTTCTAAGAAAATGGCGTACAAAATTTTAAACGAATATTATGTAGAAAGAGAGATTTACAGACTCTGGACAGAAAAAGATACAGACTTACAGACTTTGGTCAGAAAATGAGACAGATTTACAGACTCTTGACAGAAAGAGAGACAGATTTACAGACTCAGGACAGGAAGAGAGACAGATTTACAGACTCTGGACAGAAAAAGAGACAGATTTACAGACTCTGGACAGAAAAAGAGACAGACTGACAGACTCTGGTCAGAATATGAGACAGATTTACAGACTCTTGACAGAAAGAGAGACAGATTTACAGCTTCTGTACAGGAAGAGAGACAGATTTACAGACTCAGGACAGGAAGAGAGACAGATTTACAGACTCTGGACAAGAAGAGAGACAGATTTAGAGACTCTGGACAGCAAGATTTAAACAATACACGTCGGGTTTGTTAAGGATTATCCTCCATTACACACATTTGGGACACAAACAAAAACACTTGCCGAAGAAAGGAGTGGGTAGATAAAAGAGAATGGAAAAACATTCCCCACGGACAACAGTTTTGTCTGCATTAGATGTGATAAAATATCGAGGTCGCAATTGGGTCTCTGTAGTCATGGGAAAGTAATGCACCTATCCTTAATTCCTTAAACGCCAGACTCGAAGAAAGTGCCATGTGATGTTATTATTATCCTGTACCTCACTTTTAATGTCTTGCGCTGCTTTTGCTATGTAAACTTAAAATGTACATGCAAGTTTTAAAATTCACGCGATAGTGGCAGATGCCCCATTCTCCCCCTCTCTTTCTTAACAGTTATAGAATCACTGAGAAAGCTAAAAAAGATTTGTAATTGCAAAGATTTATTAGTATTATTCTAGATCTATTGAAAATAGACTCACAAATCAATGGATAACATTATGCTGAACATAAAGCTTTTTGTTTTTGAAAAACAATTTTTTTTCGTCTTTTTTTTGTGTATGTGTGGGCGGGGGGATCGTCATTTGCTCCCCCCCCCCCCACACACACACTCACACTATCCCTTGTCTAGACTGTGAGGTTGTTGAACGTGATTCGGGTGTTTTAAATTAAAGAGTTTTGTGCTTGGAGTCAACGATACAAAGTCACACAAGGAAGTCACTCGATAGTCTTTATACAGGGATGGAGGGGGGCGTTTGTTAGATCAATAAAATTCTTTGCTTTTCGACAGTGCTGTATTTACCTACAGGCAACAAAAGTTATAGCTTAGTGCCCCCACTTGCCTGGGTGTTGTTGCCAGCCGTTGACTTGTAGCACCAAACTACTGGTAGACCACTAGACCGCTGTAGGCGTATTACATTAGTACTTTTAAAACTTGAAACAATTTGGATAACTTCTTTGTGAACAAGATTAAATCTAACCTTTATTACAATAGAGAGAAATTTATTTTGAGATAAAATGAAATCAATGTAGTATGTTATTACCGGGTAATAATATAAAATGGTACTTGAAATAAAATCTTACTCACTACAAAAAACATCTTTTCACTCTGGAAATCTGAAAGTCAAAACCCCTTATTTTTTTATACATGTCTCATGTCTCTTAATACTGAAGGATTGACAGGGTGAGTTGATACCAACTTTGTGATGTCTAAATCTAGCTAGAGACACGTCCATCTCCACCAAAGATGTGGCATTGCATTAGAATCCAATTGTTAAACCATCTAGTCTTCTAATACTGATTTTTCACAATCAAAATGGGCCACACAAGAATATAAATATTTATCATCGTCCTTTGCATTTTAATTTGTGGATTCTTTGGGATTATAAAAAAAAAAAATTCATAAAAAAATAAATAAATAAATAAATTAAAAAAAACGAACTAATTTTATTTAAAGATCATGTCAACTGAAGCCGACACGTCATTGGTTGGACTAAAAGTGTTGCCAGGCTGGCTAAATATATCCTCAATAGCGAACTCCTCGTGACACTTTTAAATACCCTTCGTTAAGTGAAGTCCCAACTGTCAGGGCGACTTCAATCAACCTTCACACACGTCTCATTAACAGAAAGGGGCGCGCCGCCGAGGGCGTGGGTCCAGCCTTATAGTTTATCTCCTAGGCTCCTAAGTTCTACAAACAACGACAGAGATATCGATTTAGCTTTTGACAAGCAAAAAAAGGGGAGATAAACTTTCGGCAATAGAAAACGTAAACAAAATAAAAGGAAAAGTAAAAAAAACGAACAACCAAACAAACCCCCCCCCCCCTCCAATGCCAAGAGAACAACTAGCGTGTCAAGTACACCAGTGGAACAGATAAATCACGTAGAGATTGTCTGTTAAGAAAACACGTAGCCCTCCCCCTCCAGCGTATTTCGTTGCCAAATTGAATAAAGGTAATTATGTTTAGCCCTGCGATTTACAGTCGATGCTTTCTTGTTGGTTTCTCGTTGGCAAGTGCTTTGAACATTCAATTATATCGGAAATCACGACCATGCCCAGAACACGAAGAATACACACCCTTATTTCTTATTTTTTCTCCCGTCACGTTATTCATGTTGTTGGAGAACATGTCCCGCAAACCTCATGCGACGCTCTGATACAACCTTACTAAGGGGTCGACTCCCAGTTTGGCATAGGATTTCCTTGATTGAGACCCGATCTCTATAACTGATTCCTAAAATCTGTCTTTGCCATCTTTGTTGAGCCATATTTAGTGTTTTTCAATTTCGGCAGATGACTATTCACTGCACTTTATTAATGGAGCCCAGCTACTGGTAGAAATGTATAACCTCTCTTGGCTACGCTCTTTGAATTTGGTGACTGTAGTTTTATTTGGATTTTATATCGAAAAGGGAAGTTTTATCGCCAAAATCATCTGTTGGGGGGTTTTAAACTAAAAAATCTCTGGAGTTTTTTCTTTTAACAAATTCAAAATCCCCTTAGCTCATAGAATTTGATGAATTTAGTTTGCTTTAGAATAATATTAAAGAGAGAGGTTTTCAACTCTCTGTAAGGGGAATTTTAAACTCAAAACAATCTGGAGGGGTTTTAAACTTTAAAAAAAAAAAGCCCTCTAGAGGAGGAGGTTTAAACTCAAAACCCCATTTGGCTACGCTCGTAGAATTTTGAGATTGTAATTTGCTTTTATTGTATTGAAAAGATATTTTTAGCATCAAACCCCGCTGAAAGGGAATTTAAACTCAAAACACCCTTTTGGCTACGCTCATAGAATTTTGAGTGTGTAATTTGCTTTTTTATATTTAAGATGTGGTTTAAGCTGCAAACCCCTCTGGCTGCGTTGGGGTAAGTGATGGTTTAGTATTAAAATCTCTCCTAAAGTAAACAAAATCAAAGCAAAAAATCAGTGACTAAATTCCTTAGGCTACTGCAACCTATGCGGTCGCAGTGGGCCCCGCACTTTCATAGGCCCCGCGCTAATTCTAAGTGTAAATTATTAAATTAAACCATTATAACTTATATATGATAACAGGGTTTCCGCGGCTTCCTGATTTTCATGGGCCTCCAGGAAATCTGAAATTATTGAAATCTCCTGAAAAAGGGACAAGATTGTCATTTTTGGGTTAAAAAAAAAAAAAGAAAAACAGATTTGTGAGCTTTCATTTAATGAAAATTTATTGCAAAAACAAATGTATTTTCTAATTTAAAAAATCTTAATTTTGACATTATGCCTATCCCTACCCAGTTTCAGCCCCGCGCAATCCGTTTCACATAGGGCCCCGCAAATACTAGGGCCGGCCCTGGCTCGCGCATAGCATTCGATAATGTTGTTGAACAATCACCGCCTAGCACTAAGTGGAACGTATCTTTAGGGAGCGAGTAAAGAAAAAGAAAAGGCCACGAAGTATAAGCCTAATCTTAATTAGTCAATTAATTATAAAAAAAGAATATAACTTGGCGATGAGCGTCTTTGTCCGGACAAATGCTTCTCACCCGGAATATTCCCAAATGTTAACATTTAACATTGTCCCTAAGAGTCTATTAAAGCTTCTTCTACTTTACGATGAAATGTGTATAGTTAATTGGCCTTTTAAAGTCCAATACATGTATAATCATATATAGTTCTAACTTAGTGGTTTTTATAAATTCGTAACTTCGTGTAAAGGTCTAATCACGTAAAGTTCTAATGTATTTGTTTTTAAAAATTCATGCATAATCATAAAATTTCTAATGCATATGTTTTTACCAATTAACATATAATCATTTATCGCCCTAATGCAGTTATTATTATTAACATTTTTTTTTACTCATGTACAGTTCTAATGTATTTGTTTTCACAAATTCATGTATACTAATATATAGCACTAGTCGACCGGCGGCGTAGCATACGCCGCTATTTTGCTGGGCCGGCCTTAGGCCACTGCAACTTATGCGACTGTAGTGGGACCAGCATTTTCATAGAACCCGCACTTTCATAGGACCCGCACATTCATAGGACCCGCGCTAATTCAAGGTGTATAAATTATTAAATTAAACCATTTTATAACTTAAAACAGATTTCCCGCGCCCTCCTGTCGATTTACCAAGAGTTCCTGGAAATCCAAAATTGCAAAATATACAAAATAGTCCTTAAAATATACGGAAATGTATACACACAAATTTTTCATTTTGGAGTGTCATTCAATATGGAAACGTCAATCCTACGCGCGA
This sequence comes from Biomphalaria pfeifferi, assembly GCA_030265305.1. NCBI lineage: Eukaryota > Metazoa > Mollusca > Gastropoda > Planorbidae > Biomphalaria > Biomphalaria pfeifferi. The sequence continues at coordinate 653,446 of JASAOG010000032.1, forward strand.
TAAATAAAAAACGGCATTATGTATTAGCCGTAATTGTGTAATCTGGTGAAAGAAGCTTCTCGCGCCTTACACTAATGAAGAATTACTTGAGGTCAACAATTCTCAAAGATAGATTAAAACATTTGGTGATTCTTGCTATTGAGGAAGAAGAATTATTATGCTATATACTGTATGACTTTGCTACACTCAAGGCTAGTAAAGTAATTCTGTATGTAGTAAAGAATGAATAAAATGCATTTGTTCCTTTAGAGTTAAAGATGGTTTACTTCTTAGTCCAAACCTCCCGCAGGACGAAGGGAGATGGGAGCGGGCAGGGTTTGACAGTCCATCGCGCAGCCATCATTAACGACGTGTGAATACCACTTGTTCTCCCCCCCCCCCATCTTGTTTTTTTCGTGGTGTGACTATCCGCAGAAATAAGAGTAATCTTTCCTTTACTTCTTCTTCCCGTCCAAACTCTTGAGCGAAGAAGAGAATTATATATATATATATAAATAGTTCTAATATATTTGTTGTTTACAAATTCATGCATGCTCATATATAACCTAGATCTAGTGACGCAGTTTTAACAAATTTTGAAGTACTTTTTTTTTTTCAGAAAAACGAACAACGAAACAAATTTTAAAACATCCTAAACAACCTTGTTTAATTCAATGTATAAATGTCAGTATGACCTGTTAAGTTGGGTGCAGTGTTGACTTCCGTCCTCGAAGATGGAAATACCTGGTCCAAGAATGGCAGTGGATCACAAGGTGCTAGGAAATGTGAATGAATGACGTTGAATCTTATCTTGCACGACACGCAGAACTTCTTCCATGATTTCATTCAAGCATGCAGCCGACGAGGAAGATGATCTGATAACCATTCCTGCGTCACATCCGCCTTAAGCAGGACTTTTGTAGCATTGTGACTTCTCTACGCAAGAACGGTAATTATTGTTTGAATACAATTTAACGGCCAATCAATGTCTGTTACATGTATGATAACACTTAGAAAGCATTGACGCAGGATATCCGGATACTTGTGGGACCAAAACTGAGCAACTGAAAACGAATACCATTCAGAAAAGTTACGAAGAAGATGGCGAATTTTTAATCCAAACCAAATAAACTTCTCTTAATTGGATTGGAACTTTACAGATGATGATGACTTAAACCATGAAATAGTGTCATGTTACCAGTACTACGACCGATGTTGCGTCTCTTCCTTAGCAAAACTAGTTACAAGGTGGCCTTGTCGAACTGAAACTCTTACTTATAAAATCGTTTCGAAAGCAAAGCGCCCTAAAGCCACTTGACCAACAAATCCCTAGAGAATTATTTTAATTTGCTTTCTGATGAAACAATGCATTCAGTTTTCTGAAACATAATGTACGTTAAAGAACATTAAAAAGCCTCAATATTTTTTTTAAACATTTATTATTCAACGGTAGATCTTATATGTTGTTGATTTTACAAAGCTGATATCAACTCACTCTGCCTGTCTGTTACAAAGCTTATATCAACTCACGCTGTCTGTCTGTTACAAAGCTTATATCAACTTACGCTGTCTGTCTGTTACAAAGCTTATATCAACTCACGCTGTCTGTCTGTTACAAAGCTTATATCAACTCACGCTGTCTGTCTGTTACAAAGCTTATATCAACTCACTCTGTCTAATACAAATCAAATTTCGTACACGTTTTTTTTTACCCACTTCCCATTCTTGGATCAAGTTGAAATTTTGCTCATTTATCCATAGTCCATGACAATACATGAATCAACCAAAAAAACAAGCCTATTAGTTAATCAATTAGCAGTAATTAATTAATTGTTCAATATAGAAAAAGGGAGTTAAACATTACAGTATTGCAGTGATATTGCGGTTCTTCCTCTTAGATAAGCCTTTTTTTGTTTGTTTTGTGAAGTACTTTTTAATATTTTGCGTTTTTTTTTCTGTATGACAAACTCCTATCCACTTTTATTAATGATATGCTGCATGGTGTAGATCTTCGCCCCAACGGGCACCATGTTGAAAACGTATATGCTTGTAACACGATTTAATAGGCGGCTTTTTTCGGAGTCCCTCTGTCTCCTTACAAAGAGAGCTGCTCATATAAATCAGTTTCATTTCTCACATGACATCGCGTATGCTATACCTAACAGATGACTAAGCTTACGAAATTTAGGGATTAGCACAAAAGTTAAGTGTCCGACTGTGATGAATTAGTGGTGACTGATTGGTTGTAGGGTTTCGAGAATCGTGAATGAAAAAAGACCAGGTTATCTTTTCCTTTCCATCGTTCAAAGAATTCGTGAAACTGTTTCTCTCAGTTCAATACCAGGACTCAAGAGGGAACACAAAGGGAATATACCGCCTGGATTGTAATAGTTTGTGAAGGCGATATAGGACTAGGAAGTATATTAGGGATTAAGTGATACAATCTTATCCTTGAGAGACGAGGATTGTTAAGTGCGAGGAGCCCCGAGCGAGTGTCAGATCAGGGCCACAAATATTTGTACGATGGGCTGACGGTGACAAAAGAGTTCCCCACTCGCCAACCCCAAACGCCGCCGATGTTGTCTGTAACTAGTGCCCTAAACTTTCGACTTATTGTTTAGTATTCAAATTAACGTGGAATTCCCGAACGTGTCACACTTGGCCAGTCGACCAGGTCAACTAAATCTATTTTAGTTGGAATAGACACTGGCAGCTGTAAGCAGCATCATGAATTAAAGAGCGTTGTAACATATTGTACAGACAAATCACACATAGCACTTCAACCTATTCCTTTTGTTGTCGTTCTAATGTTGGAGGGTTCAGAAGACTAGTCCACTATGTAGAGATGAACTACGCAGTGGTTTCCAGATCAGGCAGCTCGTAGAGTTTTTCTTTTATAGGGCCCAGTGTCTTTCTTCTTTTCTTGAGCATACATCGTTGAAGAACATGGTCGGACTCTGCTGCTTACTGTAGACTCTGCACATTTAGTGATTGCCGACGAACTCCATTACAATTCCTCTTTTTGTAGATATCTATGAAATGATCGAGATGACTTGAGACCAAGCGGGTTACGTCCCCTGAATTATTTTTTTTTAAACAGAAGACGAGGTCCAGATTCGCATACATTTTACAGAAGTTATTAGTTATAAAATGGTTTAATTTAATAATTTACACCTAGAATTAGCGTGGGTCCTGTGATAGGTTGCAGTGGCCTAAGGCCGGCCCTGCTAAATAGCGGCGTATGCTACGCCGCGGGTCGACTAGTTGTTATTATATTTTTGACAAACTCGTAATTACGCCCACGCGAAGCTCCTTCTAGAGCTGGACGTAACACCTAACTCCGATCTGAACTCTCCTTAGTTCGAAGTAAGAAAAACGTTGTCTTGCTGCAATGAAAATAGACAGGCATAGATATTTTAGCTAACATATACAGGGCGAATCTGACACAACCTATTCTTGGCTTTAAAGTATTTGTCTTTGCAAGCCTAGCCGTCATCATCTTCGTGCATACAGCCAATAAGATCATGCTCATATCAATCAAGAAAAGAAAGCTTCGATAAAATCATACAAGGCCGTTTTAATTATTGGAGTCAAGGCAAAAAAAAACAAAAGTACCATGATGAAATAAAATTAAAATTCTTGTCAAACTTGAAATCTAAGCCTCTCTGTTCACGCTTGATTGCTTTAACGCCACTCACCTTGCACTGAGAGACTACAAGACCACATTCAGGTGTGTAGGCATTAAAAAACAAAACAAAGGTAGGGCCTAGATGAAGTAACATTCAATGAACCATGACCATGTGACCTATTAAATAAGTATTTCAGCAATTAATTACTTCATCGCCGCTCATTGACATCAACGCGTACAATAGTTTCATCAAACCGGAAAAGTCGTTACATCTACAAGTTGTAACTATATACCGAGTGTGGTTGTGGGAAGGGAATTTACTTCCACAGTCACCTGTAGGGGGCGCTTTATTGATATAGCAAGGGGATTTGTCTGAATTCCGAGAGTTAATAGAAATCAATCGTGTGTGAACAGGTTACGTTCCCTTTTGAGCTTGACCCCACCTCAAACAGTTTCACAACATGGCTTTCTTTAAATTTAGAACCCTTCCACATATGCATGTCTTGGTAGTGGCGTAGCTAGGGTGAGGGGGGGGGGGGGTCCAAATTCGAAAACCCTCCCCGGACCTCCACTAAATGAATGTCCTAATTTTTTTTCACATTAAATATTAAATATTACGCGAATGCCATGTAATCTTACTATTCGTGTAGAGTAAACAAGGTTACAAAGACAGTTTGTGTGAAACACAACCTCAAAATCGGCCCCCGAAGTGGTCCACCCAGGCAGGTAAAAAGGCAGGTTTCAATATTTTCAGAAAGAACATCCGAATGAAATTCTATCAAAGACAAATGACAGAGAAGAATGGAGAAAGAATGTTGACAGATCTTGTGTGGTGCCCTAGCGGTCCAGCAGACCAAAGGATAGGTGAAAGTGAAGTTAGATGTGAATCTGCTCTAACTGATGTCTTATAATGAATATCTAATTGATCTAATTGTTTTGTAAAGGGCCAATCTCTTATTCATATCCTCAAGGAAAATACATTTCGAAATAGAAAAAAATCCTTTAGTTTAGTGCAGGGATGCTCAAAATACGGCCCGCGGGCCAGATCCGGCCTGCGACATGATTCCATCCAGCCCACCGAAACGTCAGCACAGGGTGCGGAAATTCCCCATCCAAACAAAAAAAAAAGGTTGAAAAAATATATTTATGCCTACGTTTGGACCCTCACTTTTTCTATGATGGATTGGTATCATGATCTTTAACATTTGTGTGTATATAAAATGGGACTCTGAATGTAGAATCTGCCTGGAAAAGTATGCATATCTTTACTTTGTTGTTGAACATTATAATAACCCAACATATTTATTTTATAAGGAAAGTGTGGCTGTCTAATAAAACAACAACATAACGTCATTATAAAATAAATATGGCGGCATTCTTGGTTTGAGTCGCAAATAAAAGACTGGAGATTCCATGGGAATAGTTACCAAAAAGAGACCACAAAATGTGTCGTTGATAAAGCTACTTACACTGTTGCCCGCATTTTAAGTAGAAATGAAGCTATTTTCTGACGCGTAAAAAATATAATTGTCAAATAACCTATTAATTAAGTCTTAAACCACAGGTTTCTATCAAAATAGTTTCAGAAAAATTTCATTTCGTTTTTGTAACTTTTCGCTCATGTGGCCCGCGAGACGAGTGTTGGAAATAAAAATGGCCCCGGGTCAAATAAAGCTGGGCATCACTGGTGTAGTGTATTACATGTGCCAGCTGGCATCACAGTTCACGCGATATTGTTTTAAATTATGTCCAACTTATATGCGTACTAAATAGATTTTTTCTCCTAAAAATGACAGAACTTACATAACTTAGCGATAGAGTTCTAAAAAATATTTTTTTTTGACAAAAAAATCTAAAACCATTTGCATAAATATGTTAAAAATATGGTAAATGGCTATCTCCCCTACTAAGAGCATTCCGTGTTTGTTACTATTAATAGTGAATAGTTGTAAAAGTGGTGTATTTTTATGAAAAAACTGCTTGCATAAGTGATTTACAAAATTAGTTTTTTCATTTTCAGAAAGAAAAAAGTAGCGGTTGCGTCAGAACTATGAATGTAAAATATTATGATGTCGGATTTTCACTATCTTTTCTAGTTTACGATATCTAAACGGAACGGACGGACAGACGTATGTTTCGTATGATTGTGATACTGTCTTTTCCTCTAAAAATACTAAAAAGCATTGATCTAGATCAGTGGTCTTTGGCCTTTTTTGGTCTACCGTCCTTTTTGGTACTTTTTTTCTTTTAAAAAAATCCACCAGCGCCACTTCTAAGACAAATACTAATAACAGTCCTTTACTATTTAACTGTTATACAAAAACTATGTCAAATGACATAAGTGATTACACGCTAAAATTAATATAATTTTCATGACTTTCGAATCCTTTGCATTATCCCTTTTTAAGTCATTGAATATTATGGCCTACTATTAATAAATTTAATTGTAAATTTAGTTATATTTTTTTAAATAAATAATAATATCACTGAATTCACTAAAAATGAAATTAAGCTAATAGGGACCTTGTGCCTCTTGCAGTCTAAACAATATTAGAAATGTCAAGCTTTCAATTAGCCAAACTACGGCGAAGGTCTTTTTCTGGTGTCTACATCCAGTCTATTTCTCTGCTTACTCATTAAGTTACGCACTAAATCCAGTTTAACCATGTATGTTGATGGAAAAGCTAAAAATAATTTCATTTTCGACCACAGTATTGGAATTTTACAAGAACTTTTAAGTGGAGCCATATCTCTGATGTGCCTCCTATGTTAACATTCTTTTAAACTCAAGCCATAATTTTTGTAAATCTTTTTATGCACTAAAACATATTCTGCCTTACCTTTTTTTTTAAAATATCGTTTGAATGGTAGAAATTTTTTTTGTTGTTCATGAATATTCTTAAATTACTCTTTGGAAATTGCTGTATGTTAGTGAAGCAAACTTGATTTCATGACCTCGTTTGAAGTTGACAAGTTGTTGTCATTCAAAGTAGAACATTGTAATACTTCTTATCTGGTGGCAATTCATGTACACTTTGGGAGGAATTTGTATTCACATTTGTCCAATAGTGAATTTTTCTTCACTACCGACTTAGTTAATGTTTTCATTGTTAAAAGAAAATTTTTTTTGAATTTTTTTTTTTAAATTAAAAATTTAAATTAAAATTTACATATTAATATATTAACATGCTTAGATAAAATAAACTATAATCTAAAAGGCGTATTATCTAGTTTGTTTATCAAAAAACGTTTACGCGCGCAAGAACCAAAGGCAATAGATATTCTCCAGTATGAAGTAAGAATTCAAACATAGAAAAGGGGATTAACTCAGTTTTTAACGTTTCTATTTTTAAATTAGAACCAAGCTAACACTAATTTGTCTATGTTTAGTTTGCCACAGTTAATTTCTAAACATTTTTTTTGTGTTTTGTTTCAGTACACCTCTAGTTTCTTTCATATCTACGTCCCCCTTAAATGCCCAGCGCCCCTCAAACGCCCCCTCATTGTGCTCAGCGCCCCCTACACATCCCGGCACTCAGCACTCACTCACCACCCTCCTCAGTTTTGTGAAATCGCCCCCCCCCCCCAGCGGGCGCTAGCGGCCCCGTTAAAGACCACTGATCTAGATGAAGTTGTAGAAACCTTTGCTGCACAAAAAGCGCAACGTGAGGCAACATGATTGAGAATTACAAATAATTAATTAACTAATTGGTTACCAATTCTTTAATATTGCAAGGATTCTCCTTCTTCCCTAGTATCATTAGACTAGACTAGAGTATGGAATGGGTTGACTGAATCAGCCAGGAAAACCAACGACCTAGCAGAGTTTAAGTCACTGGTTAACATGCATGACTAGATCGACACATTGCATGCATAGGAAGTTATTATCTTCCTTTTTTAAAGTAAGGTCTGTAATTTATAATATAAGATAAAATATGATATAATATTTATATTTTATATGATACAAACTCAGACCTATAATTATATAGGTCTGTGAATAAAAAAAATAAATGGAGACTATGGAAAGGGAGGTAACAACATTAATATTTAACAATCTGTGTCAAAAGTCCCGTGGCTCCTCTTGAAAGCTTTTCTAATTCATTTAAATATAAATTATATTGAATGTTATAGCGGTTTATACAAAGATATATCACAGTGCATATTTAAAAATTCCTAGAGGAATTGCAAAAGCTGATCCAGTTTGGTATCAGAGGTATCGCTTCGGCGTCAGGATAGCACAAAACAAGTTCCTCGTCTGATGGGGCCTCCGCTATCAAGAGAATCCCTTGTCACCCTCACCCCATCGTACCAGTATTCGCAGGACCTATTAGGACACTCGTCAGGACCCCGAGCAACTAAAGTCAAGTACCCCTAGAGTTGGGTGGATTCAGGGGCGCCATAAAAAATTCCAAAATTAAATATCCCAGTCTTCACTGAGATTCGAACCCACGACCTCAAGTTTGGAAGTCAAGGAGGAATTGATTTAAAAAACATGTTTTTTACTTGTTCATGTTGAAAACCTCATTAATTTTTAACGTCCCTGCTAACATCTAAGAAATAAAATAGTGAAATCATTATCTTGGTGAAATTGTTAACATATCAAAGTAAGCCTTAATCTGTAAATGTACTAGCTTTACGCCCGTTTGTTCCCAGGCTATAAATTGTTTATTTTGACTTAATGCTTATACAAATTAATACTATATAATTAATTCAAGAAAGTCCTGACAAGTAGATTCCCGCCTAAGTGAAAGTTGAAACAGAACTAGAGCTAGGTTTGAATGGATCATCGCCAGGGGACACGCCACTGACGCCAGCAAGGTTGGGAACAGTTGAAGTGATATGTGGGACAGGATGGTGTCCTAGAAAGAGTGGAAGAGCTGCTCCTGGTGGTTTGGGAGTAGTTGAGTAGACCAAACCGAAAGGAGGCATGGTGGGAGCTTTGCCGTGCGGAACAGGCCGTCCTAGCCCAGTTCCGAGTCGGACACTGTCCAATAGATGCGTACTTTGGACGATGGAAGTAGAACTACGACACACGGTGCCGCCACTGCGTGGAGGACGATGAAACAGTAAACCACATTTTTTATGAATGTCGCGTTTTGCAAGAGGGACGATTGGGACAGGAAAATGAGAGAGAGAGAGAGAGAGAGAGAGAGAGAGAGAGAGAGAGAGAGAGAGAGATACTGGTCCATGTGCGGCATTAGGTCTGTCCTTGTACGTGGGCGAGGTGACCTTACAACTCACTGCCCGCTTCCTCTTCCGTGCTCTAAGGGAAGTAATTCTCAGCTTGGTTAGTAACCAATGGGGTTTCGGATTCGGTGGTTTGGGAATGCAACCTTTCTTGGGACAACCAGAGAAGGTTGAGAGTGACACGGACTAGAGACGGTCTAGGATAGAGGCGACAAGATGCCGTTTCGCTTTAGTAGATCTCAAACTTTCGATCGATAACAAATTGAAACATATGACACATTGTGGCGATCATTTTTGCCTTTGTAAGGTAGAAATCCGAATTGTAGGCCTAAATATTCAGGGGCAGTTTTAGGTCATTTTGCCTTACGTGGTGCGGCCTCTCTTACGTACTGCATCGTGCCTCAGCTCATAGCCACTATTTCTAATACACTCTTGCTACTAGGCCTACTCTATTTATGTTTGCTTACACCTCTTTATTTATTCATAACCTAAAGGTTAGATGGGTGTGCGCAAAAACAATTTAACAAACACAAATTACCACTATATATCTTAATAATTACTCATAAAATGAGCACGAATTATAACCAGACTGATGTCAGTGTGTCGTGGAGTCTCAGGGTCGTCGGTTGGAAACTTTAAAGCAGCGGTTCTCAACCTTTTAGTCTCAGAGACCCTTTTTGCAATCCCAACTCTGCCGCAAACCCCCGCCCCCGGCACACACACACAGCAATAGAAGAATGGACAAAAACATTCCATTTTTTTCGATGGTCTTAGGCGACCCCAGGCAAATCGTCAATCGACCCCCAAAGGGGTCGCGACCCACAAGTTGAGAACCCCTGCTTTAAAGCGAAATTTAAAGAACGACATTTATTAAATTGTAAAATAAGTAAATTTGATATGCCTGCGCAAAATAAAATTCTATCACAGAATTGTTAGTAATCATTGCTGTTTTGCCAAGCTAAGATACGCCAACAATATTCATGGATTAGTTTGTAATAGACAGTTGATTATTATTCAAATTATTCGATCGGATTAAACTAGCTTTTAGCGAAGAAGTTATTATAATTGTTTACAATTTTCCATTTTCTGTGGACACTCAAAGGTCGTCTCGGGGATAATTTAAATTTAAAACTAACGTATTCAGTTTTTTACAGATCCAGATCTATACCCCTGCTTTCTTTAAAAAAAATAAATCTGATATTTTTTACACATATACAAATAAAGTGTCGATGGGTCCAAGGTGTTATACATTTAGTTATCTACATTTAGTTCAAGTTTGTTCTGTTTAAAAGAAGTAAACTTTTGGATTTCCTGCAGTCCTATAAAGCTTTGTTTCATTATAGTAAGCTACTGCTAGTTTTTTGTTTCATCAGTAAAATGTCCGATGTTTGTATATTTACAAGTACTACTACTAGTCATCAATCATACTAATCCATACCTTGATGACTTTATAAAAGTAAAACTAATGAAGATATAATCAAGATTACAGCCCATAGATCAAGGTATATTATAGATATTTTTTCTAGATTTAGAGATCTAAATAGGTGCTAATAAATGACTCTTGAGTCTTGAAATATTAGATTTCTAATTTTTAATATTATTTTTAATTTTGTAATTTTATTTTTATAGAAACTAACACTACTGTCAATAGTGAGTGATACTACTCTAGTGATAGGGACTAGATCTAGTCTAGACGCACTAGACCTTTAGATCTAGTGACACTAGACTATGAATAGACCTAGGTAATTACTAGATCTGATGCCCGCTTCCTAGAGCCTAGATCTACGTAATTCTAGAATTTACTAGATCTAGAATCTAGATCTACTGTAAGTGTAGTAAATAAGTAATGGTAGTATTTTATTTACTTGTAGATCTAATTAGTAGTAGATATATGTACTACATATAATGTCAAATAGAATGATTATTAATCATTGATGAATCAATCTAGCTAGATCTAGACATTCTGTTCATCTCTAGGGAGATTATTGTTGAGATCTGACTAATAAGAATAAGATGATTAATTTTCAATTTCACTAAGACTAGAATTGACTAGATCTGATTAGATTGAAATCTATATCTAAGTCTTAGTTTTTTTATGCTGTGTTATGTTATAAATTTGAGTTCTGTTTCAGTCAATTCAGTGTTTGTTCATGTTGCTAATGAGTAATGTTGCTCTTAATGGACCTCATTCACCAATCTTAAACAAACAACATTGAGACACGTTCTGCCCTAGATCTCTTCTATGCAACTCATGAAATTATGACCAAATTTGAATCAACAATGGTTATCATATGACAGTTTTTTTTGTTTTTTTTTACCAATCTTGTGACTAGTCATTTTGGTGAATGAGGTCCATTTGGTCTTTGACTGTTTGACACTCTTCTTAGACGTCTTCGTAACCATCTAGATAGATTTTAGGTCTAGATCTAGATTGATCTTCTATGGCAGTTAGATAAAAATGACATTACACTTCAAAAGATCTATATATCTATTATGAATTATAAAACCTAGATCTAATCTAGATTTGTATCTTTGTTTTAGCAGTAGTACTTTACAAATTTCAGATGTTGCTTCAGATTTGAAGATCATTACACCTTAAACTTAGCCATTGTGCATGGTGGTGGGCAGTATAGTATTTGAACCTGGGATCATTGAGAACATCAAATGACAGAGTGCATACCACACAACCAGGCAGATCTAGTTCTACATTGTTAAAAAGATTTTTTAAACTTTAAAAAAAAAGTGTGTGATGTAAGCAAAATAATAAAGTTAGGTCATTTGTCTACACTTTGGGTCAGTCACATTCCAATATATATATACCACTTTATACACCTATAAGAAGAAATTAAAAAAAAAAAAAAGATAGCTTTGATAAATAAATCACTGATAATAATTTCAGTTAAGTGTCATCTTAACTTGTGAAACAGGAATTAATGGATTTAACTAATTATTCTGTTTCTGAAAGGTACCACTGTAACTGTTTGACATCAGTGTCTCTTTCCTTACACATCTGTAACTTGCTGTTTGACATATCGGTGTCTCTTTCCCTACACATCTGTAACTTGCTGTTTGACATCAGTATCTCTTTCCCTACACAGCTGTAACTTGCTGTTTGACATCTTTCCCTACACAGCCTATAGGCTTAAATGAAAAGTTAACTATAGTATTTAAGTCTTCTTCATTCTTGATTTCTATACAACTTACAATTATGTCCAGTTTTTGGTTTATACTCAAATTTCAAATGATGTGGAGTGATGTAAATATCCAGCCACAGCAGCATGTAAAAACTACTTTAAAAAAAAAGTTACTTTTCAGACTGTGCAGTCTATAGGGCAGCATAACGACCAACTCACCATCTACCTTTACTTTTCCCCAACAAATATCAGGTACTCATTAGAGCTGGGTGGACTCAGAGGTGCCCTAAAGATCATGAAATTAAAAATAACAGTATTCAGCAGGATTCCTCCCTGGGACACTTTGGTTTGGAAGCCAAGCGCTTAACTACTCAGTCACAGTGCCTCTAAAAACCAGTCGATTGATAGATATATAGATTGATAGATATACAACAGTTATATTCAATTTTGTGTAAAAAGAAGTTAGTTCAAGTGTAAAAAAATATAATACTCTTACGTCATTTTAGCTGTACTAGCTATTTGGAGCTACAAACTAGCGACAGAGCATTAAGAATGTAATCTTATTTTGTTGTTATTATTGTTTAAATTTGGGAACATACAAGTTCAATGTAGCATAATTGATATTGTTAAGTTTATCGTAAAAAAAAACTCAGACTTTTCCTTTTAAAAAGCTTATTTCAACTCACTCTGTCTGTCTGAATAGTGAAAAAAAAGGGAAAACGTTATTTCTCCGACACTCAATCTTGGGTCAAGCTGAAAATTGGAACAATTATTTCCTTTACCTAACAGCAAAAGAATCAATAAATTAAAAATAGTCTATTAGTTAATTAACTATTGATTATAATTTACTTTTGTGGTATCTTGAATATGATAAAAAATGTACTTGTCTGATCTGATATAAGCAAAGTTTAGCAATAACTCTGTTGTTGTTGTTCAAATGTACTCTTTGTTTCCTAAAGGTCATAGATTATAACAAGAGGCGGGTAGCACTTTTAAGTGCATTTTTTCTTAGTGCAAGTACCTACTACATAATTGAAAAAAAAATATCTATGCAAAAGAAATCATATGTATTAATTTAAAATACTTTTTTTTTTTTAAATATCTAGAATCATTTTTCTTGTAAATAATTTATTTCATGTATTGAAAAACATTGAGGGCAGTTCCTAACAGTTCATACCATACTCTTTAATGAAGTTTTGTTTTAAGCCTTAAGAAGCTGCTCTACTTTGATAAAAAAAAAATATTTCTAGCTTATTGCTTTTCAATTTATTTTTTACTGTTAGCCACATGCACAAGGCATGGTTACTTGTTTAGTATTCTAAAGGTACAGTAATAGTTGTGGAGAATTCGCTTGTGTGTTTAAATATTGCAATAGGAAATAAAGATCCTACCAGTTTACCGAATAGTGTTCAATGCTATCATATACTGTAGGCCTGCTTATTAGTGTGAAACATGCATCTATATCAAGGACCAAAACTTTGTATGCAATGTGTGCAAACTTCAAAGCTACACGTTTCAGACTTAGCGTTGTATTGGGGCAGAGGATATAAAGCTCCTCTGTTTCTATTGTTCACAGTTAACGTGGGGGCAGATGATAGAAAGTTCCTCTGTTTCTATTGTTCACAGTTAACGTGGGGGCAGATGATAGAAAGTTCCTCTGATTCTATTGTTCACAGTTAACTTGGGGGCAGATGATAGAAAGCTCCTCTGTTTCTATTGTTCACAGTTAACGTGGGGGCAGATGATAGAAAGTTCCTCTGTTTCTATTGTTCACAGTTAACGTGGGGGCAGATGATAGAAAGTTCCTCTGATTCTATTGTTCACAGTTAACTTGGGGGCAGATGATAGAAAGCTCCTCTGTTTCTATTGTTCACAGCTAACGTGGGGACAGCACAATGACGTTTGTTTTACTTCCTCAAAGCATCTCAGACTTGGGTGGACTGACTGGCTCTCTTGAAAGAAAACTAACAAGTTAAAATCTAAGCATTCACAGTGATTCGAACTTGAGATCTTTGTCTTCAGAAGCCAAGCGCTTAAAGTTTGAACAACAATTGAAATAGACTTAGGATCTCACTTTCTGTGGTCAACAGTGGTTGTAATTGTTGTGTGATCAGCCTCACAATGATCGATGATCTTTACTTTGCCCAGTTGAAGTCATGTATTTATTGGAACTAGGAGCGCCTTTAAACTTTTGTGAGAAGCTTTCCCTCTCACCACATCTCTAAGGAAGAGACTTTTTAAATTTACAGACTTTAAAAAAAAAACAAAAACTTCTATCGGTCTGTCATGGACGTTAACACACTGAATATTCTCAAGTTGAAATTAACGAAAAAAAAAAAAAAAATAAATTAATACTAATTGTGTCGGGGTACAATAAATCACTCTGTCACAGATGGCGAGGTCAGGATAGCATAACTTTCCAGCCAGCTTCACATTTCTCTTTGCCTACTCTCCCCTTCTCTTTTCCAATCAACAGACTGGCTTTTAGTGTTCACGAGCGTTTAATATTGAATTGTGCCAAAACCCCAATATATATATATATATATATATATATATATATATATATATATATATATATATATATATATATATATATATATATATATATATATTTAAAAAACCCAAAATGAATCTAGATTTGTTTATGGTTTTGAACGTTTCCAACCCAAACCTAGACATTGAACCCAACCCTAGAGATTTACATCTAGTCATGCTAGGCAGCAGCCACCGTGGGTCATTCACATTATCTATTCGGCGTCTTCTATTGTGTCTCCATTTCAAATCGGCGACGTTCATTTGGTATTTCAGGCGGACTCTGGAACGTTAGACTTTGGTCTATTTGAAGAGGTTGTGGGAAAACAAAAAGAGTGGGGTAGGTGGGCGTATTGTCCCATTTGAACTCTGATCTATGTCTACGCCATAGCACTAACATTGTGTAACATACTAAGCATGCTTGTGTCGTCGTGTAGGTTTGATCTATAAAGTAAGTGCGTGGCTCTGTCAACAATCAATACAACAATGTCCGCACACAGGTAATGGAAACGTTTGAGGCCAGAAGCCGCGTTCAGTTGAAGATATGGACCCTTTCAGACGCGAAGCGACTATGGATGATCTCATGGAAATGAGATGAATGCCTGGATATTAGCTATGACAGCCCCCCCTCCCCCCCGGCCACGCAGCTGATATATCCAAAGGAATGACAAATGCCGATACAGTTTGAAATCAGCGGCGTCGCAGGCTTTTCTAGGATGTAGCACTGTGTGCTGCCAGCTGACTGATTTTTCCTCAGTGTTGACTGCCTAAGCGTTTCCCATGTTTGGGTCTACCTGCAAGGCAGCAGATGTTCTAATTCAGAGTTTTCCTTCTCCTAGGTGGGTAGTCAGCCAAGGCTCACGAGCGCCTTCTGTTTTAAGAACGGCATTTAGGAGGTGTCGACGCTCTGCCATATCCGAATTCATTAGAGAGACACTAAATTTACACAATATATTTGTAGGGTGGAGTGTAAGGTTGTTATTGCTGAAAGTGATAATGGATATAAGCATTCCGCTACCTATCACATGCTTCCAATAGCATGCATCTCAAATAGCCTCTGACAACCTTCACATGTGGCTCAGATATTGAGTCCGGCGGAACTGTTATCACTGACAGGAGAACGGGCAATGCTAGCAACTGGCGCCTTAACTAGTAAACTTCGGTCGGGAGGGGAAAACTCTTGAGTCCAGACCTCTACTGCACTGCAGCTAAATCCAAATATGGGAAAGGCTTAACTTCTATGAGATCCATTGTCGCTCCGCCACTGAAGGAGGCTATATATAGAACAAGAATAGACGAGCTACTGCATGTCGTTGTCAATTTTTAAAATCCCGCTGCGAAAAAGATCATTATCCAAACCATAAAAATTGAACGTTTCCTTGCTTAATCATTCAAACTGTGATTATTGTAAATAGATTCTATATATTATGAATATGAGGCACTTAATTATTACTTACTTAGGTCCTCCCGCACCGTTCGGCAAGCTGTCTCCACAAAAATCTGTCACTGGCAATGTCTGAAGCCTCCTCCCACCTGGTGTCCACTGTTCTGAGGTCCTCCATGAAGGTGTGGCGCCAAGTTTGCGCTTTCCTTGTATTGGCCTCCATGTCATCGCAACTCTTGGTATGCGTAGTTCATTTTTGTCAGGGAACAAGTCCCGCAAACCTCTTGCGACGCTCTGTCACAATCTCATTAAGTGTTCGACTCCCAGTTCGGCATAGGATTTCACGATTTAATTATTGTTAAGTAATAAACTTTTGATTTCAAAACAGTTAGGGAGACCATTTTTTTTAGTCCCCCCCCCCCCCCCCCCCCCCCCCCCCAAATGGCAATGCTTCTTGTGTTAGATACCGGTACTTGTGTTACATACCGGTACTTGTGTAAGGTACTTTGATCATTGACCTCAACATGTACATGCGCATCATTCGTTCTGGGGCGCTACATGAGTGTGTGGCATAGGGTGCTAGTGTGATTGTCTGTGACACTTCTGGTTAAACCTCGACCTTTGGGTTGGTTAATCTGGCGAACTCTGACCCACTTTGAGAGCCAGTTCACCTTGACTTCGATCTTATTGGTTGGAAAGAGAGATGGCATTCTTAAGTTAGTTAGGTGTGTGTGTGTTTGTAGCTGAGATAGTACTTGATGACATAAAAAAAACTTACAGCCCCCCACCCTTGCTACAACACATACTTAAAGATAAAAATAATGTAAAAGTTTTGAGATTTAAACAAATGTTTCTACCATTTGCAGTATTTCCCCCTTGACATACTTACTCTTACTCTAAACTCTGGACAGTGAAGACATGAATTTTGTATACCATGAATATAGTAATTTAATTTGATTATTAAACCTAAATTACACAAAGTTTGACTAGTGTTCAATAATATTTTGGCTCGAATTTTATGTTTTGGAATTTTAAAATTTCTCCTGGAAAAGTCCTTGAATTTCATATTGACTTTGGTGCAGAAACCCTGGTTTTACTAGTGATTCGTTTTTTTAGGCAGTATAGATCAAAAGTAAACAGTACACCTCGTACAAAGTAATGCAAAGTGTGTCTGGTGTTTGTTATAGAATGTTATAGCATGTACTTAATGATTCCTCCAGTTCACACGCCTCTACACCTGGTTTTCCCAGTAAAACTATGTACTTCCAGACACAGTATTCCTAATATGTACTTCCAGACTCAGTATTCCTAGTATGTACTTCCAGACTCCCAATATTCACAATGTGAATATTCACAATATTCACTCTGTGAGGGTGTCCGTACTGTTTAAAAGTGCTCCAGACTCGCTATTCTATTCTAGTACAACATTTTTAGCCTCCTCGGGATATGAAAGGAAGACCTTTAATGAATGACCCTGTCGTCTTGTACCACTCAGCCCCACGTCTCACTATTCATTTCTTCACTTGATTACCATGTTGAAGTATTTCTAGAACATCTATGAACTTCCCCTTGGCCATCATCATTGGGGCATGACTTGTCAATCTATGGGTACATTGGTACTTTCCTGTGAGATAAAGACTTGCTTGTATTGACCTGCACACTCGGCATGTCGCTGAAGTATTTTATCACACCATTCCACGTCCTCCCAACGGTATTCGTCACCTTTCCCCTCTGTACTCCTATAGACGGTAATCAAGTGAAGCGATAGAGGCCTTCAATCTCAAGGGACTTTGAATCCATTGTTTTTTCGTTAGTGTATATGTTCCGCACTTCAAACATCAGTGTATCTTCGGATTTCGCATCATTGTACAATTCTAAACATGCACTGAGCGCTCTGTTCAAAGTCTATATTGTGAGCATGTAAAGTATTGTAAAGGTGGGCTGGTTTTAGAGTGAGGCGGCTTCCATCCTACCTTTAGCAGAGAGATAGTTGGGGGAGAGTATAAATATTTGTGCGCTTTCTGTTTGATTGCATGTTTTAAAAAAAACCGATTTAGGAACTAGACTCTAAAAGGGAACCTTTTTAGAACAAGAAACAATTGAAAGCTAAAGAAACAGAAGGCTGGAATTGTTTCTTTTAGGGGAAATGGGGGGGGGGGGGGGTGGAGAGTTTGGGAGTACAGATTTATGAGGAAAGAGAAGCAAAATGAACGAACACATATTAAAATATGAACATTTACATATCTTTTAACATGAACAAAAAAAAAAGTTCATTGGAACGGATTCTCGTCTAGTTTTCAAATGGACATGAACTTTTTATCTTTGACAAGAAAACCTCTGTTATTTTAGTTATTATTTGCAGTACCAGTAGAAGTCTTGGATGCGTTTAGGCTGCTAACCCCCACCCCCATCAAATAATTTGCTGCCTTTTTGTTTAATATTTTCACTGGTATTTTTTTTTACTTTCCATACTCAATAACGTTATATGGTCTGTCTATCTATCTATCTATCTATCTATCTATCTATCTAATCTGTCTCTGTCTTCCCGTCTTTTTTTTTCTTTCATCATCATCTCCTGTCAAATAGTTTGTGTGTGTCAGTAAAGTTGAAACTCATTTTATACCTTCTCGTATTCTTGGCTTTCTCTCTCACCCACTGCTTTTTAAAATAAATTCTTCTTCCATTTCTCATCCAAATGTTGGATAATAAGTCTCTTGTACAGCGGGTCAAATAAAAAACAACAAAAACTTTGGCAATTCCCATAATGAAAGTCAAACACATGTACACTATCACACGTTGTAGCACTAAACACACACACACATTATCGCACTTGGCCTGTTGTAAAAGTGTAAGTAGAAGCGAGCCCATTCAAAGGTCCTATCAGTTTGTGTGTGTGTGTGTGTGTGGTTGTTGTTCTTTCTTTGACTTTGGACTTAGGATTTCGTATGTTTGACATACTGTGCATTTCTGTGCTTACTGTAGGCTTGGATTTGAGATGTCTAGTAGATCTAATAGTTAATAGTCTGGAGTTGTGCGTTGATTGACGAGCCGAGTTTAACGTTCAAGTCGCTGAGTGCATGTTGCATTACGTAGTACTTGGTTGACTACTAGCAGACACAGTAAGCAGGTTCTGTAAACGTGGTAAGTTCGAAATATATATGTATAAATATTGGATTCTGTATTTATTTATTCATTTCCTACCCGGTCGTTGACTTGTTGTTACGTTCTATTATATTTTTTTTTCCTTTCTAAAACCTCTCTCCCTATATATATATATTGATAGGCGCCTGCTCGCTGAACAATGTGAAGAGAAGTCTAAACTAACACAAGCCAAAGGCCAACAATGCCAACACTATAGAGGTACTTGACACTGGTGAACGAAGACAAATAATAAGTAAATATGCAATGAAGGGTACCATCGAATGTCAATAAGCAAATGTCTACTTCAGAAACTAAAGCCGACCTCTCTCTAAAGTTGCCAAGATTATTCTGACTTACTTTCGTTACACTACAAAACCTAGTTTTGTTTTTTGAATTGTCGAGTCACTGCGTGACCCCCGAAGGTGCCGGTCACTGTCGCTACGTCCAGAACGTTACCCTTTTGATGTAACAAATAACTTTTCGCGTCAAATTCCTAATCGTGTCCTAATATCTATCTATCTGTCTGTCTGTCTATATCTGTATGTTTGTGTGTTCTATAATGTCTGGATGTTGCCCCCATTAAGTCTTTTTCTCGGCTACTTCTCAAGTCCACATGAAAGGTGTTCCACTGCTCGCTACTGTTTGAGAAACGCTGCACGTTCATGCATCTTTTTTTTTTTTTTTTTTTTTTTTTTAAATTGCTGCTGGGTTAATAGATGTAGATCTACATACCTGGGCTATCCTTTGCCTAATGTGTACATGCATTAGGGTGAAGTTATACATAGACATAAACGTCTTTGATGTGCAAGCTTCGAGCATGTTAGAGATACAGGTACATAGGTCTAGGTTTATTAGCAAGCTGCGAGCGTGCTGTGTCTACACAGATATATTGGTTCTTATAACGAATAGCATATTTCCAATAGTTTCTTATTAGCGAAGTGGACACGAGCATACATCACACAACATTGTTAATATTGTTTCTGTTATTATGTAAGAAGACGGTAAAACTGTGACATTATTGTTATTGTGCTTTGTAGTTGTTTGATCTTCTGTCTGTGTACAACTTACCGAGGTAGACGTATTCCATTGTTTAACTTGAACTGCACATTTAAACAGACTTCTTTTTTTTTAGACAGAAACAGCCTCAATATTTAGTTTGAAAGAAAGTAAAGGCACCAGCAGCCAAACACACTCGTTACCTTTAAAATCCATCCACCCCGGTGGCGCTACCAGCCCATGGAGGGCTCTGGCCTGCTCAGGTACTTGGGTTAGGGTTTCTCTCTCCATTCTGATCTCTTCCGAGCCTTTCGTCTGCGTGCCCGAAAATCACGCTGCCGTAGATCTGCCTCCGCATTATCCATTATCCAACGTATTCGTGATCTGCCTTTTGGTCGCCTGCTTTTTCGTTTTTTGTCAGTATGCAATTTTGGCTTCTTTTCTGTGACATTCTTTCCACTTGCCCTATCAACGTAGTCGGTTCTTTTTTTTTTTTTTTTTTTTTTAATTTCTGTCACTATAGGTGGCTCTTTATACAGTTATATATCTATTGGTTAGTGCGTGTCCTGAACTCAGTTTCCTCTTGTACAGCACCATAGATTTTCCTCAGTATTTTCCGTTCCCATCGTCACCTTTCAAACAGTTGTGTATAGAAACGAACACATTGACCTAAGTGCAGTGAGCGTCCCAGACCAATGAGCAGACATAAGAATTGCTATAGTATATGCAGCACCGAACCACTCCTTGCAAATACATAGACATGACCTATACAAACCTAGACAAGGATACAAAACTTCTTTTCAAAGTGCCAGTCGACCTGGACAGCACTGGTTGGATCAAACCAAGAAGAATAGTTGAAAGTCACCCGAACGCCTTGATGAACACCGTGTAGATATCAGCATTCGTGGGACGGTGTAAACTTTTCTAATGAAGGCCTGTAATGCATTGGAGAGTGTATACTGCTTCTCTCTCCTTCCTTATCCCTCTGTTGAGTGCTGTGTTTGTAGATCTATATCTGACTGGTTCGTGCAATCTCTTTGGTTATTACTGCTGGTGTTATTTTATGTAGACTTAGGGAAAAGAAAAAATAGCTTTGAAAATACGAAATTTGTTATTTTATGTGCTATGCTACTGTCTTTGTTATTACACGCGCTGTTGTGTTTATGTTCATTCAACATGCCTAGGCATGTGCGTACAACACTAGTTATCAACAACACGTGTGCATGCGTGATAAAATGATGGTCACAGAGGATAAGCATTCATTGTTTCCTATGTAGAATCCTAGACTGTGGAGCTCGACTTTTGAGTGGGGGAAAGTGACGTGAATTCTGCAGATATTTTTCTCCTTAGACTAAATGTATATTGTGTAGTGGTTTTAGTCAATCAATTTGTAATATAGGGGCGCGGTGGCCGAGTAGTTAAGCGCTTGGCTTTCGAACCTGGGCTCTGAGTTCCAATCTGGGCGAAGTTTGGGATTTAGAATTTCGTTATTTTTAGGGTGCCCCCGAGTCCACCGAACTTAGTTGGGGAAAGTAAAGGCGATTGGACGTGGTGCTGGCCACATGACACCCTGCTCATTAACCGTTGGCCAAAGAAAGGTGTTCCACTGCTCGCTACAGTTTGAGAAACATTGCACTTTCTCGCATCTTTTTTTTTTAAATAGCTACCTGGTTAATAGATGTAGATCTACATGCCATCATCACCCTATAGATTGCAAGTTCTAAAAGGGGAACTAATAACATTTGTAATATATAACTAGCGTTTTATCGACGAAATGAATTTGAACATCTTTAACTATTAGGCATAAACATGACAATAGCATTTTTCTTGGCAACCTTGGTCGTAGCCTGAGAAATTGAAGTCACTTCCTGACAGAATTAGCTTGTTAAACAATGCTCTTGTTTCCCCCCTGACTTAGCGTGCTTTTCTCGTGTAAACGTCCATAAGAGTATAGGCTAACAGGAGAAACCCGGCACTGTGACCTCACATGAAATGGATATTATTTTATAAAAGATCATCTGGTACAGTGTTTCCAAACCCTTCGCACATTTTGGAGAATTTAGCGGAACCCTTTGCTTATATTTTAAACCTGGATTATTTCCTTTTTTTTTTTTATTAAAATAAAACAATAATAATAATTAAACCCTATTCTACATTTAGCTTTATTATTTATGTAGAATAAAATGCTTACAAAAATGCATACGAAAAAAATAAGGTTGATATAGAGCTTTGGTGATAGCACTTGAAGATCAGAGCCCTTTTTTTTTATATATATATATCATGCACAACATTGGTCAGATGAATTAGGGTGAATTCTACAATCTGGTGTAGACTTTGACTTTGTTGCAACCTAATAAGAAAATCATCGCACAAAAAACAACCCCCCCCCCCCCAAAAAAAAAAAAAACGGAGCTAAAATAACGATAGGTTGTTTTGAAATATTGCGATACTCTTCAGACGAACTCGACTTGAAATCATTTAATGGTTTATCTATGATTCTACGTATCTTAGCTTCAAAATAGAGTCAGAATCTAGATTCGTTCAAAGTTCATAGTTATGTTGTTTTACCTTTTTTTCCCGTTACCGAGAGGAACTAATCAAACCAAATTTAACATTTTCTGCATTCACATTCAATAGATGCAGTTCACGTGTGGACCTATTCGTTAATTACTCCACTAGTTCGTGGAACACTCATTTAGGCCTCGCGGAACACAGTTTGGGCAACTCATTCAGGCCTCGTGAAACACAGTTTGGGAAACACTCATTCAGGCCTCGCGAAACACAGTTTGGGAAACACTCATTCAGGCCTCGCGAAACACAGTTTGGGCAACACTCATTCAGGCCTCGCGAAACACAGTTTGGGCAACACTCATTCAGGCCTCGCAAAACACAGTTTGGGCAACACTGTAATGTCGGCCCGACTCTTGATTAGATACTCACACAATGTTAAAGCGATATTTGTAATAACTGTGGGTCTGTGTGAGAAGGGCGCGTGTTGTGTAAGAAGGGAGATAAGACCTTGAGAATTATCTTTCAAACCTGTCAACTAACCAGTTACTAACTAAGGTTAAACACTCTACTAGGGAGGGAAGGGGGGGGGAACTAGATAAACTTTTGTTTGACGGTCTTATTTCTCCCTGTAAGTTCCTATCTATGCATTGACATGCTTGAATCAATGATTTCTTTGAATGAAAGCTCTTCTAACCAGTGCACAGACTGCTCTGGTATCGTATGCTAAACACAGAGATTACTGAATATGTGTCAGCTTTGAAACACAACAAAAAACAAACACATAAAAAACAACGGCGTGGTTCTAGATTCTAGAAATCTAGATATGCAGTTCATAGATAGTCTTTTGGTTGTTGTTTTACATCAGCTTGACTTCATCTCTCTCTCTCTTGTACACAGTTTGTACACGTTGTTGATCCCATTCTCGGAGCAAGTTGTAACTGTACAATAATTCACTGAGACCTATCACCCTAACAAAACACGGATCAATACAAAAATTAACCATTGAATTAATTAAAGTGGTAGTTATAAGTAATTAAAAAAATGTGTTTGATACAGAAAAGGTGCAATACATCTTACAATATTGAGAAGTATAGCTGTAAATGTGCAATTCTTTCTCTGATATAAGCTTTTAAAAAAGTATTTAAAAAAAAAACTATTTGATTGTTTCTAGCTTGCTATCTCGGTGTGTCGGTCGGATTAAATCTTGTTGTCTATGTTTGACTCACTTCTTCCGAGCTATCAACTTTTGTGTTTATGTTTCACTAGCAGTACACATCGGCTACGCCCTTTGATTTGTTCCCAGGCTTTATATTGTTTATTATGGCCGAAACACCCAGTTTTTTTTTTTTTTTTAATTGTAATAAGCGGGCCACATTTTAGAGACCAACCTAACAAACTTTTTTTTAGCCCGTGAACTAGTGTATCTGTTGCAATGAAAGTTTACGGCCCGCTCTCTGATTCCTTTTCTGTCTCTCTCTTTTTTCGCTCTCTAGAACCCCCTTTTTGTTTTCTTTTAACCTGCGCATCATTATTTCTCCAACATAGACTTTTGACTTGGTTTGAAAAGACCTGATTTTTAATGCGCCCCGACACATACACGTTTATTTTAGTCTCACTTTGACTTATCCCTCCCTCCAGCCCCAGCCCTCCAACAACAAGAAGTGAGTCTTTTGTGCACCTTCCCGTTCCTGTTTCTTCATTTCTCTTGGTATTTTGTTCTCTAAAGAAAAAGAAATATCAACTTGGTTTCATTAAATGGACCTCATTCACCAATCGTAAACAAACAACATTTAGCCAAACAACATTTAGCCACGTGGTAATATTGATAAAACAACGAAATAAAACTGTCACGCGATAGCCATTGTGTATTACTTAATTTGTATAGAAGAGATAGAGATTCACGTGGCTAAATGTTGTTTGTTTACGATTGGTGAATGAGGTCCATTGTAATCGTTAATTTGACCACTTTTTAATGTAGAGAAATGACAATAGATCTAGATTTATCTTTTCAATGCTATTAGGATTAGTTGTTGTTATTTGACAGTGTTACAAAGTATTATTACTTGCTCTCTCTCTCTCTCGAAAAAAAGAAAAAGGCTCTATATCTATGTCATTAATACTATAGGAACTGGCTTTGTTTTTTATTTAGACCGCTTCTAAAAGGAAGTAGAAATGACATAAGGCATATTAAAAATAAGTAGACTTGGGGAAAAGAAAAAATTGCTTTGAAAATACGAAATGTGTGCGATATTTTTTTTTTATGCTCTATATATAGACTGCGACCTTTAGGGGGAAGTACCGAAAATAAAATACAAAGGTTTCATAGAAAGCTTGCGGTTTTTCGCGAATATCTGTCCTCGTGTTGCGATTCTGTCAAAAACCGATCTTAGTGGGCATCTAGAAGGCAAGAGGAACCTGTGTACGAAATTTCATGGGATAAGTACGACAGTTTAAGAGATTTTGTGATCAATGAGTCTGTGGTATTTGGTAAATAGACTGACGATGTTGAATCTATTTGTTTCGTACTCTCTGAACTCATTGAGATATCAAGTGGAGGGAACATTCGGATATTACGTAACGACTAAAAAAAAAGGGGGTGGGGGGTATAGCTATCTGTTACAAGAGGAAATGGGGGGGGTATAGCTATCTGTTACAAGAGGAAATGGGGGGGGGGGTATAGCTATCTGTTACAAGAGGAAATGGGGGCGGGGGTATAGCTATCTGTTACAAGAGGAAATATGGGGGGAGGTATAGCTATCTGTTACAAGAGGAAATGGGGGGGGGGGGTATGAAAATTTGTTATGTAGCAAAACAAAATATATTCAAATGTCATTGGACTTTCGCGGGTCCGATTTTCGGGTGTTTAAAATATATTAATTAAATCAAGAAAAACAACGAATGAATGTTACATTTAAAAAAAAAAGAAATATTTTTTTACCCCGCCCCACCCATCTCCGAGAAAAATCTTGGTTAAGTAATGTATATATCTACTAGAGTTGATCATATTTCTAGATCTCTATAGATCTAGATGACGATTGCACAATGTTCCTTGACATTATCTTTATTCAACTATTGACTACTATGCTTCCACATTCGGAAATACCCGAAGACGCATGGTCTTGTCAAGAGAAGTAGTTCCTTGCCATCTAGCCCAATTGTTTTTTTTACTTTGAAACATTAGAACAATTAAACTCACGTTTTCCCAGTGTGGCCAACGAGCTAGTCATTCTTTTCTCAGCTATATACATCAACTTCTAGGAAAATCGTTTCCGAGATCTGTGTCCAAGTTCCATGAAGTTTTGAGTATTGTAAAAACGTCGGCCACCCGATGTATATGTACAGTATTGGGAAACAAACAACTGAATACGTCATAGAAGCGCCGAAAGAAATCGATATTTTTCCCATTTCAATCGATACCATGATGAAAAATGTAATTGAGAAAATGATTATTATTAAATACGTCTTTTTCTTGTTATGTTACTCTGCCGGGGGGGGGGGGGGCGGTTGAGTCTTGTTACGATTTGTTACAAGGTGGGGGGGGGGTAGGTGAATTTAAAAAGGTGATTTTTGACTTTACCTTATATCCGAACGTTTTCTATTAAAAACGAATGGCTATTAATGGTACAGAAATGCTACAATTTATAGGACAAAACAAGGGGGGGGGGGGTTGGTGAGAATCATGAATGTGCTCTTGGTAATAGAGGAGCAAAAAACAACAAACAACAATGTCTCAGCTAGCCAATGGAATGCTGCCTAGTCGTGTGGTGTGCGCTACGGACTGTCGTATCGATGGTCAATGGTTCTAATCCTGCCTGTCGCCATCCCTCGTCGACCTACAGGAGGTTTAGGTTAGGATGAAATGATCTTCATCGATGAAGGAACATTCTAAACATGGAAAACAAGTGAATTGGGGAAAATTAATACCGAATGTGGGCACTTTAGCCAGATATATGGAGCGCCAACGATGACTCTGTCTTGACTTCTCGCCGTCTCGGTTGTCTTCTACAAATGATACGTTTTTGAACTCCACGATGTCATCTTTTCTTTGCATTCTTCGCTTTCTTCCACCTGGTACTGTGATCTGTAGGATTTTTTTTTTTTTTTGGAGAGGTCGTGTGACGTGTCCTCACCACTTTAAGACTCTTTGGCTTTAACACATCAGTCAGGCTGCTCTTATATCTCTTCGTTTGTCTTATGTTCCATTCTTGAAATGTAAAGAAGTTAACAGAAACATTTCGTTATTTAACTAGAACAAAAAAACTAACCCAGACAACTTCTATTGAAACTGGAGTTACATGTTAATATCGCCTGACCCTGTCAAGTCTCCGTCTGCTGTTTGGTCAAGCTATCAATGGCTTGGTTTAAAAACTTAAAACAATATTATGTCGACCTTGAGTGTTGTTCATGTATTTATAACCATAAACACTGTGAAACGTTTTATAAGAGATTTTAGGAAATCATCTGTTTTAGAATGTATTTTAATGACTATATGAATGGCATGCTAAGTATTTGTGCAGTAGCATTTCAAAGACAGTGATATTGTGATATTGGGGCTCTCTGTCGAGGTGAGTAGCATCGAGACCAATCGTTATAGAAGGCCTGAACACTGACCTGCAACGTCACAACCTGTGGGCAGTTTAGACTAATAGCTTGTTGCCACGCCGTACAGACCTGTGACGTGGCAACGAGCTATTGGTCCAAATTGCCCACAGGTTCTGGCGTTGCTGGTCAGTATTGAGGTCATCTATAACGAATGGTCTCGGTAGCATGCGTGCTCAATTTGTTTTCTTCCAAGCGAAAGCTGTTTTCTTCTGTAGAGTTCAGCTCGTAGAGACAAGCGCACCATTTCATAAGAGTCCCGGGGACTGAACAATCAGGGAGGTGTTAAGCTCGGATCGGCACAATCTATTATACAGCACACAGTGAAGCATTAGGCGCTTAAGTATGCGCTCTGGCTTAACACAGTTACATACTCTACACACGCCGCTGATCAATGTAAAACCAGATGTGTCGACGAGTTTTAGGTTGGGGGGGGGGGTTGTTAATTGATTGCTTTTTGAACTTGTGGTGTGTGGAAGGTGCGCTGGTAAGTAATGAAATCTATCTACTGGTGGATGTAGTCATCCCATCACGTGAGACACAATTGTTGTACACGTTATTTCTCCCACTTCAGAGCCAGTTGAAACTTTGCTCAATTATGCATTGGTCCTAACAAAATATGAATTAAAAAAATGGACTAAACAATTATTTGATTAGTGCTAGTGTTCCTTTGCTCATTATAGCGTGATCTCTTTGAGGAGTTGGACACACACGATATAAAACACTATAGCATGTTTATGTTTCTAAAGTGAGCATTTGAAAAGCCTAACCACCACAGGGGCA
Source organism: Biomphalaria pfeifferi (assembly GCA_030265305.1). Classification (NCBI taxonomy): domain Eukaryota; kingdom Metazoa; phylum Mollusca; class Gastropoda; family Planorbidae; genus Biomphalaria; species Biomphalaria pfeifferi. The sequence continues at coordinate 681,320 of JASAOG010000032.1, forward strand.
CTCCATTGTAAACATACAAATATTTGCTGATTGGCTGGTTATATTAATCTTTATCTGGACTATTTTAGACAGGGGAATAGTTGACCAAGCGTCTAATTGTTTCAACAATTTTTGTTGATGGAGTTTCATTGGTGAATCGTAATATTAGACCAAAATCTCTTATTATTTTGATCAAGGTAGGAAAAGAAATGGAATGGTGTGTGATGGGGGTTGGGAGGAGATGAAAGTTCATGAGTACCCATTGTGTCTATTACCTTTCAGTAAACTATTTCTATGCGTCTTTGGCCATTTTTTCCACTCCAATGAGGTGCAGAGTTCAGTTCTTTCTGGTCAAAGTTTGGTGAAGCTAGAATGACCAACAAATTAAGCTGCCCTATTATCTGAACAAAATTCACATTTTTTTTAATGACTGAACTCTTTTGTGTTGGCAGCTGTTGTCTACCCTAACCCTGGTCATCAGAAACACTCACAGAAACACCAACGAATTATAGAGTGTGTATTAGAAATGATGCTCTTGAAAACCTTTGGAGTTGAAAAAATAACATTATAGTGGAAAAAAATAAATAAATAAATGATGTGTGTAGACTCTAGATCTACAAGTCTTGTAAATATGCCTAAAACTTTTTTTTTTTTTAATAAGTACATTAAAATGACTTACTATGAATGACGAAGTTAAGGAGACTTAGAAACAATTTTAATAATCCTAAGCTTAATATTTGAGAATCTTTTCTTTAAAAAAAAGTTTAGTAGTATGTATAAGTAATTGGATTTTCTTCATAACGTCTGGTTTTAGTATCCTCATGGAAGGAAATACTTGAAGGGAACAATGGACTAAACATGAAATGACAAAAACTTGCCTAGTGACTTGATAGTATACTTGACTTTCATAACTACCTTGTGACATTTTGAAGTTTGTTGAATAGGAAATCCAATCCACCGACATTGCTTGAAGTAGGTCACAATGTATAATTGCTCCATTCTTACAACTCTAGTGTTTCATCATCACACAACACCAAGTTACATCTCTATTGGTCATTGTGAAATTGTAGGGATAAACTATTGCTTGAAATGTCAATAGTAAGTTGTTCTAACATACATTATAAAAGTATATAAAGCTTATAGTTGTATTATAGCTAATGAGCTAATTACTACACCCATATATTAAAATACTGTAAGATTAAATATATCCGAAATGGCCTTTTACATAGAGAAAACTGTCTGTTTCGTTACTGCAAATTAATATTTTAATGACTTCATAGTATTGTCTTATCATCTTTTTGTCTTGACTTTCACATGTGTGTTCCAAGTTAGTTAAAAAAATATTTACCTTATAGATTTTATTTTACAGAACTCTTAGCTTATTCTTGCATCATGTGACTCACTTAATCATTTTGGACAGGGATAATAAATGCTTACAATTTGTGTTTGCTTTCAGGGTAACACTTTTGATGTTTTTGTAAATCTTTTGTTGATTAATATTTTCATCTGTAGTAATAACATTTCTGTACAATTCTCTCCTATATTCTAATCTCCAGATCTGATCAGTCACTTGTCAATGTGGTGAACCAGAGTGAGACTAGTAGTTAGTTGTCAATTTCCAGCCATGTCCTCGGACTCTGTAGTGTCCAGCCTGGTATTTGCTTTGAAAGCCATTTCTTTCCTGTTTGATCTGGTCACCTACCTGCCCTACTACATCATACAGAGACCAGATAAAGTTGTAGCCAAATCTCGGAGATTAAAAGTACGTGAATTTGTTTCCCCACTTTTGTCTTGATGGGATTATTAAATAGAATCAACTAAACAAGACTTCTTTTATCCCAGCACATAGAGATCTTATGCAGTCCTTTAAATATGATACTCTTGTGGTAACACTGTCAGGGGGATTTAAATGTAAGTCCCTAAATCTGGAAAGTTTGTTGCTTAGGCAGGGCAGTCTTACAGGATCAAGATGCATGACAAATTTTGATTGGCCTATGCTCCAGATAGACTGACAGGCCTATGTGTAAAGATGGGAAGCTTATATGGTTTCTGGCCAGTAAACCTCAGATCCATTCAGTGAAACCTGATAAAGTATGGTTTTCCAAAAACTTAATACAATATAATAAAAAAAACAATAATTTTAAAATGTGTAGGATTCTAAAGAATAATAGAAAACTTTATATGTGTCCAACCAGTAAAAGCTGTTTCAACAGGCTCTGTATAGCAAGTTGTAATGTATATTTACTTGGTTTGGTTGCTTCTCCAGATTTACTGCAGCAGAAGTCATAGGCTAGGCTTAGATGTGTCTATCAAAAGGGAGATAATGAAATGCGGAGACATGTCAAAGAATCACTTTTTGTGTTTAGACTTTTTTTTTGGGTGATTAAGAGATTTAGAAGCACAGAGCTTGACAAATTAAAACTATGTAGAGATGTACATGCACTGACACATTTTTCAATCATCTTGCATTTTTGTATTTGTTGCATGTTGCTTCTTTTGATTCTTATCTCTTGAGATATACTTGGCCTTTATTCAAGCTGTTTTTGAGATGGCAGTGGGTCAGTGGTTTGGGGGGGGGGGGGGGGGAGTTGAAACCAAAGACTAATCAGAATTTTAAGAGGTTCACATTGATATACTGCTGAGCACTTGAGAACATCTTTATATTCTTGAGGTGAACATGTCTAGGGGCACTAACCTAAAAGGCAATCACTTTTTTGTTTTTTGTGGAGTGGGATCCACTTCAGTGATCACCATGCTCTGCTGGTTGTATACTATACTATACACAAACTGTTGAACAGTGCCTTTTGGCCAGTTGTATCTCCACTTTATTCGGATGTCTATGGAGCTAAAACAACTTGAACTTGTCTATTTTAACATTTTCACTGTCTGCTTTTTGGTTTGAAGTTTACTCCTGAGATATATGCTGGGGAAACTGAGTTATAATTTTCTCATGAGGTCAGCACACAAAGACTTAACTGCATGCTTTCTGCAGTGGCAGAACTTGTTCATTAAAAGAGTTTCTACATTTGTAGAAATGTAATTGTAGCAGCTCCGATTGAGAACATAGTCAAACTTGAAGAAATGTTTTGTTTCCGTTCTCTCTCAAACTTTCAATATTGGAGAGACATTTTAAAAGTTTGATACTACACTATAGATTTCAGATGATGGAAGAGTTTGTTAGCTTAATAGCTAGCATTCAGTGCAGACAATCTGTTGAGGTGACATTCAATTTTGTCTTAAAATCTATATTTCTATAATATAAAAAAAATGAAAGTTACCTTTTCAGACCTTGCGATTTTTGGGGCAGATGATGAAAAGGTCATCTATTTCTGTGGCCCACTGTTAATGAGTGTGTTATGTGGCCATTTCCCCAACTAATGTCAGATACCCATTAGAGCTTGTTCGACTCACATTCACCCTAAGGATCCTGAAAGTAAAAATATTAGTTTTTTTTTTTACCAGGATTTGAACCCCAGACCTCTGGTTCAGAAGCCAAGCGCTTTATCACCCAGCCACTGCGCCTCCACTATAATATATAAACTGAGTTTATTGTATTCTAGGCTGTCCCTGTGTCTGGAAAACCTTCTGACCCTTGGAGATCTGTGGATATACCAAAGAGTGGTCTGACCACAGCTCTGTACCCAGAATGCACAACACTTGATGACCTATTTAACAGAGCTTGTAAGCTTTACTCCAACCAGCCTTGCCTTGGTACAAGAGAAGTCTGCAGCATTGAAGATGAAGTGCAGTCCAATGGGAAAGTTTTCAAAAAAGTAAAAACCTTTTTTTTAAAGCAAATACAAATATTAAGAAAAATAAAAAACGAACTCAGCAACTTTTTAATCAGTTTCTTAATGAAATTAAGTCTTTTATATTTCATTCGGTTTTCTTTAATCAGTTTTTTAAAGAAATTAAGTCTTTTATATATCATTCGGTTTTCTTTAATCAGTTTTTTAAAGAAATTAAGTCTTTTATATATCATTCGGTTTGGGTAGAAAATCTCAAATACTGTGGAACTCTCCTAAATGATTAGCTTCATACAAGCTCTTCAATATAATGATCAACTAGGTAATGTGATAAAGAAAAACTACTTAGGAAGTAAGGATGTGAATTGAATTGCTAATGATATGGGACTAAATAGATATGTCAGTTATGTGTTAAGCCATGAATGGGGTCCCACTGATCAATAGCTTGGTAATAAACACAAGTATTAAATTCTTTTTCCCCAACAGCTTGTCTTAGGTTGCTATGAGTGGGAAACTTACAATGAAGTTGCAAAGAGGATCTCAAACTTTGGCAGTGGTTTGGCTGCACTGGGCCATGAGCCATGGTCCAAGATTGGCATCTTCGCAGAGACAAGAGCTGAGTGGATGATATCTGCACAGACTTGCTTCAAGTGCAATTTTCCAGGTAGATTGATACTTTAATATTGAACAGAGCAGGTAGATTGATATATTAATTTTGAACAGAGTGAGCTACGTTAACAAAATAAATATTCTTTAGAAGTGGACAGTGTTCTTATCTGTGACCTACTTGTAGTGCTTAAGATAATGTTACTGTTTAGAAAGTGGTGTAGGGTTTGAATTTGTGATTCTCCTCATCTCACCCTTCACTTGCATCCTGCAACAAGACTGCAACATGATATCTGGATATATCCTGGTTCAAATCCATCTGTTTGAAGTCATAAAAAAACTATTTTTTGCCCAACCAATTTCTGTCTGCTTGCTACCTTTAAGGATCCTTGAAAGATACCCTTGATCAATAAGTCATTTAATAAAAAGTTATCTCACAATAAGTCATCTAACAATAAGGCGTCTAACTTAAGTCATCTAACAATACTTAAGTCATCTAACAATAAGTCATAAAACATTATTTCCAAACTCTTTTCTTGGCTTCACTGTATTTTGGAGTAGTTCCTAATTTGTTCTGAATTTGAATAGGAGTTAAGAAATAAATGCTGAGCTTAGTGTCATGATAACAGTTTTTATTTGTGTTGGAATCAAGGTTAGATCTAGGATTCAAGTTTTGTATTTAGAGTTGAAGTTGGTTTCATCAAGTTTTTTATTTTGGATTAACATTTTATTTATTCAAGTTTTTGGGTTGAATAAACATTTAAGTGAGTTTGACATTATTGATAGTTTGCAAATAGAGTTCATTTAATCTTAAGAAAATCAGTAATAGATATCTGTTTGTGTGTATTTGTCATCAAACATTTATCTGGGGATTCCCACAAACAAATAGTGCTCCTAGCCATTGGAAGGAGGTCTCAGTGAGAGTTTCAGCAAAACTCAAACTTTTGGATAGTTATCATTGTTATATCTTACATTTATTATAAAAGTATCTCTGATATAACCTTTTTTTTTCTAGTTGTGACATTCTATGCCACCTTGGGCACAGACGCCATCATACATGGCATCAATGAGACCCAAGTCACCAAGGTCATCACCAGCTTTGACCTTCTGTCCAAGTTTCAGGTACATGAATTATAATATGTGATTCCACAGTGTAGTTAAATGTGATTTTAATACATTTTTTTTTGTCTTTGGAAAAAAACATTCTTATTTATCATTTTCTTGGTACTTCTTGTCTGTCTAGAATTTACAAATTGAGTTTTGTGTCTGTGCCTCTGTTATCTTGTGGTTACTGTAGATTTTAATTCTTACCCTCTGTTTCCCTTCAGGAAGTTTTGCCCAAGACATCCAGCGTGACTCATATTATTGTCATGGGCTGCACCAAAGCACAGATAAGCAAGGTGGACCTTAAGGTCTCTGAGAAAATCACAGTGATACCAATGATTGCTGTAGAGTCCCTGGGAGCTGAAAGTAAGTCATCGCATAACAAAAGTTATGTCTGCCCTGAATGCTGCAAAAAATATCTAGATCACACCTAGGACTGGGTATCCACGTGAACTGCTTCATGTCTCCCATATTTTCTGACTTGAAGACAAGCATTATGATTGTACACCGACAGTTCACAGTTGTTAGTTTTTAGTTGCACTGTTAACAGTTGTTTTGTGCCTACACAATTTTTTTTTCCTGTTTTCTTTTTTCAAGTTTGATTCTAAGTTTGATTATTTGATTTTTATTCCATTCAGAGAAGAAAGTCTTTGAAAAACCTAAACCGGATGACATTGCAGTCATCATGTACACCAGTGGATCTACAGGATTACCAAAAGGTAAGGAGATATTTATGTACGTGTATTGTATTGATCTGCTTAGGCAAGTTGGCGCCTAAGCTGGTCTTCTAAGCGTTTCTGCAAAAAAAAAGAAAATCTTTATTAACCACCGGCGGACATAGTTATGCTTGCCCTTGATGTAGCAAAATATGTAGGTCACAGCTGGGGCTGCATAGCCACAGGAAATACTGCATTCCTCATTAATCTTCGGACTTGAAGACAAGCCTATTATTGTATTGATCTAATATAATGACACAATGTGATGATCATTTATCAACATATTTAGTGAATACTTTTTTGTCACATTTGTACAATATTGTTTAACAACATTATAAATCCTATGGTAAGTTACATGCAGAAATATTGTAGAAGTACTAAGTCAGATTTTGTAGTTATTTTATTGAGTAGAATACATTGATTGTATGACCTTTGACCAGATAACTTATTGTCTGGGTTGAATGGTTTCAAGTATGATGACCCACTGTTTGCCATTGTCCAGGTGTGATGATCACTCACAGAAACTTATTGTGTGGTACCTCAGGTCAGGTGGAGAGAATACCAAATCTTGGGTGAGTGAACATGTGACTCTTTCTTCTTTTCTTCATTCGTCTTCAATTTTTTATTTTGCTCACAATTCTAAATAAGCCTCCAGATGGTTTGTGTCATCCATGTTTTATTTTGATGTATACAATTCTGAAGTTACCCAAGAAATGAATATTTTTATGTCTAAATCTAAACCACCTGCAGTACAGCAGGAGATGGCTGCCTGATTGTGCAATATGAGCACTAGACTGTGATTTGGTCGTCTCAATGGTCCCGGGTTGATGCTCTGCCCGCTGCCATCCCCTGTCATCCTGCAGAAGGTTTGTACTACGTCTAGGTTATCTTCAACTCTGAAGGAACATTAAAACATTTTAAAACATGTAATTTTTTATTTCTGGACCATTATGACTACAGACTGAACCACATGCCACTCGGCATAGATAGGCGAGGGAAAAAAAAAGGAAATCTTCCACTGAATAATAGTATGCAGCCATGTTATATTTGTTAAATAAAAAAAACAACACAAACTGACGTTTACACTGTTCAGTATAGGATACATAGTTGTTTTGCTATTATTAATTTGTGTGTGTGTGTTTAAATCATTGTATGTCAAATTGTTTATATTATTAGATATTGTATAATGGATATTCTTCTATTTAAAAAATTTATATGTCATTGTGTTTCTTTCATTTTTTTAAAATTCTGTTATTCATTATATATTATCAACACTAAGATTCAGAGAAATCAAGTCAAAATGTGTTTATGTTTCAGTGAGAAGGATATCTATGTTGGTTATCTTCCCTTGGCTCATGTCCTTGAACTTTCAGCAGGTAAGTTCATTGCAGAGAATACATTTTCTCCATAGTAAACATTTCAACATAATAGACGTACATTTACATAATGGTCAAATTTTTTGCTTTAAAACCTTGTTTCCCATTGTTTTCTACATCCAATCAGAGATCTCGTGTATAGCAAGAGGAGCGCGGATTGGTTATTCCTCTCCGACTACGCTGACAGATAAAGTGAGTGTATTCTCTATGTAGCTGTCACAGTCATTGTTTCGTTTAACCATCACAATGTTGCACAGTTCTTTAATATAACAGGATAAATGTGGATAAATATAGTCTCTGATTAACAATGTCTATTTAGCTGTCACAGCAATTGCTTCAACGAACCATGACAATGTTCTGCACAGTTCTGTAATATAATAGAATAAATGTGGATAAATATAGTCTCTGATTAATAATTTCATTCCAATTATCAAATGTAAATCAAGCTAGTCATTATAAGTAGGTCTGACCATGGTCATAATTCTTTGTAATTAATTTTGTCAGAGTAAAACATGTTGAATTACTTTTGAAGCAGTTTACAAACACATTGAGCACTTGCTAAAGCATTTGACATCAAGTTTAGGATGATGGTAACATGACATTTAATTTCTGTCCTACGTTACAACTAAATCACTTTCATAGTTTTTTCCTTTGAGACCTGAAGATCTCTAGGGCAGGTGAATTGAAGTTTATCAGTTTCTGTAAGTTAACTAGGGTATTATGTGGCCACTACAGTAACCAAACCTAATTCACTTTCTCTAACACAAAGATGTGTAGCAGAGAGACTTAAACCACCTGGGTATCTATCAAGGTGGGGGCTGGCTAGCTCTCAAGGGGGTGGTAATTCAACACTTTGTTGACCATGAGCCACTGAAACAGATGACCTTTACATCATCTGAAAGAGGGAACTTTAACTTTTACTCACCTTTTAAACACCACATCCCATAATTACACATTAACTTAAACCAATTGAAATCTCATGTGACAACCAAAATGAACAATCATTTGACAGTAGACACTAAATTGTCTTGTACAGAGTCAACCACACTGCAAATATCTACTTCATAACTTCATACTTCATAGATAATAAGCTTTGATTTGGAAATGTATTTAGGAATAAAATTTAACCTCAAGAGTTATTCACTTATTATTACAGTAAATTCTCATTGTAGAGTATTTTGGTGAATTTTTAGTCCTTGTTATATATATTTTTTTTGTTTTACTGGAAAGTGTTTGTTTGACATTTCCAGTCTTCCAAAATCAAACGAGGCAGTACTGGAGATGTGACCATACTCAGACCAACATTGGTAGCAGCTGTGCCCGTAAGTTTGGTCATTTAAAATTACTTCTCAATAAGACTAAAAACATGCCATGAAAAATCATCTGTTTTTTGTTTTTTTTTAAATAATTTCTCTATGAATTTAAGGATATTTTCACTTGGTTATTGTAGCCTTAGTAAATAATTTCTATACACCAATTGTTTCATATTGCTAAGCAAAAATAAATATTTTGTTAGTCCTAGCTTTAGTTAATTACTACAAGCAAAGACACGATTATGGGTATAAATTCATATATGTTCATGCTGTAGAAATATTGACTTATTTCTAATTGAAAAGGTCATCTTGGACAGAATCTACAAAAATGTTTGGGAGAAAGTCAACTCCTCCTCAGTGATCAAAAGAGTGCTCTTCAGATTTGCTTATGAATACAAGTTAAAACATTTGCCCAAAGGTTTCCACACACCACTTTGTGATAAGTAAGTCTGAAAGCGTTAATGCATTCTTCAAATCTGATTCCTTGTTTTGTGGAAGCATTAAAAAGGGGGTAAACTCTTAGTCTGTTGCTATTCATCTTCAATGAACTTGTTGAGATAAACCAAGCAGCACATGCTATTGACTCCTGGGAGTATTATCATTATATTTGTTTTTGTTCTTGTGGTCTAGGAGTTGTTACATTTTTATATTGACTTTTGGTCATCTTGTAGGAAAAAGGTGTACCAAAAAAAAATATGTTTGCTGCTATTTTAAAATAATTCAATGAAGATGGTCCTAGGCCTTTAGGCTTTGCTTAGTTTTCAAGTTTTTAAAGAGTGTACAAAAAACAAAGAGAAGTATGCTACCACTGTGGGTGTAATTCATGCCACTTATTTACTTTATTTATTTTCTTTCAAAAAAACTCTCCATAATTCATCTAATGGCTAAGCAATAACTTTAAATTTAAAGTTGTATTTGGCTAAAATGTGAAAAAAAACAACAACTACATTTATGTGTTTGACACATTGCAATGACAAATAGCAAAAGGAAGAAAAGGCTGACTATTATTGATTATTATGACCTATACAGGAATAACAAATTTTTAATACACATTTCCCAGCTCCTGATTATTTTTGTTGATGAATTTCAACTCACAAACCATTTAATGCTAATGTCTGTTCAATAAGAAGAAACACTGTCAGGGGAGAAATGTTTTTCTTTCAATTAATGAACACACTTTATTATCTCTAATTAATGTTATATGAAAACATCTATCTGTCTTATCGAAGATTCAGCTAAGGGCAAATTTCTATAAAAGTTGTATTTGGTTTAAATGTAAATACATATATAATTGTTTGGCACATTGCAATAACAACCAAAAGTTAACTATTATCACACCTTCTTTATGACATATACAGGCATAACAAATTAATATGTTATTTTCTGTTCCTACAATTTATTTTTGCAATGGCATTTAAACTCGTACAAACCAATTAATACTAATATATATTTGTCAGTAAGAAGAAACACTATCACTATAATAATTGACACATAATTATAAGCAATCATTGTCATCTGATAACATCTTACTGTCTGGTTCAGGATTGTCTTCAAAAGTGTAAAGGGTTTGTTGGGTGGCAATGTCAGACTGATGCTGTCTGGTGGCGCCCCACTGTCTGGGACCACACAAAGGTTCATGAATATTTGCTTTTGCTGTCCTGTGGGTCAAGGCTATGGCCTTACAGAAACTTGTGGTGCTGGCACAGTTGTAGAATGTAAGTAGAACCAGTTTTTTGTTGTTGTTGACCTGTAAGCAGACTTTTGATTTGCTTGTATTTCTATTTCTAGTTGGCCACTATTTAATAAAGATTTGAATAGGACAAAAATATTCCTGTAGCTGAACAATTCAATGTTTAACAGATTCTGAATCTAAAATGATTTGGTGGTTTGCTTTCAGTCCTGCTAGATTTCATATAAGTGATTTTCTTTGCAAGAGATTGACATAAATATGCTCTGTGCCTAAACAGCTGGAACTCAAGGGCCATGTGGTTTAATGCAACTCCCATTGAATCGTCTTGAAAATAGCGTACAATAAATGAATAGACATTAAACTTAGAAAGTTTTTTGGCACAATGTTTTTTATTTTATTATACAAAGTGACAATCAGGCAATATTTTTCCATACTCGTTCAAGAATTAACTAACACAAGGAATATTTATATTTTGTTTGTGGAAAACTTTAGTACATCATTATGCTAATGTTTTGAATCTTGTGTTTGATATCTAGACTGTTATGCATGGGGAACACCCAGCAATAATTATGTGTCACTGTGACCACAGACTTGGTGGGTGTTGCAAGGGAGGGATTCTTGGAATTTTATCAACTACTATTACTTTCTTAATTTTCTGAAAATCTTAGAGGTTTTTATTTTCTACAAACAAAAGAAAATTTTTTTAAAAATTGTTAAAAATGTGTTGCCTTTTTTGAATAATTAATAATGTTGCGTTTCTAACAAATGCGCAGATATTCAGGTCTTCCTAAACTATAATATCTACATTGATCCATTTCTAATGTTGAAAATTAAAAATAAAAATTTCCTGTATTGGATTATGCTTGAAAATATTGTACTAGAATTTGTTTTTCTTTGTTTTTTTTAAAACTTGAATCTTGATTGTGATATTGTAAACAGAAAGTGTGTCTCTGAAAGGAATGATAAAGACTTTTAAGACAATTTTAAACTAGGTTTGGCTGAAGAAGCTAGATTATCAAGACAACTCTTAGTCTTTTCTTTTCAAAAGTAAACACTAAATATTAAAACTCTACAGAATTATTTATTTTTCTTTCACACGCCATTTCATGTGCCACTAATTTGTAACACTGTTGATACAAAACTATGCTAGAATACACAATTTTATTGGAATATCTATATTATGGTCATCATGATCTACCATTTTATAAATTTTGTTGTAGGAAATTTCCATAAAATTGTATTGAATACAACCACTTTCATACCCAAATCACCCCAGGAATAAAAGGATTCTTAGATGAATTTGTCCCTGACAAATGGAGCTAGAAATGTTTTTCTTTTTGTTTTTCTAAACTTTGTATTAGGTTTTAGGTTTTGTTTATTTGTTACATGTTTGTGTTATTTGAACTAAACATTTGTATTTTCTTGACTTGTAACCAGTTGATGACTTGACCACAGAGAGGGTTGGCTCTCCACTTGTATGCAATGAGATCATGCTCAGAGACTGGACAGAAGGTAAGTGAGGGAGGGGACAGGTTGCCAAGCTCTTTCTTCTATATTTATACATATTTACATACATAGTCTCATGGCCTCTGAAAGAGACAAAGCGCTCTCACATAGGCTGCAGGACAAACGTTTGAGACTTAAAGACAGGCGGACAATGGCTGAAATGCAGGATAATATGCAGGTCGCAACTGGGTTTGCGTAGTCATGTGAAACATTGCACTCCTACTTAATCTTCGGAATTGAAGACATTGCCATTAATTAATACATATTTAAATGACATCCATATGACCATAAATGAAAATATGTGATATCCATATGACAATAAATAAAACTCTGTGATTTATCTACATGATGTAACTATAGTGCAGTGGTTTTTGTTTTTGCAATTTTCCCCACTAACTTCAATCTGCCAGAAATTGTTCATCTGTAGTTAGATTTGAAGGGATTTCGTGACATCAAATGCAAAAGCCACTTCACTAGAATAGCTAATTACCTGCTAGCCTCAATGAACAACATTGTTTCTTGGTGGAAGCTAGAAGTATAGGGGAATGATTATTTACGGGTAAGACAACAGTTGAGGAAAAGTCTTTTAAAGAAGTGACACATTTGACATTAGGTTTCAAAGCAAAGTTTTTAAAATGATATAATGGACATGTCATCTAAGGACATAGTTTTCAAAGAAAAGTTTTTAAAATGATGTCAATGACATGTCATCTAATGTTTATTTAATTACTGACTCCTATCATCACACTGTGGTGATGCAGCAAAGGTTTTACTTCAACTTTCTTACACATTAAGGGGCCGCAGTGGATGAGTTGTTAAGTGCATGGTTTCTGAACCTGATGTTCTAGTTGGAATCTCGGTGAAGACGGATTTTGAATTTCATGATTTTTAAGGTGCCTCTGTGTCCACCTAACTCTAATGGGTACCTGACAATAGTTGGGGAAAGTAAAGATGGTGGTCATTGTGCTGGCCACATGACCCCTGCTCTTTAACCGTTGGCCAAAAAAAGTGACCTTAACATCATCTGCACCATAGATCACAAGGTCTTAAAGGGGAAACTTTTCTTTTTTTTTTTTTAGTTTTACTATAAAACTTTTTAAACAAATATCTTTTTTTGTTATCTTGATTAGAGAAGTAGAACTAGGATTGTTTCTGTTTCTGGAATGTTTTATCATAATTTTTTTTTCTCTCTAGGTAATTACACCACAGAAAACAAACCTTATCCTCAGGGTGAAGTCTTGATTGGCGGGGGCAATGTCACACTTGGTTACTACAACAGTCCTGAGAAAACTGCTGAAGACTTCATTACCATTGGGGGCACCAGGTACTTTTGTACGGGTGATGTGGGCCAGTTTGAGGAAGATGGTTGTCTTAAAATTATAGGTAAGACTTGTATAGTTGCACATTTAGATGGCTTAGAATAACCAGTGAAAAACAAGAAAAACATAAAAAATCCTCCCCCTTTTTTTTTAAAACTAAGCTCATACAAAGTGTAGTTGTATCAATTCGTTTGGATCAGTCATGTAAGTAAATGTGTAATAGATCTAGACTAACAATAATACATCTCCGTGCGATTAAAAATATTTTTACCAATAGTTTTTGTTTAGCACAATCTCATGCTTTTAGCTTTATGATCTAACACTTGTCTGGACCAGTTAGAAAGAGGTGGGGGTATCTGCCTAATCCCTTTTTTTAATGCATTTATAAAAAAACAAACAGTGAACAACCTGAATTTAAACTCAGGGCTATAGCCTCCCTAAGACAATAAATAACCACTGTGCCAGAAAAGTGCTTATAAAAATAGAAGGTTTCATAGTTATCTATTTTTAGTTTCAAACTTTTCTCTCTACAAAATATAAAGGGGACTAATGCAACTTATACCACCTTGTTATTCAAGTACAATTTCTTTCCCTTGTTCAAGACACCAAACAGAATAAATAATTACCAAGAGTTAATTAACTAATTTGTTAATTTTTTTAATGGATTATTGTTTTGTCAGGTTAAAGAAATAATTGTGCAAAATTTCAGCTTGATACAAGATTGGGTGTGGAAGAAGTAATGTGTACAAACTTTTTTACCAGACAGACAGACAATTGAGTTGATATAAGTTTTGTGAAAACAGCTTGAAGCATTACTTGCTGATTAAAGCATTAATCTCAAAGTAAAGTATAGTACCTCCTTCAGACCTTGCAATCTATAGAGCAGATGATGTAGAGGTCATCTGTCTCTATGGTCTGTGGACTTAGGGGTGACCTAAAAATTCAGAAATTCAAAATCCCAGTTTTCACAAGGATTCCAACCTGGGACCCTCAGGTTTGGAAGCCAAGTGCTTGATCACTCAACCATTTATCTCAACATAGGCTGCGTATAAAGTTTTTCAGAGGAAACTGTAACATTGGCACACTATTCACTTGTTTTAGAACATGTACTATAGAAAATATTTTCATTGTTCAAAATGATTTTAGAATATTTCTAATAATGTCACATTTCATTGTTATTATTTTCTAACTTGTATGTGTCTTTGATTAGATCGCAAGAAAGATCTTGTGAAACTTCAGCATGGTGAGTACATCTCTTTGGCTCAAATTGAAACTGTGCTTAAAATGTGCCCCCTGGTGGAGCAGATTTGTGTGGTAGCCCACAGTGACCAAGAAAGTGCTGTTGCCCTGATTGTGCCCAACGAGGCCCGTCTGGAGGCGCTAGTCAAAAGCCTTGGGCTGAGCAAAATGGACTTCAAGGAGATGTGCACCAATGAAAAAGTTGTGAGTGCTGTGTTGAAAGAGATGACTTCGCATGGGCTGAAAGGTGAGTCTCACACTGTGCTAATGACTTGCTGAAAACTAAGGTTTTATCTTTTAAGTTTAAAGATGAATTAAGTATGGTTGAGTAAGTGGTTGCTAAAGTCCGAGGTTTGTTTCTTATTAAATCTTTTTTTTTTTTGTAAACTAAAGAATGTTTATGAGTTCGACAAGCTTGAATAGAAAATACCTGATATCTCTTGAGAAAGTGAGACCAACTGCCTGGCTGTAGCACTGATTATCACCACTTCTCCTCAGTTAACCTTCAATGACATTGACAGATGATATCTACTATTATTATTATTTCTACCTTCATTTGCATTTAGCAAAGAGAGATCAAGTAATATATCATGTGATTTAATGGTCAAAAAATATATATCTTGATATAATTTTTTTTTTTCTACAAAATTATAATTGAAATTGTTAAAAGAAAAATTAAATTAAATTTCAATATCTAAATTTGGAAAACCTCTATCTATTGTTTGGTTATTGTTTGTCATTGATGAAATAGACATTTTCTGGTTTTAATTTTTCCTTGAAATTTTTTCTCTTTGTCTACCAAGCTAAACTCCAGCGAGTTGAAATCCCAAACAAGATTTGTCTTTTTACTGAGCCATGGATGCCAGACACTGGGCTAGTAACGGATGCATTCAAACTGAAAAGAAAAATCATCGAAGACAGATTCCAGGAAGAAATAGATGGCATGTTTGAGGCTCCTGCCCAGTAGGACCAGGTGTGACCTTTCTAAGTGTATAGTTAGTTATCAATAATCTACTCTGAGGAGGTTGTATAGTAGAAAACTATTACTGGATAGTGTACAATTGCAGATAATGGATTGAAGATTGTATTTACTAAGTTTAATTGTATTTGAAGATGGCTGTTTCTGGACCTGTTAAAAAACTAAAACTCATGTTTGAAAGATAATTGCATATTATATAGAAACAAGGCAATCTTTATTATACAAAACATCATTTTATTGCTCCTATTATATTATGTTTGATCATCTAAATTGTAAAAAAACTGGCATTATTTAACAGTATTTATATTTTTGCAATGAGCGTTTAGATCAATCTTTCACTTTGCCACTTTGAAGTTCAGGTAATTAGCTCTTGTTGAAGTCTAGTTCATGTAAATTGTGAATGGAGACTATAACTGAAGACATATATTATCTTACTGCATGATTTGGCAACACCACTCCAAGTGCTGACACATTGAAGCATTTACAAAGTTTCCTCACAAATCTCTAGCAAATGCTGTTGTATAATGCCTACATGGTAAAATATATAACCATAACAAAGTCATTTGATTTGATGGAACTGGCACAAATGAAAATATACAAATATCTGGACAGTAATTTTCTATTCTTATGAGATGGTTGTTTCACTTGCACAAAACCAGGTATTCTTGGTCTGCATCTGATTTTTTTTTCTTGTTGAAATGCTGAAATTACAAAAAAAGAAAACTGGTCTGCAAGCATGAGATACAAGCTCTGGACTTTTAGTTAAGACTGAACATTTATGGAGCCCAATCTCTGGTGGCCTAAGGGCCAGATATTTTTCATCACGCTTGTCAAGAGTTGAATCAATGCAAAACATTTAAAGTCCAATATAATATTGGATTCTCTGTGGCTTTATAAATCATTATCCTCCTTGGACAGACAATTTGAGATGTGGGCCCTCAGGCTGGACATCACTGATTAGATAGACATCTTGATGCTTTGAAGTGTTGGTAACGTCAGCCCCATGTTGTGTATTTTGTAGAGAGCCACTATTTCATTTTTTCTTGTACTTTATTTTGGTGTGTGCCATGTTGGTATTGGTCTAACTCACATAACCTTTTTGTTGGTATTGGTCTAACTCACAACCTATTCATCTAGAGTGCTTTCATCTTTTTGTTATTTTTACTCTCCATGTTTCTTCATTTAAAAACAAACTTTGTCTTTACCCTTGTTTCTAAGTTGTTTTAGTTGTTGATTTTTTTAAATAATTGCTTTTGGATATTTCTTAAACACTGTGGTAGCACTATGGTCTCAATAGTATAATGAGATAGTGCTATAATATCAATAGCTGCATACAAGAATATATTGATAGAAAGACTTGTACATATTTTTTACAGTTCAGATGTTGTCACAATACAGAGTTTCATATATATATATATACATATATATATCTCATAGATATAAAGGCTCTTTGTTAAATATTAAAAATTAGCATTCTGTTAGGCTTTCTTTTCATATCTCAGTCTCAAATCTGAAAAAAAAAACAACACAGTTATAAGTTGCTAACTTCATTGGTCTATAAGGCAATTTTTAGGGCTTTTTATCAAATTTAGTTTCTTGCTGTCTGTTTTGTAGTAGTTGTGAATATTGTCTTATTATTATTGGAATCATACAAAATGTAGTTGAACTACTATAGCTAATAAGACTTACACTTGTAAGATTCAGCCCCAACACATTTTCCCAAAAGAGTTTCAAAGTTTCCATTCATCTCATTACAATAAAAAAATAACTTTTTTTTTTTCCCAGTTAATCGTTGACTTTTAGTTACTTTTTTCGTACAAATGTTTTTCCTCTCCATAGAGGTTCAATTTTATAGATTTTAAAAAAGCACATTGCCATTCTGCATATACATTCATGTATTTTCTCTTTGTTACTTCTATTGTGATTTGTGGAAGATTTAGTTCAAAGCATTTTTTCTTTTATTGTGCATGCAAACTTAGCTAGTGTGATGTTCAGATAGACAGGTTTCTCAATCTTTAAGCTACTAGGTAAATCACCTTTTTTTTAAAATGTCTATTTATTTTTTACTTCCATATTTTATAATAAATAAATATTATTAAAACATATTATCATTTTATCAGGATTTATGGAGTGAAAGACACTTTTCTCTCTTTTTAAAATTTTTCCTTATAATGATTGTATAATCGTGTATCCTCGTCTTGACAACAAATTATAAAGACCACTAAACAACAACAACAAAAAAAAAATATGTATAGATATATTTAAATATCTTGGATCAAAAGTTTTTCATAGCTGTTCCTCAGTCTTGTCTATTTGCATTGTTTTTTTGAGGCTCTATCTAGGCATGTTTTATGTATTTGTTTTCTAGGTATACTTGTATTATCTATTTTCTGAGGCTCAAAGTATGCGTCATTTATCTATCTCTTGGTTGTAATTGTGCAAGGGGATTTTGTGAATGTTACCATCACATCTTTTTTTTGTAATTTGAATAAAATTTCTGATGTGATCATACAAACATATTTTTTTTAAAGCACCTTTTTTTTTTTTTTTTTTTTTTTTTTTTTTTTTTAAATTGATGAATGGAACCCAGTTCAGTGTTTACCAGAGTGACATTTTCTTTTGTAGTGAATATGAAGGTTAAGTTTCTCCCTGGCTTGGGTCACACTTGTGAAAAGAAAGCTGGGAGTATCAGGAAATGTTAATTTAAATTATTATTTTCTGCTTTGTGATCTTGGTCCATTAGGGAGGTGAAGTTCGCCAGTTTATGTGTCCAGCACAAACCAGTTGCCATTTGGGAGGCGAAGTTGACCAGTTTATGTGTCCAGTACAAACCAGTTGCCATTACTTTCCCTTGGAGGCAATTACTTCCCTTTGGAGGCTTCATGTTATGTCTCCAAGCAGAATACATATTTCGTTGTCTTCACTAATTAATAGAAAACTTGATACATTCAGATTGAAGCTGACTGAGCTTGATACATTCAGATTGAAGCTGACTGAGCTTGATACATTCAGATTGAAGCTGACTGAGCTTGATACATTCAGATTGAAGCTGACTGAGCTTGATACATTCAGATTGAAGCTAATTGAACTATAAAATGAATTGTATTTTTTTTTTATTATTTGTATCGCAACATTCAAATCAGGATAGAGACATTGTGACATCATCACTACCATTGTTGTGATCTACATGTGTACATAGTTACAGTCATTCTTGAACTACTGTCTTTCTAGCTCCACATACATGTCTACATACCTTTGGGGGGGGGGGGGGGGGGGGGATATCACTCGGACTTTGGTAAACACTGCCCTATTCACGTTGATATTTGCTCATCTTGTAAAATGTGTTGTTTTTTTGGTTTGATGTATATGAATAGATAGATTTTTTAATGTTTATTTTTTTTAAATGAATAATTCTTTTGAAAGACTTCTTTGTGTGATAGTGTAGTTTGTATAGTAGTCACTATAGACGCTAGTTATAAATAGCTTAAGTTATCAGACAGTGAGAATGGCATAGCTTTAGGGGGCAGAAAAGTGATTTGTCTTAGTGAGTAGAAGCTTTACTGAGATTTGTTTGGGTTTTTCTGCACTCAAAAGTCTGTTCTGTTTTCTTGTACTTTTACTTTAGTTTTGTGAAATAATAAAACAATGTTCCAGAGTCTGTTTTTTTTATTTGTGTTCTTTTTGTGTTTGTTTGTGAGCTAATGCTAAACGTGATGATGCTGTTGTTGAAATGTTTCTACAAACAAACCAAGGGACTCAAGTGGAGAATTTCAAAGGGAAAGTTTTAATGTTGATTTAAGAATGTCTTCTGTTTGAATAGAAGATTTCTTGATCCTGACTTTATTGTATGTGTTTGTGTGATTTAACTTGATTAGATTTCAAGAGGTTTACTTCATGAGATATCTACAAAATTTCAAACAATAAATGTTCTTTTTTTTTCTAATTTTTGTTAGCATACTCTTTAATATTGAGACCAACCATTATAGAAGGCCTAAATGCTGACCTGCAATGTACATGTTGTAAAATGTGACAACCAGCTATTGGTATAATCTGCCCACAGGCTGTGACATTGCAGGTCAGCGTGCAGGCCTCCTATAATGATTGGTTTCAGTTTAATCATCATTTGTTTAAGCCTATTTTTATTTTTGTCATTTTTTAACTCTTTTCTATATCTTTATAATAAGTTCAAAGTCTTAAAAACAAATAATGTTCATGAACGAAATTTTTTTTCCATTCTCCATGAACTATTTGTGAACTCCTGCTGGAGAATTAATAGAATTTTATGCCAATTTGCATGTGCCATGAAGCACTGGAGCACCTCTTAATAATTAATTTTTATGTCGAAAACATTAATTTTTCAAAATTTACACCTATTTGTCAAAGAGACTTAGCTAATTAAAGCTGATGTGAGTATTTTCTTTCTGTTCAATTATTAGTAAAACAAAATATGAGGAGTCTTTTATTTAGTCATTATTTTACATTATTTTGTATTGCAGGGATTCTCAAAGTGGTCTTTATAAATACCCAGGTATCTACGACAACTTCCACATACATACACATGATTTGTACCTTAGTTAATCCTTTGAATTTGAACAGTTATTCGAATAAATTTGTAAAATGTTAACATCTTATTTAAATATCTTAATTGTGTCTACTTGAAGCTAAAATTAAATTTGGCCAAATCAAATAAGAAAAATAGACAGCACAGTGTTGATTATTTGAAATTTGGCTTCATTCCTTCCTTCATTGCTTATGTGCCTATTATGTAACATGAAACCATCTAAGCTGATGACGTCTGCTGTTGTCAACTGTATCCACAACCAGCCAACAAGCTCCATTACTTGAAATAACTAATTACTTGAAATAACTAATGATTTGAAAAAAAGGGAAATTTTCACCCGCTGAAGTACGTGTGCTCAAAATGTAGATAGACTAGACCTCCAGACCAAATTTAACGGTTAACGTATTATATTTGGAAAAATCCTAACGGCCAAACCAGAGTGGCTAATTAGCTCATAATTTTCTCTAAAAGATCTGCAGAAACTTTTCAAGTTTCTAGGAAAATCGTTAGAGACGTTAACGAGATTTTTGGTTTTTGAGCCCCCACAAAGTGTCAGGTGCCATGAAGGCAGGAGCTCAATGGAGTAGTACACATAGGTTATGCCAGGCTTCAAAAGGACATTGTCTTTTTTTTTTTTTTTTCTTAACATTTAGTGGAAAAAGTTTTTGCAAGGTTGCAAATCTTGTAATAACTGGATATCTCTAACCGAAAAGTTTTAATATTAAACCTAGCTACATTAAAACCCGATATTGAAATTGTTTTATCGAAGAAGACCACTAGTAGGCGTTTACCGGGGATTCGTTTGTTTGTTTGGTGAATTCATGTACCGGTGTAAGACAGATTCATTGGTATTTTGCTTCGTTTTGATAATAATTTCACTAATAAGTATTTACCACTTAGAAATCATTTGAATATTATTATTTTTTTAAGTTGATGAATTTTCAAAAATGCATAATGGACCTCATTCACCAAAACGAACGGTGACGTGATAATATCGATAAAACAACTTAAAAAAACTCTCACGTGATCACCATTGTTGATTAAAATAAGATCGATATTTGTGAAAAAGAGAGAATCACGTAGCTCAATGTTGTTTGTTTACGATTGGTGAATGAGGTCCATTAACTATGCAGGGGTCTACCGAAAACTGGAAAAGCTGGCAAGGAGCCTACAAGGTAAAAAAAGTTTTGGAACCACTGTTGTATTGGGCAACCAAATAACCACCAAAAAGTTTTGGAACCACTGTTGTATTGGGCAACCAAGTAACCACCAAAATGATTCAGAAGTAAAATTAATGGATAAGGATTTCAATCTGAAACTCACTTGGAACCCAGACTGTCATCATTAATCATTAGTAACAAACCCAAAGACGGTCGCTACGTAATTTTATTGTACATAATATAACCTAGAACTAAATTTAACAACACAACATGTAAAGAACTGGACATTAGTAACGGTGGGATGGAATTTGTTGTGGCTTCAATGAGGTTCTCGTAGTCCGAGGTCACAGTGGGGTCGTTGGTCAGTATGGAGTGAACCCAATCCATCATGACCTCCTCCAGGATGTCCAGCGGCACGTAACCTATTTTGAGCATCTGATGATGGAATTCTTTGACATCGAACAGGGAGCCTGGTGGAAAAATTCAAAAATGTTAAGTCATAGTTCTTAAATACTTTCTATTTACACAAACAAAGAGATTAGAGACAGGGTTGCTACAGCGATTGGACCCCTCGATGACCTTCTTACTGTTGTGAAAAAAAAACGCAAACTAAAACTCTATGGCCATTTTAAAAGGTCTTCGGGGCTTGCAAAAACCGTCCTTCAGGGAACAGTACTAGGAAAAAGAAGAGACAGACAAAGAAAGCGATGAGAAGACAACATACAAGAATGGACGAGCCTGTCATTAAAGGAGGTTCTATCCAAGGTAAAGGACACAGAGGAATGGAGAAAGACAGTCAACAGATCTTGTGTGGTGCTCCAACAGTAGGGAAGGTGTATTCTTTTTGAGCAGTCTACGATGAAGCCGTACGCATAAACCTTAAATAAGTGGACATCATTGTTGTCTACATGAAAGACGGCCCTAGATCGCACTATGTGGAGGGAGAGAGTGATAAAGGATAATTTATGACCTCAGCTCTTTTTTCTTAATTTTTTTGTACGCATTTTTAGCGACAAAACATTAAATCTTGACGGTCAGCAACACAGCCATGGTTCAGTGTCCACTAGCAGCTCTGAGTTTACGGCAGTTTTTCTACCCAGGGCCTTACAGCCGCCTTACCCTTCGTAAATTAATATATATATATATATATATATATATATATATATATATATATATATATATATATATATATATATATATATACACACACACACACACAGACATATATATATATATATACACACACACATATATATATACATATATATATATATATACATATATATACACATATATATATACATATATATACACATATATATATATACATATATATATATATATATTTATTTATTATATATATAATATTGTAAACTATATGAATTGACAAAGCTCTTAACATTTGTCTAACTGTTAGTTGGAAGTTACCTCCGTTTTGAAAATAGCCTGTTATATATATATATATTATATATATAATATTGTATACTATATAAATTGACATCGCTCTTAACATCTGTCTAACTGTTAGTTGGAAGTTACCTCCGTTTTGAAAATAGCCTGTTCAAGACACAGTGCAGAGGTACTCAACAGAATGCATTTAAGACTAATTTAAGACTGGAGTGTTCAGACAACAGTGCAAAAGGTCTGTGAAATGTTTGTAAAATATTTGTAAAATGTTTAACATGTTTCGGATGTTCCTTCAGTGTTGAAGCTAATCTACATCCTAGTCCAAACCTCCCGCGGGAAGACGAGGGTATGAGCCCAGGACCATGGAGAAGTCCAAAACGACAGTCTATCGCGCATACCGCATGACCAGTGTATTGTCCAGACAGGGGTCACTCACCTAAAGCCTCTTCAGCCTTTCTCCTCAGGTTTTTTATTTTTATTTCCCCGACTTTGTAAGCACAGGCCTGGCCAGGAGCTGTGATGTATCTGTCTACTTCTGCCGCTATCTGACTTAGTGGGAAATCACTGTATCCGTTGAGGAATTCGATAGCTCTGTCACGTGACCATCTGTAAGTACATATTAGTTATATTATTAGTATTTTAAAAATATATATATATATATATATCAAGTAAAATTGCGACTACGGTCGTAGACAGCGAAAAGATAACTTAATTTGGCCACCTGAAGACAATGTTTTTGTCAAAATCTGTAGATCACGATGAGGTGGGTGAGTGGTAAAGCGCTTGGCTTCCGAACCGAGGGGTCCTGCGTGTGAATCCAGGAAAAGACTGGTTTTTTATTTCGGGATCTTTAGGCCTCCTCTGAGTCCACCCAACTCTAATGGGTGCCTGACATTAGTTGGGAAAAAGTAAAGGCGATTGGTCGTTGGTGCTGGCCACTAGACACCCTCGTTAACCGTGGGCCACAGAAACATATGACCTTCACATTATCTATAGATCGCAAGGTCTGAAAGGGTAACTTTACTTTACATCTAGGTCACTGTGTGGCCACGTGAAATACTGCATTCATCCTAAATCTTCGGACTCGAACACAAGCTTTATAATCTGTGAGGAAATGTAAAACAGTTTCTCATTTTAGACTTTCATTGAGTAGCCTAGTGTTTCCAGTCTAAACTGGAATGTTGAGTCTCAAGGCAAAGAATGTAGTCAGTAGGTCAAACGTCCAAGTACTAATTTAGTTTGGAATTTCTGCTCTCCCTTTAGTGCTCGTGTTTGCTTAAAGTAATCAATGTTATAGTCAACGTTATAGTCAATGTTATAAGTCATAGTCATTGTTTTAGTCAATATTACATAATCAATTGCTATTACCAGCACCTTGAGAGGTCAGCCATTGAAATGATTTTAACTTTTCCATTATTTTAAAAGGAAACTAAATATGTTTCACACATTCACAGCTTATACTGCAACAAAGACAGCAGACAAACTATGTTTAGCCTACTTACTTTATTTTAGTTTGTAGCTTAGTTTCCTAGACAAGATGCCCAGTGCCATCGCCCTAGCGCCTGCCATTTATTTTAGTTTGTAAGCCTTGTTTCCTAGTCAAGATGCCCAGTGCCACAGCCCTAGCGCCTGCCATTTATTTTAGTTTGTAAGCCTTGTTTCCTAGTCAAGATGCCCAGTGCCACAGCCCTAGCGCCTGCCATTTATTTTAGTTTGTAGGCCTTGTTTCCTAGTCAAGATGCCCAGTGCCACCGCCCTAGCACCTGGCATTTATTTTAGTTTGTAGGCCTTGTTTCCTAGTCAAGATGCCCAGTGCCACCGCCCTAGCGCCTGCCATTTATTTTAGTTTGTAGGCCTTGTTTCCTAGTCAAGATGCCCAGTGCCACCGCCCTAGCGCCTCCCATTTATTTTAGTTTGTAGGCCTTGTTTCCTAGTCAAGATGCCCAGTGCCACCGCCCTAGCGCCTGCCATTTATTTTAGTTTGTAGGCCTTGTTTCCTAGTCAAGATGCCCAGTGCCACCGCCCTAGCACCTGGCATTTATTTTAGTTTGTAGGCCTTGTTTCCTAGACAAGATGCCCAGTGCCATCGCCCAAGCGCCTGCCATTTATTTTAGTTTGTAGGCCTTGTTTCCTAGACAAGATGCCTAGTGCCACCACCCTAGTGCCTGCCATTTCCTCATTGAAGTTGTGCTGTTAACTCACCCAAAAGCATGGATGCCTGTATCCACAACCAGCCGACACGCTCGAAATATTTCCGAAACGTAACGACCAAACCTGGAGGGAGAAAAACAAAAACACTAGTCACGTGATAGTTATGACGTTTTAGATAATTCTACTTCAGATAATTCTGATTTTAGACAACAAACTCTTTGTACATTTTGGTCTTTCGTAATATATATATATATATATATATATATATATATATATATATATATATATATAATATTATAATATCTTCCATAAATAATAAATAACATTTGAAAAATCTCTCTCTATATATAAAATAGGTTTGCGTGTCACATTTACATAATATTTTTCACCTCGGAATAAAATTACTATTAAAATCATAGATATAAATAATAAGAATAGCCATTATTGGATATTTTCATGCGTGGCGGAAAACCTATAAATAGCCAGCTTTTTGGTGTATCCGGTGTACAAAAGTGAAGGTAGTGTTGATAAGCTATGTTTTTTTAAAAATGTAAATAAAAATAGCTTTGTGCCTTTTAGCCCTGCAGACTCAAATTGTATAAGCTCTTTCGTTTGCATCAAAAACTCATGTCAATACAAAGGAAGTAGTAGAATTTCACTCTCTGACTTAAAACTAACAACTTACTAGCAATAATCAAAGAAATTGCATAAGAAAATCAACTGCCACGCATTGAGATATTGTTAAATTTACTGCTCTTTTTTTTTTTTTATACATCTACTTAGTAACAGTGAAGCGTCCTTGACATTAATTAGTTGATCGTAAAATAGTTTGCGGGATATTTTTTTTTTTTAACACATCAGCACAATTTAGGCTATGTCGTGCCCATAATCCAGGAGATTTATAAGATAAGGAGACAGAGTGATGGGTAATGAAGGCAGACTGAGAAAAGAGGCAGACTGAGAAAAGAGGCAGACTGAGAAAAGAGGCAGACTGAGAAAAGAGGCAGACTGAGAAAAGAGGCAGACTGAGAAAAGAGGCAGACTGAGAAAAGAGGCAGACTGAGAAAAGAAGTAGGGCACTTTTGATCTCCAAAAGCCTCTAAGTAAAGAGGAGCGCCATCTTAACGCCATGTCTCGGACATGGCGCGGGATATTTCGTGAAGTTTTATTTTGATATACTTGTTTTATGAATTATGATTTTTTTTTATAAAGTTCATGTGGCTCCATCACCAGGTCTATATCGATTGCTGATTTATGGCTGTTGTTTAACTGTGTTATGACAATTGTATGGCTATTGCATGACTGCAGTATGGCTAGAGAGAACAGAGTTACGATTCGAAATAGGAGTTGATTTATTTACATTTATCCTCTGCAAATAGAACAGTTTCAGACCTTGCGATCTATAGGAAAGATTATAAAAAAGTCATGTTTCTGTGGCCTACGGTTTACGAGGGTGTCACGTGGCTAGCACAATGACCAACCGCAGTTACCTTTTCCTAACTTATGTCAGGTACCCAGGTACATGTTTGATTTATTGGCAGTCCTCGGACGTGGTCAAACTAGTTCTCGTTCTTGCTCCATACATTTATTTTTAGTTGACTAGAAATGGCGTCAATTACCCGCCCATTTCCTCATTCTTTATTTTAAATTTAGTTTTGAATATCTATGTGTCTGTTAATCAACTACTCACAATTTGTAAGGGTTATCGTACAGGCCCAGCTCGTGGCCCAGGTATTCTGAATAAAGAGCCCACCCCTCAGAGTAAGCACTGTAGACTGGGAAGTGAAATGGTACGCTGTACAGTCTGCCGTTCATTGGTTGCGCCCTGTACAGTGGTATATCGAAATGTTGAGAGTACAAGTCTTGAAAGTGATGACCCGGATATGCTTCGTGTAAGGTCAAGGGCATCATTGTAAATGTCGATCTAGAGAAAAGGAAAAAAAAAGCATTGTTTCAAAAAATGTATTTTTTTATTCGAACTAGCTGAAAATAGTGCTTAAAAAGAAAAAGCTTAAAAAAAAAAAGCCATTACTGTTTTCTGTTTTCTACAGAGAATAAAGAAAAAGCCTATAAAATAAAAGGAGATGACTTCTTATGTAGTAAAAGTATAATTAACACGCCCGAACCCTGACAAGTGGTGTTCACAAATAGTAATAAATACTGGTACATCTCAAAATATATACACAGGATATCACAATTACAACAGTGAAACAATGGGCAGTAATTGCATATCAACGTTTGTAAAAAAAAGTTTGTCAAGTGCACAGGACTTTTACAAGTCTGCAAATAGTAAAGTAAAGTAATGTTTCCCTTTCAGACCTTGCGATGTAAAAATCATCTATTTCTGTGGCCCACGGTTTACGAGGATGTCATGTGACCAGCACAATGACCAACCGCCTTAACTTTTTCCCAACTTATATCAGGTACCCGTTAGAGTTAGGCGGACTACAAGGCCCCCTAAAATCCCGTAATTCTAATTCCAGCCTTCACCAGGATTTGAACACAGGGTCTCTCATTTCGGAAGCCAAATATCTTACCACTCAGCCACCAAGCCCCCATAGTGTGTATACAGAAAGTAGTTGAATGAAATTGATTTTACCTTTTCTCTGCTTCCTTCAGATTGACAAAAAATCTGCCCAAGCCATAGGAGCCCCATGGGCCGTCGCGTTCTACTAGGACTACTCTGTCAATAGAATACAAACAGCGCATTAATACTGCGCGTATTAATACACACAACCTAATAGTAGTACACAGTGCTTCACATCATTGAGCTTTTATTTTATATTTTAGTAGAAGTATTTCCTCACACTCAACAAGTAAATGCAAACAGATCATCAAACACAAGAAAAAATCTACATACAATTAAATAATATATTATATATGTATATTCTCAGTACGAGAATATAGCACAAGGCAGCACAGAAAATTATCTTCCAGATACCCACTCTTCCCACTGGCCCATGAATGAGATTGGACCATAGCGCTCTGAGCATGCTAAGTAGTGCTCTATAAAAGCTATACATTTAATTTTAATTAAACCGTAGCTCTTTAGCAAAAGTTCAGGCTCGGACCTAGGCATAGGCATAGGCAAACTAGGCAGCCGCTTAGGGCCTCAGGTTGGTGGGAGCCTTGCACAGGACTCAAAAAAAAATTTTGGAGAGAAAAAAAAAATTGTGAAACTTGAAACAAACTTCAAACATAGCAGAAGTCTATGACTCGTTTCCTAAGTCTCTGATTCAAGATGCCATACGGAGTGGAACGCTACGGGAATCCTGCTTTATGAATTTATCTTATTCGTTGATTTAGATGTAAGTGCTTCTTTTAGTTTCAAAAATGTGTTATTGTTCTCAATTCACTTTTTGAAGTAGTTTTCACTTTCCAAAGCTACGATCACTTATAGCAGCCTGTGGTATTAAAAATAAGTTGACTTTACGTAGTTCTTACTTACGTGATGGGAGCAATGGTATAGTTGTAGAACAGAGTGTCCAGAGCTGGGATGATCTGGTCAGACAGCATCTCACGATACATCTGCAGGATCTGCTCCTGTTAGTGCAGAGAACAAACAAGTAGATCTACATTTACAACGATGAGTTTAACAATCTTCATCAAGGGACATGCTGCCAACTACTCAACTTTCTGCTGAGAAACGTTTCAGTCTTCATTGCATTTTATTTCCATAACAGTTTCCACACATCTTAGACCAGGGGTTCTCAACCCGTGGGTCGCGACCCCTTGAGGGGTCGATTGACGATTTGTCAGGGGTCGCCTAAGACCATGGAAAATGTGGAATGTATTTTGTGTATTCCTCTATTGCTGTGTGTGTGTGTGGGGGGGGGGGTCGCGGCAAAGTGGGGGATAGTAAAAAGGGGTCGCCGAGATTAAAAGGTTGAGAACCGCTGTCTTAGACACTGCTATCATCATGCGATTAAATCCGCTGCTTTTAGACACTGCTATCATTATGCAGTTAAATCCCCTGCTTTTGGATACTGCTTTCATTATACGATGAAGTCCCCTGTTTTTAGATACTAGTTATAATTATGTTGTTAAGTCAACTGCTCCAGATGCCGGACATGAAGATAATTACGTCATAGTCCTAAGCCTCCAGAAAGGCGGCAGGGAATACGTTGGGTAAGGATCGAACCCGGTCCCATCGTGACGAGAGTCCGGAGCATACCACACGACCAGGCAGCCATCATCTCCACTTTTGATAACTATACTGAGCACTTAAATAAAAAATGAAGCTTCAAAGCAGAAGATTGTTTTAAATATATGAATAAGATGCCCTGTTTTCCTTCTAAGCCTTTGTGTGGGCTAGTTATAAAGTCAAAATGTGGGCTTATTATAAAGTCAAAATGTGGGCTTAATAAATATAAAGTCAAAAATGGGTTTATTATAAAGTCAAAATGTGGGCTTATTATAAAGTCAAAATGTGGGTTTATTATAAAGTCATGTGGGCTTATTATAAAGTCAAAATGTGGGCTTATTATGAAGTCAAAATATGGGCTTATTATAAAGTCAAAATGTGGGCTTAATAAATATAAAGTCAAAATGTGGGCTTATTATAAAGTCAAAATGTGAATTTATTTTAAAGTCAAAATGTGGGTTTATTATAAAGTCAAAATGGGGGCTTATTAAAAAGTCAAAATGTGGGCTTATTATAAAGTCAAAGTGTGGGCTTAATAAATATAAAGTCAGAATGTGGGCTTATTATGAAATCAGAATGTGGGCTTATTATAAAGTCAAAATGTGGGGTTATTATAAAGTCAATATGTGGTATTTCTTTGTACCGCTTATCTTTCTTATTAAAGTTATCTCAGTGCGTTATGGCGAGACCAATCGTCATAGAAAGCCTGAAAACATACCTCTGACATGGTGACCTGTGGTCAGTGGATACCAATCGACACGTCACGCGTCTGTGTTCAGGCCTACTATGACAATTGGTCTCGAATATGGTCCAATCTCTTTTTTTGTCTAGGAGGTGGGATGGGGTAACTAGGAAAAGGTCTTAGGCGCTGTCTTTATGTGCTAAGGAAACACAAAGCTCGAGGTCTTAGGCGCTGTCTTTATGTGCTAAGGAAACACAAAGCTCGAGGTCTTAATCGCTGTCCTTATGTGCTAAGGAAACACAAAGCTCAAGGTCTTAGGCGCTGTCCTTATGTGCTAAGGAAACACAAAGCTCAAGGTCTTAGGCGCTGTCCTTATGTGCTAAGGAAACACAAAGCTCGAGTTAACAGTCAAGCCCGAGCCCCTCCCCCCAATTGGTTAATGCCCCTCAGTCTGACTCAGTCACATAGTCAATACATCGAACTTTTTCTTGCATTCTCAGCTATACAGTTAAGGAACAAGAAATTAGTATATTGGTGATACATAAACAATAATCACTGGTGTGGATTTTTAAAAAATTCGGCTGTATTTAATTTAGTATAAAATATCAAAAGGAAAAAAAATGTATTTTTACTGTAAACCAATTACCACTAATTAAATAATATTAAAAATAATGAATAAAAAAGCTAGTCGGCCATTAGGAGAGTTTAATCGTCAATCTTATTCATTATTTCCTCAGCAGTGTCGATTCCAGGCCAGAACAGAAGACGCTACATTTCTTTAAATGTATATAATCAAAGACACATTTGAATCAAATTCGCTGATAGCAAACTTTGCCTAGGGCAAGATTGAGGCTACTTTGCCCTGAACGAAACCTACCTTGGTATGGTTGTAGAACTTTGGTATGGTCTGAATGTGTTTGAAGAAAGACTTCAGGTCCCCATGGAAGTCAACGCTCGCCATCACCTGGTGGAGAAGAGATCAGATTTAAAGCAAACATCTGGACACCAAGTGACCCATGTCCACTCGACGGGGGCGTTGAGGATGCTGGAATTATCACTCCGTTCAATGATTTCCAGATGTGGGCGATGGGGAATATAAGTAAAGAGATCTGAGGTTATATTTCTTTATTTCTATTTCGCCAATCAGTGTTGGGAAATCATAATACAATTGTATAATGCAGGATAGACAGACAGGGCAGGATAGAGAGAAAGAGTATGCATGTGGGATTGAGTGAACCAAAAAAAAACCAAGCCAAACATATTTTGTTTTAAACAAAACTTGTATAAGTTAAAGAACTGTACATGTATTGCCGAATCTATCAATAGTGTAAGATTTATTTCTCTTATGTATCATGGAAGTAAATTAATTATCACTAATTCATTCATTAACTTTTTTAAAAATTTTATTAGTTCATGGTTTATGAGGGACAATGAATAACTGCAAAGTTTTACCTCGACCTGAAAATTTTGCGGGCTAGTTATATAATATATATATTGCCTATTGTTTTATATTGCCTCCAGCATGCCGCAGAGTATTTTTAAAGTAATGATTGGCTCGCGCAGGCCAATACCACTCTTTAACACTAAATGCCTTTCACAATGGCACAGAAGTCTGCCCATAAAGCCAAATCGCGGTTGTAGTTAAGCTTCATTGATATCAGCAATAAACTCTAGATCTAGATCGAGACTATGATGGCATGAGTTCAATGGCAAATATGGCGCCAATATGCGTGAATAGAGTTTTTAGTTAAAGACCATCAACAATGAGAATTCGTATTAAATAAGTACAAGTAAATAGACCTATCGAGCTGCCGGTATTGACGGTTGCACATTCCAGAGACTCGTTATAAAATAGGCGCCTCAGTCTTTAAGGAGAACCAAAAAAGACAAGAGTGTACGTTTTGCAATAATACATAGAGTAGCACTGCTATGTCTTTGTTAGTAAAAGCATAGGCAAATATTATTACAGTGTTTCTCAATTTTTTTGCCACACTTAAACCAACATATTTACAATTGTTTCCATTTAAAACCAGCTATAGGGTATGACAAAGCACTGTTAACCCTCTATCCAAGCGTCCGGAGCAGAGCTCTGTTGTTTTCCTGAATTCTGAGCCCATAGAGAATACGCCTTAAACTCCACTTAGCACAGTTCCAATATTTTTTAATTATTTAAATTACATAGTATTATAGTGTTTGTACTATGAAGTAAGGAACGTAATAACTTAGAGTTGTCAATATGTTTGTTTATATTGATTGTCACCCCTAGTGTAAACTCAATGAGAAGTGTTCTATCAATTGTCTGTGTCTTGACTCCTGGTAAATGTATAGTTAATCATTCAGTGTAATATGTGTTTTTTTGATGTTAACGCAGTTCT
Source organism: Biomphalaria pfeifferi (assembly GCA_030265305.1). Classification (NCBI taxonomy): domain Eukaryota; kingdom Metazoa; phylum Mollusca; class Gastropoda; family Planorbidae; genus Biomphalaria; species Biomphalaria pfeifferi. The sequence continues at coordinate 713,373 of JASAOG010000032.1, forward strand.
GGTTCTTATTAAAGTGGTACACTAAAAAATTTAGTAACTTAAAGGTTGTAAAGACGTTTACCTGTTTAATGTGTTTACCTCTGTACCTTTTCTTTAACCGCTTTAATTTGCTTACACTTTAATTTGTTAACCTCTTTACTATTTTGTACACTATTAGTGTGTTTATCCTTTAATTTGTTGACCGTTTGGTTTTCTCAGTATCTAATGTGTTTAACTCTTTAATTTGTTTACCTCTTTAATTTGTTTACCTCTTTAATTTGTTTACCTCTTTAATTTGTTTACCTCTTTAATTTGTTTACCTCTTTAATTTGTTTACCTCTTTAATTTGTTTCTCTATCCTGGACACCTCTTGAACTCCCAGTTGAAACACTTCCGTCGCTTTGGCGTCGTAGCCTAGATACCATTTGAGGCAAGCTTCGTAATACTCCAGCCCGTGGGGCAATGAATGGACTCCCGGAAACTCACGAGTGGCATCCAAATAGTCCTGAGGACAAAAACAAAGAGGGGAAGGAGGGGGGGGAGTTAAACAGTCTAACAGTGAAGAGTGTGAAATTAATATGGCCAAACAGTTTGTTTCTCTTTATCTCTTTCATACTGTCTACGCCGATCAGTTTGTTTCTCGCCACCCAACTTTATGTTTCTCGCCACCCAACTTCATGTTTCTCGCCACCCAACTTCATGTTTCTCGCCACCCAACTTCATGTTTCTCGCCACCCAACTTCATGTTTCTCGCCACCCAACTTCATGTTTCTCCTTCATCCAATATTATTCTCTCTTGTTCTTATTACTCTCACTATTTTACACATTCTCTCCTTTCTTCATTTCCTCTTCTGCTTCAACTCTCTTACCCACATTCTCTCCCTTACTCCCTCATTATCTCTTTTTATTTCCATCATTCTCTTTTTGTCATTCTCTCACTAATTTTCTCCCTCACTTTTACCGCCATTCTCTCCATCTCTTTTTCCCTCATTTTCTCTCTCTCTTCATTTTTCTCTCCCTCATTATCTCCATTTTCTCTTTCCTTTATTCTCTTCCCGCCCCAGTACGCTAGCTCTATCTTCCACCGGTTTCTTGAGGTCTCCCATATCTCTTATTCACATTTCTCTTTCTGTATCATTCCCTCACACATTCTCTCTCTCTCACTCTCTCTCTCTCTCTCTGATTCAACTTCGTTTAGATTACATTACAGCGTTCTGACTCGCAACATCGTGTGTAATGTTATCTACAATAGCTAACCTATACCCACACTGAATTACTGATATTGATGTATTGATTTTGATAGACAACAATTGATTGAACTCCGGGTCAAGCCGAAAATAGTGAACTAGTCTTTGAAGGTTGAATACATCATGTTTGAATTTTGATTTATTTTGAGATGGAGACTCGCGTAAATGAATGAGTTACATGTCTTGTGATCTTTAGTCTTGTGCTTTGATTTGTACAATAGAATGTTGGTATTATGGTCATGTATTGTTTTTATGGTTGAATGCAATCAGATTTACGTGGGATTTGATAATGTCTTAGTACGTCCCTGTACAATCAGAAGGACTCAAACTAAGGGAGATAATTAAGAACTTTAAAAAAATTGTTTCAAAGGTTACATACAATTCTGTTTTTCTCAGGCTTTATAAACTATTACATTCTTGAAAACCTACTTTCATGCCATTAACTAAATTACAGAGAGGGTTTGGAAGCAAATTGTTACAAGATTTATAGCGTGATTTTCAACCTGCAGACGACATTTAGAGTTATGTACCTTGCCCATTGGGCAGAAAGCGCAGATGTTTTCTTGGCTAAATCAAACGTTAGCTTCTTTCGGCCCAGTGTCTGGACACACAAGTCAGACTTTTTTATTGATACACTCGCCACAGTTGCTCTTTTAAACGTCCAAATGGGGGCTAGCTTTTTTTTTTTTTTCATTTTATTAATTTCCCAAGAGAATTTCCAGAGTGCCTCTTTTTTTTTAACACAACGGCTTTATCTAATTAAATAAAAAAAGGAAAACGCATAGCACTCTCTGATTTTCAGAAATAATATATAGAAAGACCTTGATAGTAGTATTTTTTATAATAAAAATAAGTTGTCAGTATTTTGTAAATTGAAAGAAAAATTGATAACTTTTTAATATTTAGCAAATTGTATCTGTAAAACGTTTGTGATTTTACCATAGTTTAGTTTGGAAGATCAAGGATATAAAAGATCTCTTTTTCAATTTTAGAAGTGAATGAATTCATATGGTAGTCTGAAGTGAAGTGGGCAATGAATACAAGAACTAGTCTGAAGTGAAGTGGGCAATGAATACAAGAACTAGTCTGAAGTGAAGTGTGCGATGAATACAAGAACTAGTCTGAAGTGAAGTGGGCAATGAATACAAGAACTAGTCTGAAGTGAAGTGGGCAATGAATACAAGAACTAGTCTGAAGTGAAGTGTGCGATGAATACAAGAACTAGTCTTACAGTAAAGTGGGCAATGAATACAAGTACTAGTCTTAGAGTGAAGTGGGCGATGAATACAAGAACTAGTCTTAGAGTGAAGTGGGCGATGAATACAAGAACTAGTCTTAGAGTGAAGTGGGCGATGAATACAAGAACTAGTCTTACAGTGAAGTGTGCGATGAATACAAGAACTAGCCTTGAAGTGAAGTGGGCAATGAATGTAATCATTTGCAGTCATCTTATAAAGAATTGAATTTATGGAGCGTTGAAGATCTTGAGAAAACAGAAGAGACTTGAGTGGGCAACAGAAAACAGAGGTACAATGGGGCAGTCCTACAGTCTCAACACAAGACAAAGAAGGGCACAGCAGCGTAATGACCACAGTAAACTAGGATACCCCCGCTTCCTCTTCCTCCCCCAACGAGGAGAAAACAAAGCACGTTTTGCTTGTCGCGTGCGAGAGTAATGCAACGCACGTGCCTACTCACCTTGTCCATAAATACTTTCAATCTGCTCAGAGCCTGGCTGACGTAGGGCAGAAGGTTCTTTGCTTTCTCCCTCAGACGGTCCCTGTGAGATCAGAAGAAAACCTTTGTTGATGGTACCGTACCCAGGGGAGGTTATCCAAATCATGGTCTATTTTCACTGCAACACCCACAAGCTCACAAACTGCACAGCATGGCGGACGTAGACGTTGTCAACGAGATGAAAACATTTCGAGATAGTTTCTTTTGTCTTTTTTGGCTGCATAAAAGGCTGTTTTTTTTCTGTTAAGGTAAAATCATAATGGCTTGGAAGACGCGCATTTTCTTTAAATTATCGAACTTCTTGTATTAAAAACCGACGACCATAAAAATGACTTAACTTCTTTTAGGGATTTAGGATGCATATGCACATTAATGGACTTTAACATATTGCACATACATAGCTATAGACAGTGGTTTTCACGGCCATAAACTACATTATTGTCGGATATTAAAGTTGATCACAAAAAAATATCCGATGTTTCTGGCTTGTTACAACACTAATCAGGGCCAGCTTTACACCGCCTTAGGCCACTGTAATCTATGCGGCCGCAGTGGGCCCCGCACTGTTATAGGCCCCGCGCTAATTGTAGGTGTAAATTATTAAATTAAAACATTATAACTTATATCACAGTTCTCGCGGCCTCCTATTTTTTTCCAGGAGCTCCAGGAGCTCTGAAATAGAAAAATATACGAGAAAATCCTGGAAATTTCTTGAAATTATAAAAAATCTCCTGAAAACTTATAAAATGACAAAATTGTCATTTTAACTTATTTTTCCACTAATGAAAGGTACACTGCTTACCCAAAATACTTTGTTGCACTCAGAATATTTTTAACAATATCCGTAACTGTGGGATCTGGTGAAAGAAACTTCTCGCTCCTAAAACTAATCAAGAATTACTCGAGGTCAACAATTCACGAAGATACAATTTGGCAATTCCTACTATTGAGCGTGATCAATGTAGGAAACAGAATTTTTATAATATACTGTATGACTTCTCTACACGCAAGGCTCGTAATGTTTATTTGACCGTGATGTTGTACTTAGTAAAGAATGAATAAAATGCAAATACGAATTTATTTTCTAACACAAAGTCTTAATTTTCACTTTTTATCGCCCCTACTTAGAACAATGTCCCGCACAATCGGTTTCGCATAGGGCCCCGCAATTGTTTGGGCAGGCCTTGACTCTAATCATTATCCTAAAACATCCCTAAACCTCCATCGGATATATCCTTTTTGAACATGACACTTCTGCGTTTAACATCATCAAGTTGGAGGGCTCATATAACTAGTCCAATATCTGAGATGAACTGCGCAGTGGTTTCCAGATCAGGCAGCTCTCATAATAGTTTTTCTTCTATAGGAGTGTTTTAGGGCTAGTGTTTTGTCAGGCCTACTTGATAGAGTCTGCAGCTTTGAAGGTCTGCATTCTCTGGTGACACTCATTAAAAACTATTAATACAAAATGTAAAGTTCCCCTTTCAGACCTTGCAATCTACAGGGCCATCTGATGTTAAGGTCATTAATTTCGTTGGCCAACGGTTAACGAGCAGGGTGTCATGAATTGCACACCACATGACCAGCCAGCCATTCCATATATCTTAATCGAACCTGCATCACATTTAACTTACAGTCAGGAGTTATTCATTGTAATTTGTGCCTTTAAGTGTCACTTTCTGTAACTGTCACTTTCTGTAACTGTCACTTTCTGTAACTGTCACTTTCTGTAACTGTCACTTTCTGTAACTGTCACTTTCTGTAACTGTCACTTTCTGTAACTGTCTTCACTTGTACATGAATACTTATTGGCTGATGTAAGTTAAAAACTGAAACTTACTTTTTAAAGGTTGAAAACTTTTGTTTTCTGAGGTTGAATTCAAAAGGCTGGAGGAAGAAGTCTTCCACGTCCCACTCCTGTAACATGGAAGGGACACGACTCTGTCTCGGAGAGATGACATTGGGTTATTCGTTAGAATTTTCTGTCGGAAATTTTAAATCATGTACGACTATAAAAATTCTATGAACTATTTCTAAAAATTATTTCTATGTCTCCCCTTCTTAAGTTCTCTCTCTTTCTCTCTTTTTTTTTTCCTATTTGTGCGTTTGTATTAGATAATACAAAAACTTTGATTATATAGGTGATGATATGTCTACTAAGGTAGCCCTATATGATCAAAGATTTATATCTTACTTTGACAAGAAATAAAATGTGAAATGCGTAGGTTTATGGAAAACGTAGATATTTTGTACAATGTCGAATTCAATCAGCATTGCTTTAATGGTAATTATTCCAATAATTTGGCCCAGAAAAAGAGTATAAAAAAAATAGGCACAAATTTAATTAATTTCTTAAACAAAGATGAAAACAAAAAATGAAAAATTAGATAATTGATGAGTGATAATAATAATAATTAATAATAAAAATAATAATAATAATAACTCACGACAGAAACCATGTGACTTGATCTTTTCAACTCAATGGCTCGTTTCATTAGAGCTATCTGATCATAGATCTGTGACAAGAGACAGAATTGACTCATCCTTCTGACCATTTCAGTGTTTCATATTTAAACTTATGAAGTAACAAGTATGCACGTCAATCAAACATTTCCACATTAAATACATAAAAAATGTTGACTTGTTATTTTAAAAACAAGATTTAAAAGGCAGTTCGTATTTATCAACAATTGTGCATTAGACTTTCAATGTGATAGAGAGTAGGACTGACCATCAGGGGCCGCCCTCGAGTTTGTTTAACACAAATTCTTTTTACAGTATTGTTTAAATTTAATCAATAATACAAAGGTTTTGCAGTTGTTTGCATATATTTGCAGAGATATGTGGATTATTGGTTCGCTGTTGTTTATGACCAGCACTCTACAAAATACGATGACTAAAAATTATCAAAGCTGTCGACGACTCCGTGTCAAATTGCACAAAAGAGAGTCCAAATGAAGATTGTATTACCTGGTCTGGCACGACCGACAGTCTTTTCAAATAACTCAGAAAATCGCTCTCATCGTCCAGTCTGGCGTACATTGGCCATTGTGGTCCGTTGGCCAGGCCCTCCAGGAAGTTAATTGAATTGAGGGCCCCATACCTGAGACAAGGAACAGAGAATTTAATTACAGGGAAAGACAGAAAGGAAGATGAACAACTAGTAATTACCTTCCCTGCTGATGCCGGCATGCGTCACGATGAGTTGTCTGCAGACACTTTGTCTACTATTATTAGTTGTTACTAATCACAGGGATATTTGGTACAAAATTGACGAGACGCTTTTATATGGGGAACAAAGAGGGACCTTCATTCTGGGCTTATGCAAGGGATCCTCTAATTAGGTCAGAGGCTCGTTTAGGGAACTTGAGGCCTTTATTGTTTTGAATCTTGATGGCCGTCTACTTTAGTCCCAACAAAGTTTCAATGTTTACTAAAACAATATCTGCGTTGGGTGTGGCAAAATATCTAGATTAAAGTTAGGGCTGCCTAGCCACGTAAATTACTGCCATCCTCCTTGTTCTTTGGTTACAATGTCAACATTTTGTATTGTTATATAGTCCTAAAAATTAAATGCATCATTGTAATTTGGTTTCTAATGATTTGCATACTTTGTAACTGTGTATAATTAATAAATTAAAATCACGCATAAATACTTGCATAATCGTATATTTGTTTCAAAACATTTTTTTAGGTTTAATATTTTTGGAGAGTTCAAGTTGTTTTTGTTTTTCCATCCAAAATCTGCTTAAGCCTTTTAATTAACGCTCGACCTCGCCTTCTACACTGCGTACTCCATGGACGTTTAAATGTAATGAAAGCCCGAAGACTTCTAAATTAAATCCCTTGATGCTAAATATAAAACTTATTTTTTAAGTGCTTCTTTTATTTTTGGGGTGGGGGGGGGGGGGTGAGGAAGGATTATATATTTTTTTAAAACTCTTTACTTAAGTGGGGAACAAACAAGAATCTTGAACAGTTCGGAGTTTGATCCCTTGACAATTTCGATAAATCAGATAAATATTTGGATTAGTTTATAACAGTAAAGCCTAATTACTGAAAATCAAAGTTATCCTTCCATCCATGTTGTTTTTTGCTAGAAACTTAAAATATGAACTAAAAGACAGTTGAATTACTATGCATTATTAAAACGTTATAGATTTAAATTGTAGATTATTTGTTACGGAGAACGAATGAGATTAAACACAAATCTTTTCATTGAATTTCTCGAAGCATCAGGAATAACATATTGAGACAAAATAAATAAATTAAAAAAAAAACAATGCCTCATGAATTTCAATTTTCCGTAGACAAAAGAACTCGAATGTCACTAAGCCCTTAATTTAATCTCGGCCACGTCATCTATTCTGACCATGTCTTTGATTTTCCCGAAGGTTCTCAAACAGTTTGTCATCTTGATATCATATCAACCTTTTGATCTTTTTTCTCGGCTGAAGTTCGCGGAGCCAGACAATAGAGAAAACAATGTATCAATGCGCCCAAAAAAGGTTGATCCAAAACTTAGATTGGAATGACGGGATGAGTTGTTTTTTTTCCATTGTCCTTTTTAAGCAATGACTTGACTTAAAGATTTGAATCGAGGACTCTTCCGCTAACAATATTAAGAGATTACTTGAGAAGTCGGTAATGGGATTGGATTCGAAGTTTGTCACTAAAAATAAATGGCACGCCAAGCACTGAGACACTAGAACAATGACATCATATTTTTTAAAAGGTAAGGACCTTCTAGCCGAGGAGTTGAGCCAGAAACTGCTAAACCGAAAGCCCTGACTGGTTTCCTGATATACATGGAGATTAAATTACTCTGAATTTGAACTGTAGCTTTATGTTGATTTGATTGAAAACAATGAAGCTTGGTCATTTTGTTAGATAGCTCATTAACCCTTAGTCACCGAAACAAGTGAATTCTTTTTCATATACATTCAAATTTAGGTGAATTCAACATCAGACAAATTAGGTTTGGTAAGTTTTACATCAGATAAATTGTCAACTCATATGTCCTTTGATTTTCGTCGTAGGGGGCGCTGTGACAGTTCGAATAACCAATTCCACCACTTTTCCCGGTCAGCAGCTATTCTTAGTAGGACATCACGAGAGAGTCCGGTCCATTCTTTTACATTGACCAGCCAGCGTTGTTTTTTTTTGGACGAAACATTCTTCATTCTCCACCCACTATACCTTGAAGAATGACTTTTGACAGTGGGTCATGTCTTACACTATGACCAAACCAGCTCAGCTTTCATCTCTTTACGGTATTGGGGAGTTTCTCCTTTAGCCAGCCAGAGTATTGACTTGAAACTGTACAAACTCATTGGTCTACTTTTCTCGGTTTCTGAGACCCAAACATTTTCTCTGCAGTATTTACTCTCTATTTTGTCTCTCAAAGGCTTGATTTCTTTTTTGGCCTCAGCGTTCAGTGTCTAACTGTCACAACCCTATTGGCATTAATGAATATCGATTTTATATTTTAGAATTAAATTCTGTTTCAAATCAAAAGTAATGATATCGAAAATTCGACAAAAAAGAATGGATACTATTATCTACAGAACTGGCAACAGCACATTTTGTTTTATTAAAAAAAATGAATGACAATTGATTGTATTGTTACGCATTGTTATATAATATATCAAACTATGTTATATTAAATCTTCGCAAGTGAAAGAAAGGATATCAGAATGACTTTATTACTATTAAAATATTTTAGTTTTTTGTTTTTACTTATTTTGGATCGAAGATGGTTAGATTTAGTCCTAACCTTCTGCAGGACAACGTGGGGCTGCGGAGGTCAGGACTTAAACCCTGGAATATGGAGAGAACAGTTCAGAGAGCATACCACATGACTGGTTAGCCATGTTATTTGGAACTAATCTATACTTACAACAAACTAAGCTTACGTATCTGACTACAACAACATATTATCTATAACCTATAATCTAAAAACCAATAATCTATAACCTATAATTTATTACCATTAACCAATAGCCTATAATCTATAACCAATAATCTATAACCTATAATCTATAACCTATAATCTATCTATAACCTATAATCTATAACCAATAATCTATAACCTATAACAAATAATTTAGAACCTATAATCTATCTATAACCTATAATATATAACATACAATCATTAACCTATGATCTATATAACCAATAATTTATAACCCATAATTTATGACCTATAATTTATAACCAATAATCTATAACCTCATAATCTATAACTTATAATCTACACACTAAAGAAAGGGAAGACGTCATTACTCTCTCCACTTGTACCCATCTACAAATGTCTGCAAACAAGACATCAGAATTCTTCTCTCGCGCTTGTTTTTCCTGGTCAACTTTGTGATGTTCAGATTACGCAGCCGGCGGAGAAATCTTTCTGTCTGGTTCTGCAAAAATAAACATTTTCTGTTTTATCTGTCGTCAAATTAATAACAAACGAGCAAAACTTAAATTGAAGACGTCAATCTATTAGTGGGGGGGGGGGGGGGGGGGGGGGGAGTGGGGGGGGGGGTATCTAGGAGTTGGTTTTCCGTGCTGCTTTTAGGCGCTCAGTAAACACAACTCTGCCCGAGTCGGGTGTCGAACCTCGAGCCTAGGTAGCCAAGCCAAGCCAAGTTCAAGCGCACTCGACCTCGCTTCTTACAACTTGTTTCCTTTCTTGTGACAAAAAGGTTATTTACTTACGCTCATTACATATGAAACTAACCCTGTTTGATTTAAATGCACGATATAACTGTTTGTTGCATCTCCTAGACTCTAGTTAGAACTGCTGCCAACTTAAAATGCACGTTAATAAGAATGTTTTTTGAGAAGGGAGTGTTCGTTTTCTTTGGTGACAATAATTTGTTATTTTTCCCGTCTCGCTATCTCTATATTTCTCTCTTCGATTCTCTCTCCCTCTCTCTCTTTCTCGTTCTCTTTTGTTAAAATGTTCTCTTTCACACGTCTTTTATTTTCCCTCTCGTTCTCTCTTCTATCTTTCTCTCTATTCCTCGGTCTTTATCTCTCTGTCTCTCTTCATTTTAAAAATTTTTAAATATTTTTTTTAGGTATATTATTAGCAAAACCCATTATTACAATAGTGTGATAAAGGCGATAAACAATCCTCTCTTTTTTTTTAGCGGCCCCCGAAAGGGGAAAGACGCTATTAGTTTGTGTGGTTCGTCTGTCCGTCCGTCTGTCCCGTTTAGATCTCGTAAACTAGAAAAGACATTGAAAATCTGACATGGTGATATTTTAGACCATTCAAAGTTCTGATGCAACGGCTACTTTTTCTTATTTGAAAGCGAAAAATATAATTTTCATAAAAATACACTATTTTTACAACTATTCACTATTAATAGTAACAAACACTGGAGGCTTTTTAGTAAGGGAGATAGCTGTATACCATATTTTTAACACAATTATGCAAACGGTTTTAGATTTTTTGTCAGAAATTTTTTTTTTACAAATGTAGTGCTTAGTTAGGTAAGTTCTGTCATACTAACTACATTTACAAAAAAAAATGTTTACATTTTTCTAAAGAAAAAAAAAATTTAGTATGCATATAAGTGGAATATAATTTAAAACAACAATTAATAAATAGTTTTTCATAGTATCGCGTAAACAGCTGAGCTGCATCACAGGAGTATAGCACTCAACTAAAGGATTTTTTTTTTACGAAAATGTTTTTATTTTTCTTGAGGCTTTGAATAAGAGATTGACCCTTTACAAAACATTTAGATAATCATTAAAAGACATCAGTTAGGCCATGCTCATATCTAACCTCACATTCAATTTCACCTATCTCTTGGTCTGCTAAAGCCTTGGGGGCACCACACAAGATCTGTCAACCTTCTTTCTCCATTCTTCTCTGTCATTTGTCTTTGATAGAATTTCATTCTAATATTCTTATGAAAAAATTGAAACCTGCCTTTTTACCTGCCTGGGTCGACCGATTTTGAGTTTGTGTTTCCACACAAACTGTCTTTGTAGTCTTGTTTTTTTTTCTGTCTTGCTTTATCACTCTCTCTTATTTTCTTTGCTTTTCTCTCTCTCTCTCTATAATATTTCCGTTTTTGTCTCCCCCCCCTCTTCATTATAATAATATAAGAAAATTAAACTATCCACTACAAAAAATAGCTGCTACTTGACAATAAACGAAATAAAGTAAGTAAAACGACAAAAAATATAATGTAAAATAATCCAACAACTTCTTTGAAGAAATGTAGTAAAAAAAAAAAAGGCAAAAACTACAACCCTTAGAAGTTGCTATTTATCTAACGAAATCTTTTGCAACACTTTGCATTCTTAGAGCAGTTAACACACTGAACCAATTTCAGCCAATTCGAGCCAAAGCTGTTTCCACTTAGCCATTATTAGCAACTACCCGCTTAAAAATGTGGGCAATTGTTAAAAGCAAAGACTAACAATCTGTTTGCACCAGTTACTTCCTGTCTCTCTGTAATGTTCCAACTTTCCTGAAGTAATTGAACCTTCACAAAACTTAAACATCGATCCAATATTTCAAGTTTTTAACACCAGGCCAGCGTTTTGTTAAAGTTTTTTTTTTTTTTTTTTTTTTTCAGCGTGGTTCATGTTTTCAAGGTGCAATGCTTTAGTTATACTGTCGTTTGCAAACGATTAGCATTTTGTGATTGAAGTCTGCTGACAAGAGTTATTCCCCCAGCTAGTTGAGTTGGCCCGCCATGATTGCGCATGCACGTGCAAGCCACAGGGAGCACGAGCCTACAATGGCAGACGCACCTTCAGTATGTTGCTCCCAGGCTAATGTTTCCCTTTCTCTCGTGTCACGCCTGGTTGCTATCTAGTTCCGGTGAAAGAAACTTTGTCAAATATTTGATTTTGATGCATCTACCTTAAACAAAAGTTGTCCTTTTTACAAAGCTTATATCCTCTATGTCTGTACGTCTGGAACAAAAGTTAACACGTTATATCTCAAACATTAATTCTCGGCTCATGTTGAAACTTTCCACAATTATTCATTGTACTTAACAAACACGAATCAATTTAACCAATTAGTCAATTAATTATTTGGAATTAATTATTTTGTTTTAAATCAAAAACGGGAAATACATTTACATTTTTACAAAGCGCGGTCGAGAGGCCAAGTGCGCTTGAACTTGGCTTGGTTTGGCTACCTAGAAGGGGGCTCGAGGCTCGACAACCGACTCGGGCAGAGTTGTGTTTACTGAGCGCCTAAAGGCAGCACGGAAAACCAACTCCTAGATACCCCCTCCTCCCTACTGGTCCACAAATGAGATTGGACCAAAAGAGCTCTGAGCATGCTATAAGCATGAAAGTAGCGCTAAATAAAAGCCATAATAATAAAGCTTCTATCAACTCACTCTGTCTGTCTGTCAGACTGGTTAAAAGTCTGTACACGTTATTTGTCTTTTCGACATCAAACAAAATTAATTTATTACCGCTATTTTTTTTTTACTAATTGGTTACTTTTTTTTTTTAATGATTCATGTTTTGGTAGGAACAACAAATAGTTATGCAAAGTTTGAACTTGATCCGAGAATGGGATGTGGCGAAATAAACGTGTTTAATTTTTGTTTCAGCTAGACAAGAGTTACTTTCAGCTTTGTAATAACAATGTATTCCTTAAAAAACAAAAACATAGTCAACATTCTCGTTATTCTGTACACTGTGTACACCCAAAACAAATCTAGATATCTACATAGAGGAAACATCACAAATTCTATTCCATTTTAACACATAAACAACGACAAGATATCAATCTCTTTTCAACCAACCTTACGTCTGTCGAAGGCATCCATCTTGAAAGACTCTAGAATGTCATCGAAGTCATGTCTCCCAACAAAAGTGGCATACTCCGGGAACTCCCGAGACTTGTAGTCATAGAAATCATCGAGAATTTTCCGAAATCTGGAATTTTCGTCTTTATCTAGGGTAGTGAAAGTCAAAATGCGAAGTAACTGGATATTATGTTATGGGGGGAGGGAGTGACAATGAATTCAAATACAAGACAGCTAGTCTGGAGCCTCTCAATCTAAACAACTATTTCATTCATTCAGTGCTGTTCACAAGGTAACTGTATGCATTCACAACAAACTAGAGTGTGTACCTTACTCGTTCTTATCAATCTACTTAGTATCATTTAAGGGGAATAATAAAAACAAATGATATAAACATGTTATGCACTAGGCACAATGGGTTAAAAATCTTTTTATGTACTAGGCAGAATGGGTTAAAAATTTTGTTATATACTAGGCAGAATGGAATAAAAAAAACTTGTTATGCACTACACACAGTTGTTTAAAAAACTTGTTATGCACTAGGCAGAATGGTTTTAAAAAAACTTGTTATGCAATAGGCTGAATAGTTTAAAAGAAATTGTTTTGTACTAGGCAGAATGGATTAAAAAAAAATTGTTATGCATTAGGCAGAATGTTTTTTTTAAAACTTGTTATGTACTAGGCAGAATGGGTTAAAACAAACTTGTTATGTACTAGGCAGAATGGGTTAAAAAAACTTGTTATGTACTAGGCACAATGGGTTAAAACAATCTGGTTATGTACTAAGCACAATGGGTTAAAACAAACTAGTTATGTACTAGGCGCAATGGGTTAAAACAAACGTGTTATGCACTAGGCACAATGGGTTAAATGTATCACCGACCTTCATCACACACGTTGCAAGATTTCTCGCAGTTTTCAATCATCCATTCTACGACGTCACACTTGCCGTGCTTGGCCCACGAGTCACACGTCACGTCATCATAAGTGTTGAAACATCTGTCTGTGGGGAAGAGAAATACTCATCAAAATGAGCTATTTTTTACAAACAATAAGGTTGACATGATATTCAGCGGGGAAAAAACTTTGAATCCCAATTGGGATACCTATTTGTGTGTGTGTGTGTGTGTGCTTGTCAAAGCGAGGTCAAAACTACAACAACATAAAAACATAAAAGAAAATATCGTTGAGCTTTAACCCCTGTCCTATCCCAAAGCATCATCACCTATCTATCAGTGTTGCAGCTAAAGGCTCATCACCTATCTATCAGAGTATCAGCCAAAGCATCATTTCCTATCTATTTGGGTTACAGCCGAGATATGCTTGTTCTATTTCTAATAGCTGCGAGTAACTTTTCGTTTTACAATACCAGGTTTTACCTTTTTTAAAATCTAACATTCATTAATTATTAAGATCAAAGTAGACGCTCTGTAAGAAAAAAGATTTTGTCTTTTTTTTTACAAAAATATTTTAAAATGTTTTCCTTCTTTAATTGACGTCATAGCTCATTGGTTGATTTTTTTAAAACAACAACCAATTAAAAAAAAAAGATAAAACACATAGACAGATAATAATGTGTTCCTATCCATTAAAAATCTGAAGATTTAAATTTGAAGTTTCTGTATATCGATTGCGTACACAAAACACTTATCAAGTCCTAAACAATAATAAACATATGGTTGAATGGACCAATGCCCCCAGTCCTATCTCAGCACGTTTCTAGGGCCCATAATTGGCTGTCCAACTTGAAAGAGCGTAATCTCCCCTGCCCCATTTTGTTTCTCTCTTCCCTTGAGAACTATTAACTTCTCATATGGCACCGGAAGCTGGAATCTCCGTCTGGCCCACGAATAAACCAACTTGTACACATTGCTAGAGGCAGTGGTGGTCGTAAAACCGGTACTTGGAAGTAAAATACTTAATTGGCGGCAGTCCTGTTTGTGATTTAGGGCAGAAGTCTACCCCCCCCCCCCCTCAACTCTTTCCAGTTAACTAGTCCAAGGAGCAAGCTGAGTCGATGATTGGTCAATTTTCAGTTCGGACAACATGCCTTGCAACGATTACAATTATGGGTTCCAGAAAGCTAGACGTCAGATCTGGCCTGTTTATGATTGTAAAGCTAATACTACCGGTATCATGAACATGTTTGTTCTTTTAAGTGAATAATTCTAAGGAAACTTTTCATCTAAAACTTACATGCTGAGCTTTGGGCTGTAGTTTTTTTCCCTTCTATAATCAATTTGACAACCAGGTACGAAATAAGAACAAGAAATGTGTTTTAAATCTCGGACTTTATACATTTCACTATTGACATAGCAGTTTGATAAAGTAATAATCGACAAATATTGTAACTAATGAAAAACCAATTAAAAATAATGTCATCAAAAAAATCTTTGGGTGGTTTTTTTTTTTTTACACTGGAAGGAAATATCAAGGTAAAAGAAACGATGCAGTGTTATCACCGTCACGCTTGACTGCACATTGTCCATTAAATTGTTTTAGTGGTCAGAAAAGATAGTAAACTCTACGTTCTGGACGTCCAATAATGCTTGTGGTCAAGACCGTTGACCAGTTGTTGTGCAAAGAAATGCGCCTTCCGGCCAGTACAGAAGATGGATGTATTTCAAGGACTAATCGGAGGAAGGGTTAAGAATAATTGTAAATTGTAGCCAATAGAATTTTACTGGAGATTCTAAAGGAAATACTGTTTATTGTACAGCAGTGTGTGGTAGGGTTGACCAGCGGAAAACAGGTTCCACTTAGGGTTTAGATTCTCATTGTAAAAACGCTTAAAAATAATACGCATAAAACAAAAGCGTGATTTTTTGTGCACATAGTTTTTTTTAGCGGCCCCCGAAAGGGGAAAAGACGCTATTAGTTTTGTGCGAAATGTCTCTCCGTCTGTCCGTCCGTCCCGTTTAGATCTCGTAAACTAGAAAAGATATTGAAAATCCGACATCACAATATTTTAGACCATTCAAAGTTCTAATGCAACGGCTAATTTTTTTTTTCTGAAAGCGGAAAATCGAATTTTTAAAATCAGTTATGCCAGCAGTTTTTTAAAGAGAAAAAAGCTAATTAGTATGCATTATAAGTTAGACCTAAATTAAAACAAAAAATAATCTTGTAAACGTCATTTTCGCAACCTTGTTTTTAGTATTGGAGCATCCGAATAAAAAATTAAGCCTTTTCAAAACAATTACATCAATTATAAGACCTCAGTAAGGCCAGGAGAAGCGCGGTAGCTGAGCGGTAAAGCGTTTGACTTCCAAACCTGGGGTCCCGGGTTCGAATCATGGTGAAGACTAGGATTTTCAACTTCGGAATCCTTAGGCGCCTCTGCTCCAATGGGTACCTGATATTAGTTGGGGAAAAGTAAAGGCAGTTGGTCATTGTGCTGGCTACGTGACACCCTCGTTAACCGTAGGCCACAAAAACAGATGAACTTTACATCATCTGCCCTATAGACCACTAGTTAGGCCAGGTTCACATTTAACTTTGCATTCACTTGCACCTATCCTTTGATCTGCTGTACCGTTGGGGCACTACACAAGATCTGTCAACCTTCTTTCTCCATTCTTATCTCTCATTTGTTCTTTCTGAAAATATTGAAGCCTGCCTGGGTGGACCACTTCGGGGGCCGATTTTGAGTTTGTGTTTCCACACAAACTGTCTTTGTAATCTTGTTTTTTTTTATATATTGTTGAGTTTTTGGGCGTGACATACCTGTAACTAGAAGAAAAATGAACAGAAAAAAATTAAAGCTTTGCACAAGAGCCCAACATGCTGTCTCTTAGATCTAATTGTGTTGTTGTTGTTGAAGGCTATGTGCCTGGCTCTGCTAGTATCGGACAGGGAAAAAACTCCCATGACAAGAATATCGTCAATATACACAAAGAAGAAGAAGCAATCCCTGTAATAATATAAACCAGCTCACGTTTGCCCTATCTTTGATTGCCTCGGCTTAAAAGCTGCCCTATCTGGGGTTGCCCTAGCTGAGCTAGACATAAAACAAACGTCTTCCCCCCACCCCCCACCCCGTCTTTTTTTTCCAGATTTTTTTTATTTATTTGTGTATTTCTCTGTTCGTGCAATGCACAAACTATTTGTATTGGATGTCTGCGTGCCTGTTGGGGCAGTGGGAATGGGTGCGCAGATTAATGTATGCACGTCACGTGGCGGAAAATAACCAATCGTGACGCCAAACGTTTTTATAAATTTGAGAGAGATATAGAGACACAGAGAGAGAGAGGGAGAGAGAGACAGAGATAGGGAGGGGAAGATTTCAAAGGGTTAGACGCTAAGAGAAAGATATAAAGAGAGAACGCAAAGAGAAAGAGAGTGAGAGGCAGAGAGAGAGAGAGACAAAGAGTGAAAGAAATGGACAGAAAGAAAGAGACAGAGAGAGGCAGAGAGAGAGATAGAGGCAGAGAGAGAGAGATACAGAGTGAGACAGAGAGAGAGACAGAGTGAGATACATACTGAGACAGATAGAGAGAGAGAGAGAGATAAATGGAGGACAAATAAAGAGAAAGTCAATCTCTAACTCAATGACTTTGTGTTGAAACCAATAGATAGGAAGGATTGCACTAAGCATCAGACATGTTCACAATTTAAGTTCACACCTGCCGTAGGAAGGACACAACCCCCTCAAACCAAAACAAAAAAGAATATCCTCCTTTTGCCGGACGTTTAATAACCTCTAAGTGAAAGAAATTTTTCTTGCAATGTTATGTAATGGACAGTTCAACCTAGAACGGAGTGAAGTTCAATCTACAATTTTTGTTCATATGTATTTCAAACCCAACGCCTGATCATTTTGTGCGTTATGTCCCGTGTTGTCCCGTGCGATCATTGTGTGTTACTGTTGTGTGTTACAGTAGTTACCGGTCGTTGATTCATAGTACTTATCCCTCCAGATATACTGTATGAGCCACCGTTGTATGCGTAATATATCTTAACTAATAAATAAATAAATAAACTTTAAACAGCTTGAATAACTTCCTTGCGAACAATACTAACAATAACTTTACTAATAATCGAGACAAAATCATCTTGTACTAAATGAAACAAATGAAGTAGACTTGGGTAATAATAGGCCTGTCTTTTAACAAAATCTAGATCTAACTCAATGCAATGGCACAACCTTTCAGTCTCACGTTCTGGAGTCTTCTCCCCTAAGACCATGTGATCACATCATTCACAACCAATGGACCTCATTCACCAATCGTAAACAAACAACATTTAGTCACGTGATAATATTGATAAAACAACGGTAAAAACTGTCACGTAATAGCAATTGTGTATTAAAAATTAGATTGTAACTTGTATAGAAGAGATCATGTGGCTAAATGTTGTTTGTTTACGATTGGTGAATAAGGTCCATTGCTAACATCTTCTCACCGTTACCATAGTGACACACACACACGCACACAGTGGCGTAGCTACCAATGTGCGGGTGGTGCGGGCCGCACAGGGCACCTAGTGGAGAGGGTACCAAAATTCCCCCAGTGTGTATTAATTTCCTATTTCCCTGAGCTTTTCAGTAAAAACGACTAATTGTATGGACACGAACAAACATAAACTACTGTATTTTAAACATGAACTAACGATTTATAAACTAGTCATGTCGCTATTTTATTTCAACTCCTTGACTATTTCTACAATACAATGTAAGCTATAGAACAGTTTGAATCTAATTTACTAGATTTTTTTCGGACACACGGTTCATGTTGTTACTACACTGATCGATGCTCTGTAATATAAAGAAGATAGGCCAACCTTTTTTTACTTCATTGTTTAGTCCATTGGTTTAATCTAGATATTGAGTTTACAAATATATTTCTAAACTTTAGCTCTAAACAATTGTCTTAGTTTATTCATTTCTTTATGATTCTTAATAGTTTAATTTTGGAAATAATTCTATTGTAATGTCAATATTTTTAAATAAGCTAACCTTTGTTTTGTACGAGTTTTTTTTTAAACTAACTAATTAATTGTAATACTGTAACGTAAACAAAATGATGAACAGTGCTCAAGACTGACTAGTCTGGCTGGCGCCTCAAAACCCTTTTAAGCTCAGACGGAGAAATCGGCATCTCTGGTTCTGTCCGGTCAGTGTAGTCTATAAGGGCCCCATACCCAGATCTATCGGGGTCCCTCATTACCGACCCATCGGTATAGCAGAAAATGGCATCTGATGGGTAGGATTTTAGTGTAGCTGATGCCAAGTTTTGGAGTATGGCAGGTGTTAATCGCCTCTTGGTGGCTCCCTCTTGCCCTATTAGGGACATGTTTATTTGTGGGAGGGCAAGTATTAATTCTTCTAATAGGAATTCTATCGGTGGAGAGCCCAGATGATTTTGACAAATTGGCCGCAATGTGGAGGAACGATCGCATTTTTATGCGGTTCCTCTCTCTCCACTGTTGCACTAAGATTGTGGTGGGTAGCCTAGAGTCGCCCCTTTTGTAGCGCTTGTAGGCCGTAAGTACCGCCCTCTCCCTCCTTAAATGTAAAGGGGCCACGTTTGTTAAGATTTCATCATCTTTATTTAAATCCAAAGATGGATTCAATGAGTGGTGGAGGTTATCCCCGAAAATAGAAAAACATGAGACCAGCTTGCTTAGAGGGAACTTGTAGTTCGCCTGAGAATATTAAACAATATGGACAACAAGGCCCAAGATTTGATTATACAAGAGACGAAAACCTGGAGAGCTAGTAAAATTACTATCAAAGTACGATCGAAGCATGTGCTTCTAACTAAGCTTTGTTCCTGACCGAATACATACATGTCTCCACAAATACAAAATGAATTTAATACTAAATTGGGGGATCACGCTAAAAAAACAAATCATACAGCAAGTAAAACAAGCCAAATATTTCTATTTTTGACAGTACATCTGACATCTTAAAGCTGGATCAAACTTCGCAAATTTTACAGTACGTTGTCATGGATAATGACGGGGTTCAGGTTCGTGAGTCTTTTATTGACTTCATAGACTCAAAGGACAAGCATGCTGCTGGAATCGCTGAGATGATTATAGAGAAACTGCGTTCGGATGGCTTAGACATAATGGACTTCAGGGGTCAAGGCTATGATAATGCTACGGTCATGTAAGGTCAAAACTACGGTGTCCAAAACGTATTCTAGAAGTCACTGTTCATTGCCTGCTCAAACTCTGGAGACATTAACTAGCAGAGATGAAAATTCATCGACTAGATCTGAAGCAGGTGGATTATTGGTTGCTGTTCAGTCTTTTAATTTTGTCACCTTTTTATCTTGGATTTTGGGCTCCTGTATTAACTGAAATTAATGATGCGCAATTCTACCTTCAAAAACAAGGATTGTCTATTCGAGACTGCTCACTCAAACTAAAAACATTAGAGACATTTTTAAGTAGTAATCGAGAGGACATCGCTGAAGCCAGCAATACCTTTGCCGAAAGCGTGTGTTCATATCTGAGAATCAGTACAGAACCTCAAAAACGTATGGGCCATAAGAAAAAGATGCCTGGTGAGAAAAGTGACTACTCTGTACTTACACACAAAGAAGAGCTACGAAGAAAAATTTATTCTACCTTGGACAGGATTGTTCAAGAAATAATCACACGATTCGAGCAACTTCATAATGTAGCAGATAGATATGAATTTTTGTCGCCTTCCCAGCTATTAAATTCTCAGGTTGAAATCAATCTCGACAGTACTCCTAGCGACATTGATAAAAACGAATTTCTGCTGGAGCGAAAGAGGCTTCAACGGTTTGTCACAGTTTCATCAGAAGCCTCCGAATTTCCAAAATAAAGACCTGTTGAGCTCTTGAATTTTATAAATAATATCAGCTAGATGATTCAGTCCCGAATATCGTCGTAGCTATTAAATCCTCAGGTCGAAATCAATCTCGATAGTACTCCTAGAGACATTGATAAAATCAAATTTCTGCTGGAGCGAAAGAGGCTTTAACGGTTTGTCACAGTTTCATCAGAAGCCTCCGCACTTCCAAAACAAGGACCTGTTGAGCTCTTGAAATTTATAAAAAAAATATCAGCTAGATGATTTAGTTCCGAATATCGTCATCATGATTCGCATATTTTTGACTATTGCGGTAAGCGTCGCTACATGCGAGAGAAGTTAAACTGATCAAGAATTACTTGCGATCAACGATGACAAATTTGCGACTCACTAATTTGGCCATTTTGTCATTAGAACAAAAAATGGAAAAAAAATGGATTTCGATAAAATTATTGATACTTTTGCCAGCAAGAAAGCGCGTAAAATTCACTTGTAGTATGTTTATGTAAAAGTGATTTTTTTTTTAAATAAACAATATTTGATTTATGAATACATATTATTTTGAACAGGTTTTGCAATGTTATTAATTAGTTGTTTTTTTTTGGGGGGGGGGGGCATCAAGATGAGGTACCGCACCAGGCATCACATACTCTAGCTACACCACTGCACGCACACTTCATAACAGTTACACTTAGTTCGTTGAGCATTGTGGCAGAATAAAAAGTGACTTAACTTCTGACAATGTCGTTTTTTTATGTTTAAATATTCTATTCCTTTCGATTTAACCTAGAGCTTCGTTGCAGTATTGTAAACCCTAACCAAAACCTGACAGATGAACCTTTAGTTTTTTGTTCTACCAATCCAAATTTAAAATTTACAGGAATCGATATCATTGCGGAGTTCAAAGGTCATGCATAATGAGCAAAACTTCATATATACCAATAGCAATATAAACATTAACGTATATATATATATATTTTTTAAAGTATCCAATACAACGAAGGTACTATGTGGCAGCCTCTTCGTTTCCAATGGTGACGCACATAAACAGGATGCCACCCAACAAAACCTGGCCATGTTTGATACAGCAGACCTTGGGAAACTAAGATTTCTTGCCCCCCCCCCCCCCCCCCCCCCCCCCCCAAATTTTGCGAGTTAGCTTTTCCGTTTCAATAAAACCTCTTTCCCCGGTGTCAAAACACACACCTAGATACATAGAAGGGTCCCCCAGGTGCTTGCCATTCATCTAGGTTAAGCCGCCATTTTTTTCTTGCCATAACTAATTTACCGAGACAATTACATCCTTCAGAGTGTTTTTTGTTTAGTATATAGGTCATGAGATTCTCAAAGTTTGAACAAGAAGTTTTATGAGTCCAAAGAAACAAATAAATTTACATGACAATCTCTGTGTCTGTCCGTCTCTCTGTCTTTGTCTTTCTCTATTTGTCTCTTGCACTGGTGCACTCCATTTCTTTCTTCCACATTTATGAAATAGTCTCTTTCTCCCTCTAACCCACTTTTCTTCTCTGTCTCTCTCTCTCTCCGTCTCTTTCAGATTTTATGACACCTAATCGTAGTAAAGCTTAATCTGTGTTGCATAATGTTGCAGTGATGTTGAGTAATGTTGCAGTGATATTAAAGTAATATTGCATTAATGTTGCAATAATATTGCAATAATGTTGCTGTAATGTTGTATTTATGCCCAACCTTTTCCGGCCTGGGGGGGGGGGGGAGGTCTTATGAATTTCGACAAGAATGTTTCGGGACAAAGTCAAGACTACCCCCCTCCCCCTTTCCCTTTGATAAATTTTTTAACTGTGGGCGGAGGTTTCTAGAGGTCATATCGCACAAGGTCAAAGGTCGGATGTAAGTTTGACATTGCTGCTATTTGAATTCTACATCACGTGCACCATTGAAGAGTCTCACTGCGCATGACTTCACGCCTGCTTTGTTTCTAATTACACAGACAACTCTTCTTTTTCCGGTTGTTTCTTCTGATATTTCAATATATGATAAGAACCACAACCCACCTTGATCATTTGACAAAACAAACTAAGGCAGTAAATAGCTAACTATATTCTAGTCCCAGCATACAAACTAATCTCGAGCTATTCAAGACGAGATTGGACATTTTCATATCATTGAATTATTCGAGAATTTTACGAGAACTAACCAATGTCAAGGACGCTAAATTGAACTTCAAAGTTGCCAACTCAATCAAAGGTAAAAACGGATAAGCTTAAAACAACTGCATTCTGCGGTCCTCAATTCTGCGTCTATATTTTTATTTAACCTTTTCAAAAGCCTAGCTCATCAACACTTCCTGTAGTTTGTACACCGGATACACCAAAAGTTTGCTTGTTATAGTTTTTCCGTCATCTATGCAAATCTCCGATATTCTGCCTTACATTAAAACAGTTACTAGTAGTTAAAATGTATGTTCATGTTTTGCTATCCTCTAATAAACCTCTCTCAATCTCCTTCTCTCTCTCTTTTTCTCCCTCTCCTCCCTCTCTCTCCTTCTGTCTGTCCATCTTTCTCTTTCCTTCTGTCTGTCCTTCTTTCTCTCTCCTCTTTCTTTTCTCTCCTCCCTTTCTCTCTCCTCTTCTCTCTCTTCTCTTTCTCTCTCCTTCTCACTCTCTCTCATTTTCTCTTTCCACTATCTCCTCCCTCTAGACTCCGAAGTATTAGTAAGCTCTAGTGCGACAATTAGTATTACAATGAGCAGTACAAAAACCACAAGCAGCAAACTGTGCTGAGGTAAACTCTACCTATAACGTTAGTTTTGGGGACTATAGACCATGTCGTTTCGATGTTATTTTCGATGATGTTTGGATGTTGTTTATATGCTACTTTGGATTTAGTTTTTTTAAATATTATTTTGATGTTGTTTTGATGTTTTTCTAAAAGTCAGTGAAGACGTTTGTTTGGATTTTGTTGTTTGTTTCTGTAACATTTTTTTCATGTGACGATGTGACGTTACCAGCGGTCTTATAACATTCAAGGCCTCAGTTATATAGTGTTATTTTTTTTTTCTATTTCATAATATTTTAGAAATCTTTCATTAATAAAAAAAAAATTGTGTATTTCATCAACACGTCAGTACTTATGTATGTCAGTGAGTCCACTCTACCGTCGCCATGGCTTATGGCCCCTGAAGATATGGCGCCACTATCCCAAAT
The DNA here is from genome assembly GCA_030265305.1 of Biomphalaria pfeifferi. NCBI lineage: Eukaryota > Metazoa > Mollusca > Gastropoda > Planorbidae > Biomphalaria > Biomphalaria pfeifferi. The sequence continues at coordinate 737,101 of JASAOG010000032.1, forward strand.
TGTTACATTCCCATTTTGATGCTAAAAATTATCTATGTGCACTTTTTTATGGTTAATGTTTATATTGCGTCTGTGGGTGTGTATGTGTGTGTTTTACGTTATTTATTTACTTCATTGTCTGCTCTGAATTTCGGATGCCGTCAAGAACATCCATTATCTTTTCGCCATCGGATCGTGCGCGATTATCGTCTGCAAGAAATGCTAATAGGTATAGGTGAAGTTCGTAAAGCGATGGGCGCCATTAGCGAGTACCGGATTACCTTTATACATTGTAAGTAATACCAAGATACATACCGCTAACCAGCGCACTCATTAAAACAATACCCTCTCTTACGAGAGTACGTATGAATGTGGTCTACCTACAGAAGACTGATATGTAGGTAGGATTGAAGCAAGCGCTATAGGAATTTATATGGAATCGTAGAGATAGTTCCGGTATATGTTTTTATGGCAACATTTGCTTTAGTTTACGCGGGAAAAGGTACACGATGGATAATTTGCTGTCGGAGTTCTACAACAGGAGAAAGTTTGAGACGCTGATCTACTGGTAAAACAAAATACGTTTTAGGTTGAGGTTCCATTGAGTACTTCAACATTAAGTAAAGACTAAAAAAACTAAATTGAAGCATGACAGACAATTGTTTGCCAGGAAAAAAAATTAAAATGAATATGGACATGTTAAGCAAATTGTCGACCATATCGGTGCGCGTTTGATTTGCTACTCTTATTAGCAGTTGGCCAGAAAATTGTGTGAGCTCTGCTTTATCTGGCACAACGTAACACGTGACAATTAAGTTCACAATAAAATAAAAATATGAGAAATTTAAGATCATGAACAAAAACAACTGCAGCCTTTAAATTAACTGATCATTAGCATAATTACTAATACATATTTTAAATTAATCTTTGTTGTGAATCTTCACGCTCACAGCTAATACATATTTTAAATTAATCTTTGTTGTGAATCTTCACGCTCACAGCTGAACACAACTTTATCTCCTATGAACACGAAGATAGCTGTAGAGTTATTGGAGAGGTAGGGGGGAATCTTCGCCACTGACATTTATTGCATGGGTATAACGTTTGTGTGTGTGGGTGTAACGTATGTGTGTGGGTGTAACGTATTATTATTATAGCTTTTATATAGCGCTACTTTCATGCTTATAGCATGCTCAGAGCGCTTTGGTCCAATCTCATTTGTGGACCAGTGGGGGGGAGGGGGTATCTAGGAGTTGGTTTTCCGTGCTGCCTTTAGGCGCTCAGTAAACACAACTCTGCCCGAGTCGGGTGTCGAACCTCGAGCCCCATTTCTAGGTAGCCAAGACAAGCCAAAAAATTCACTTAGCCTCTCGACCACGCTTCCCACCATACCGCTAACCAGCGCACTCATTAAAACAATACCCTCTCTTATCAGAGTACGTGTGAATGTGGTCTTCCTACAGAAGACTGATACGTAGGTAGGATTGAAGCAAGCGTTATAGGAATTTATATGGAATCGTAGAGATAGTTCCGGTTTATGTTTTTATGGCAACATTTGCTTATCATTAGCATAATTACTAATACATATTTTAAATTATTTGCTTACGTATGTGTGTGTGTGGATGTAACGTATGTGTGTGGGTGTAACGTATGTGTGTGGGTGTAACGTATGTGTGTGTGGGTGTAACGTATGTGTGTGTGTGGGTGTAACGTATGTGTGTGTGAATGTAACGTATGTGTGTGTGGGTGTAACGTATGTGTGTGTGTGGGTGCAACGAATGTGTGTGGAGGTAACGTATGTGTGTGGGTGTAACGTATGTGTATGGTGGTCACCTAAAGGTATAAACGTGTATTACTATTAGTGTGTATCGAATGCTAGGATTGTGCGTCCTGGAGCTACACTTAACACGTAACAAACATAACTAGTACAGACTGACTTCAGTCTAACTTTAGCAGACAATATATAACGTTTATTAAATGATAATAATATACTGCAACTACAAACATTCAGTTACAAGTCACTGATTAGATGAGAATTGACACGACATCTTTCACAGTAGTTATATGAGTAGTAATTCAAGATAAGTACAGTTATATCCGCATCTCAGTGGGCACAAAATATCATAAGTCTTCTAGAATACTAAATAACGTCCGCATCACAGCGGGTAACAAATCCACTTCAATAACATGAATCCAGCTCTAAGTACAGAAAACAACTGCTAAAAATATGTGTACTGTCTCAAGTCCCAGAGACGACTCAACTGACCAAAAGTGAATTTAGTCATTCTTACTTCCTCTTTCTATGTCCGAGGTTTCTCGTGCTTTTCACCTTCTTGACCCAATGTGAAAGAATAACAGTTAATGTTTCAAGCGAGACTGTGACAATGGGGGCTGGGCTTAGGGTGGTCTATGCTGCCATGTCTGCTTTTGAATTTCTTGGCTTATCTTTTTTTTTAGTCTGCTTGTAAACGTGTAAGTCTGCTTGTAAACGTGTAAGTCTGCTTGTAAACGTGTAAGTCTGCTTGTAAACGTGTAAGTCTGCTTGTAAACGTGTAAGTCTGCTTGTAAACGTGTAAGTCTGCTTGTAAACGTGTAAGTCTGCTTGTAAACGTGTAAGTCTGCTTGTAAACGTGTAAGTCTGCTTGTAAACGTGTAAGTCTGCTTGTAAACGTGTAAGTCTGCTTGTAAACGTGTAAGCCTGCCTTGAAAACAAACACACACACATATCAAACAGAGACACAAAGGTGTGAAGTAATTCAGTTTTAAAAGTCCTACTAAAGAAAGGCCACACTCCAAGTGTCCTCCTAACCTGAAACATTCTAAAATGTTCAGACTAAATATGTTAGTAGCAGAGTTGTCGGATAAATGCCACAGTATTATAGCAGCCTTAAAAAAAATTAAAAATATAAAAAATTTAACCTGTGTGGTACGGGTGTCCAATTGATAGCCCGCGGCCCGCATTGCGGCCTTTAAAGACGTATGAGTAGCTGACTACTCCTCGACGAGATGGTATATGAACAGAACACTGTAGCTGTGATATAGTGAGCACATGTGTAGTGTTCCACTTGAAAAGACGCCCGAGTAAGGAACGCTCAACAGAATAAATTAATCTTTTTACATGAGAGTTACCTCTGTTTGAAGGAGTAACAAATAAATACCCGGCAACTAAGGATACACTTTTTTCATGTCTGGCCACTTCTGCATAAAATATTGTTTTTTTAACTTGCTTGAGTAAAATGAACCAGACTTTTGAAAATAGAATTTTAATAGCACCGCCGTCAGACGCGTCTTCTAACATTGAAAAATATCTTTTTAAAACTGAAAGAAAATTTAGATTCTTCTAGCTAGCTTATAAACCTGTTTATACGAAGCAATGAGAATTTTTGATTGATCGTAGATTTTTAACAACATGCAGACGAACATTGATTTAACTTGACCATTATTAGCTTCAGATTTTAAACATTGACTAAACATGTTTTTTACAATTATACTGTAATGTTAACTATATAAATATATTTAAGTGAATAGGATAAATATTTAGTTGCAAGTTTTTTTTTTGTTATTCCTGCGCTTTCTTTCAATCCGATACTCTTTATCTTTCTATCCCGCCTTCTGCCAATCTATTACTTTCATTCTCCCACTTATCTTTCATGCGCTCACTATCACTTACTCTCTCTATCTATCTCTCCCTCTTTTTCTCTCTCTGACTTTTCAATCTCTCCCTTTTTTTTTTCTCTACCTCATTCCCTCTCCCCCTTTTTTTTGTGTGTATTTCCTCCTCCATTCCCCCCCCCCTCAATATTTATGTTATGGTACCAGATTAATTTGTTTCCACTTGTTAACAGAGCCCTAGAATGTAACACCACAATCATATTTTTACATTCTTGGATAACAAATTAAAAAAAAACAACAACAATATTATGAAAGAACGTATTTACCTAGTTCATGTTTCATTTATATTATTTTTTAATTATCGGTACACATGATGAAATTCAGCAGATGGGCAATACAGTTTCACATGTCATGTTTTGTGCCAAACATAATTATATAAAAAAAAAAAAAAAAAAAAAGTTTTTGTATGCCAATGACGTCACACGGTTGGAGTTTTCTCTACGTGCAGGTATAATTAGTTTAGTTACCTCTGTTGCAATTACTCAGGATTAGCTTGTGTGTATCTGCATTCAAGACTAGCACCGATACTTCATTCAGAGCTCATTACAACTTAGCAATAAACTTAGCACGATAGAAAAGTAAGGGACATACCTGCCACGAAGAATACTTTCGAATATGTTCCAAGTGGACAGCAAATTCAATTTTTCAAATCCACTTCTTACTTTGAGCCTCGGTGTTAGCAATAGAGAATTTTCATACATGTCAGAAAAAAAAAACTATAAATAGCAAGCTTTTTGGTGTGTCCGGTGTACAAAATAGAGGAAGTTAAGATAAGCTGTGCTTTTTAAAATGCAAATGATAATATTTGTGCACTTTTTAGCACTGCACAATCAGATTATATAAGCTGACCCGTTTGAAGCACGAACTAATGTTTGTACAGAGGAAGCAGTAGAATTTTACTCTAGGACAGCGGTTCTCAACCTGTAATGCTCGGCGACCCCTTTTTACAATTCCCCACTCTGCCTTAACCCCCCCCCCCCCCCCCCCCGCGACACACAGATACAGCACTAGAAGAGTAGACAATAACAATCCATAGTTTCGATGGTCTTAGACGACCCCTGGCAAATCGTCAATCGACCCCCAAGGGGGTCGCGACCCATAGGTTAAAAACCCCTGCTCTAAGACTTGAAACCTATTTAAAACAAATGGGCATGTAAGTAGCGATAATATAGGGGATTTTTTTTTACGAACATCAGCTACCAGATAGTGTTAAAATTACAGCTCAATTATGTTTTATTTTTAACTTAGTTGGCAACAGTGAAACGTCCTTGACATTATTTTTAGTTCATTGTGAAAATCTAAAATAGTAGGTGATCTAGAGGCTCTCTTATGTCTGTAGTACTAGTGCCTAGTTTCTCTTCTTGTTAGTAGACCTCTACCAACACGTGGCTTGTGCCCGCTCATTCTGTTTATGGAATAATGGATGCCAAATATTTTCTTTCAAAAGACGGGCTCAGCTATCAAACAGAAAGCCGGCGGCGATTTTTCTTTCGGAGTAAATCTATGCTTCCGTTTATATATATAGATCTATAGTTATGTATGCGCGTGCGTGTGTGCGCGCGCGTAAATATGGAGATGTGTTCCCAAACTGACGCTATCAAAAGCCACACCCTGTGGCGTTCAGAATTCTGTCGCCAATCTGTAACAAGGGGAGATCATCTTCAAACTGTGCTCCTCTATTTTCTGCTCTATTTTTTTTTCTGAGTGCAAGAAGAAATGTAGATTGATTTTGATACGGCGTTGTAGTAGAACCTTTAAATATATAGGGATACAAAGGGTATGATGTTTAGACTCTCATTGCTTAATGAGAAAGTGTGTGTGTGTGTTTATATCTCGAGGAGTGTTAGTTCCCTTGTTCCTGGGAAATATCCTTAAACTTGATATGTGTGAAAGTGATAGAGAGAAAGAAAGAAACAAAGAGAGAGAGAGACAGAGAAAGAAAAAGAAATTAAAAAAAAGGGGAGAGAAGGGAAAAAGAGAAAGATAGGAAGAGATAAAACAGAAGAGAGAAAAAGAGCTTATTAGAGAAATAGAGAGAAAGATATATAGACAGATACACAAAAAGAGAGAAAGAGCGAGAGATTGAGAGCTGAATAGAAAGACAAGAAAATGTTTCAAAAAATCAAAACTTCTGTCATGCTAAGAATTTACATTAACAGTGATCATCCGTGGCTGTAGAGCCAAGAGCTAGACCTTGCTAATGACAGACGATTCAAAGTGTTAAGTCATTGGATGGACGTGTGTATCTGAAATGTCTTATGAACGCAATAAATCACTTACAATGTCAAGGTCACTGAAATCTTGTTCGTTTCACCTTTTTTTCCTTTCCGTATTTAGACGTTTTACCTTGACCTTCAGCATTGCCGGAAGTATCAGTGAAGAATCGATACGCAGAGGAAAAATAAAAAGTTCAAAGACTCAACTGAAAGCATCAAGTGCACAATTGGCCAGATTTCGATCGCTTATCGGACGAAAACAAAAAATGTTGGCATTTCCACCATGTCATGAAGGCTCGGGCATCTTCGTTAAACTACGGCTGCTCCCCCGATGAGTTCCCGTAAACAGGACACGCAGTGACACATAAACGAACCCCACAATTTGTGTCACGAGGGTTGGGGGTCGGGGCTGGGATGTAAACAGAGGCCAGTTGTGCCCCGTGATCTATAAAATCTGATACCATGGGAAAATGGCTTTGCTCCTGGATTATTGAATAGATTAGGCCAGGGCGTTGCCTTTTTACAACTAAACATTGTCTTGAATCCACTTTCATTGTTCGACTCGTAGCAGTATGTTGATTAAGTCTTTGAATCGTTATACATTTTGAAAAAAAAAATAAAATTATTTTGTCATTTCGGTTTATTTCGGTGTATTTCCTTCCACTCCCTAACATGAGAGAAATTCATGTGCATTCTTGTCATCTTGTATATATTCATTTTCTTATTTGTTTCACAAATTTACAAATGTGAATTTTTGAATGTCAAAAATAAAAAATAAATGCAGCTCTTTCAAGGCGTCTTGGCTAACTATCAAGGAGTCTCGGTTACCTATGAAGGCATCTTAGCTACCTATCAAGGGGTCTTAGCTACCTATCAAGGTGTCTTGGCTACCTATCAAGGGGTCTTAGCTACCTATCAAGGGGTCTTAGCTACCTATCAAGGGGTCTTAGCTACCTATCAAGGTGTCTTGGCTACCTATCAAAGCAATCAAAAAAAGGAATGACCGAAAATTAAAAGTCAAATTAAAACATCGACACTTAAACACTTGCCTTTGACCACCCTCAAGGGTACACACAGAATTGTCAATAGGATATAAGCATACACTTGCGATACTTTCTGATTACAACTTTTTTTTTTTCAGCTGACATGAAAACCATAAGTGCGAGAACTCAGCGACCGAAGTAAGAGCTCAGCTTCTGTGACCTTCACATCTTGAACCAAGTGCCTAACAGATCGGCCACCTCAAGTTTGATCGCACTTTCTCTTTCTCCCATTCTCTCTCTCTCTCTCTCTCTCTCTCAATTCTTTCTCTCTCCAAAAAGTCTCATTCTTGAAAACACTAAATAATAGTCTTTCTTTAGTTCTTAAATTTCAAATGCATATTTAAGAGTTTTGTCAATATCACCACTCGGTGTTTAGCCTGAATTACTCTAAGTACATTCATTTGGAGAAATCCCTCACGCAGTTTCTCCCACTGCGATTTGTTGACATGCTTTCAGTGCAATCAAAACGAATCACTCTGGCAGTTGCTTCCACTATAACTCGTCGACTAGCTTACTTGGATAGCTCAACGAATCACTCGCAGTATTTTTGTTCGCTGTAACTCGTTCACGGGGCCACACTTACCTTTCTTCACCCACTCACATTTCCGCCATCACGTCTACAACTTTCACCCCCCCCCCCCTTCTCACCATTATTTCCATCATCTTCCTACATTGTCAAGGCGACCGTGGGTTTATTATTGTAGAGCCTCCCTCGGGTTCCGGTACACCGGCGCCCTCCGGATTCCTGAAGTCCAGTCTGTCGTCACGGTAAAAAAAAAAAAAAGAAATCACAAATGAACAATTTGTTTGCTTCATTTTTTTCTTAAAGAAAACTTCCCTCCCCCTCACCTCCCCCCCCCCCCCCCCCCCCCGTACTTTTGACCACAAGACGTTTCGTTTTGTCTGTGAACTGTTAATGTCAAAGGTCAAAGGTCTCCGATGGCAGCGCGTTAAATGTTTAGACTAGATGCTGGAGTGAAACAACTTGTTTTGTTTTTCAATGAAATAAACAACAGCTGCCGGTATAAACAAATCAAGAACTGATCCAGGAAATGCTTGATCCTCTTAAAGGCAGATATGTAGAGCCATTCCAAATCTCAAGGTCGCTGTTTGAAATGGATTACCCAAGGCCTAGATATTTGCATAGTGATCACTTACACCAAAAAAAATAAAAATAAATCCAGACATGAATTTTATTTTAAAATAACATGAACAAAAAGTTGAATTGAATAACGATTGAACACGGGCGGACTGGCTTTAAGGGCATTTGGGCAGATGCACGGTGGGCCGATACCCTAATGGGTCGGTAGGGCCACCTATAGGGCCTCATTAATGCCACTGTAGAACGTATTACATTAAATTGTTAATGATTTTATAATATTATCTTGTTAAAGGGACCCTCGTAATATTAGCTTCGTGTTTAAAAAAATCTTTTACAGACTCTATAGTGTAATTAATGCTAATTTATTTGAACACATTTTCAGAAATAATGTGATAGCCTAAATCCGTTGGCAGGGCTACTAGTAGGTTTCATCCTTTAAGGGCCTACAAACTTGGCGATTAAAAAGCAACATAAGGCCTATATATTTCTTACTTCTAAAGATTCATTGTATGCATGCGTTCAGTTATCGATACATTAGCTATACTTAGAATTGGATGTCCATCGTATGATATAAACCTACAATTTGTGGGCCGGATCGTATAGAAATGCCCGTGCCAATCTTAACACCCAGTCAGCCTCTGCGATTGATATTGTTCGACTTTTCGATGGGAAAAAGCACATACAAATGATAAGATATTAATATTAAGTCAAAGAATGCAAAAGGAAGCGCCATGACCTGATGTCCGGAAGTTTATGTTTGCCACGTTGCTTGAACCTTAAGTTCAGTAAAAGTAAAGCTTTGCCAAGACTCAAGTCACTGACGTCATATTGATAGTCTATTTCACATTCTGTTTCTCTTGTTTTTTTTATTTTAAATCTGGAGTTACATAACATTAAGAAATATAACAAGGCCAATCAATCTGTTTTTTTTTTTGGCAATTAAACTTTTAGTCTTTCAAAAATCTGGCCATTACTTGACGTTGTGCTTTTTGGTTGCCGAAGAATGTGTGTGTGCAGAAGAACTTTACTTCTAGATCTATAAGTAATGAAACAATTTGATTCTGCCAGATTGTTATTTTAACTGAATGAGAGAAATGCGTTTATAATTGGAGATTTTCATACATGGAGGCAAATCCAAAATAAAAAGTGCTCTGGTGTATCCGGTTTTCAGAAAACGAAAACAATGATAACCTAATGAAGCACAACACCAGTTTTAAAGCTTATATCAACTCACTCTGTCAGTCTGTCTGGTAAAAAATGCGTACACATTATTTCTACCACACCTATTCTCAGAAACGTCGCACAATTATTCATTGACATAGAAAAGAGATGAATCAATTTAAAAAAAAGTAATCAATTAGTCAGTTAATTACCAGTAATTAATTATTTTGTTTGATACCAACAAGGGAAACTAATACTTTAGTATTCACAGTTATAGCTAAATTTGTTGGGTTAAGTCCCTTTAAATAATTGTTAACGTAATTTCTCCTTCACGCATTCTCGGATCAAAGTGTCCACAATTATTACCAGACAGACAGACAGACTTGTCATAAGCTTTGTCAAAAAATATAAAGGAATGACAAGAGATATCAATAATACACAATTACGCCGATTAGAAATCGTACTAGTTATCTCTGCCATAAAGGGCCCACGATCGACACAAAAATTAATTTGTATGGAATCTAAAATACGCCCCATCCAAAAAATCTTATGAATACATTAGGATCAGAATGAAATTCCTAAATAACATATGAATCAAATGACATGTATAAGTGAGTAACTATGTTGTGTATGTGTGTTAGAGACAATAGAGTGAGTGAAAGAAACGTCACAGAAGTTGGGCGTTGAGCGCTCTTAGCATGAAAGCTCTTCAGACAAAACTGAGCGATCAACGATTCGCGATGCTTTGTGGAAATTTCTGGAAGCGTCATCAGAAGTACAGAAGTGTCATTAAAAGATTGCCTAAGGGAGAGAGGAGGCCAAAATAAGGGAGAGGGCATTGAGTTTGGGAAGAAGGGCAAACTATACAAACTTCGTACCCGGTTCTGTCCGAGAGATTGACACCTTGAGAGAAACCGAGATAGTGGGCAACACTCGAGTGACTGGTTGCCCGGATATTTTCAGCACTTGAGACGACCAAGACATCACGTTCTGATATTTAAATCTACATTTCTTGGGTGCCACAGTGTACATGAAAAATATTTCAATCTCTTGACTTCGTATTGTTCAATAGAGCAGATGTTAGACGAAACAGAAGTTAGTCCAACTTTCGGTCGAAAGGCGAGCTGAAGAATAATGCACTTGGAAAAATGCTTCAAAATTGTTGGAGATATAGCTAAAGAAAGTTTCATGGTGTCAGTTCAGTTAGTCTAGAATACTCTAGAATGTGCATAACGACGTCTCACTGTTACTGTATGTCTATTTCAAAGTGTTTCTGTTCCTTCATGTTTCACTCTGAATCTTATCTTATCTTATCTATTACAGACGTAATTTCAAAAAGAAGATAATAACTTCCAACGCATTTCATGTGCCAATCTAGTCTTGCATGTTAATCAGTGATTGCTAAGTCATTGGTTTTCCTGGCTGATTCAGGCAACACATTCCATTCTAGTTTGACACTAGAGAAGATGGATAACGTTACATCTCACTTAATGTACGCGTAAAGGTCATATGCTTAAAATAAGCTTTTTCTGTCACTGGTGCATTTCGAGAACATAGAGTAATTAGGCAACAAGAAGATGTTTGCATTAATTAGCTAAAATTAAGTGGATATGAGAATTTTCTATACATGCCAAAAATAGCTTTGATGGTTCCAGCAAGAGGGAAAGACATAAATTGTAGAGACTATTTATGGAGATGCAGAAATTGTTTCGGGGCCTTAACGAAAGTATTGAAATGAATCATTGTAGAGATTTTAGTTCTAAAATAAATGTTTTGAACTTATTTACGAACTATTTGTTTGTTTGTTTTTACTTTAAATTTGTATCCCCTGCATTTCGATGATGCTAGAATGATGACACTTTGTTCGGATCATAAAGTAAAGAGACTTTAATCACACTGCCTCGACCACACAATCCCATCGTTACATTACGTTGTTATGTGTGTTGTAATGTATCTAAATTCTCGTGCCAGCAGCAAGAGCTAAAGAGAATTCAGTAGGAATGTTCAAGGATATGCTCACGGTATTAGACCACAACTGTGATCTACATACGTGACAATATTCGGTGCTTGGGGAAAAGGTCTTGTTTGTTCGAAAATGTAAATTATAACCATTAATTATTAAACTGCAAACAGTACAAATGAGTACATTATTAATAATTGTAGGCAAACTTTAAATGGCAGGAAGACAATCAACCGGGTAACACCGAAGATTTAGACTTGATCTACTAGATTCGGAATCGAAGACATTGCCATTATTAAATTAGAAACGAACGAGTATTCATTCTCTGGCGCTGCCAGGGTCGAATTTCGTTAAAGAGAAACACAAGTCATTGTAGTCCCTTTATCAGTCACCACTGAGGAGTATTCTGGTGAATTTGTTATTGACATTAATTTAAAATGTGATACTCTTATATTGTCTATGTGTTATGGAGTGTGTGTTTGTTTGACTGTATCTGTGTTTCCTAAGTAATATGGAAAGGGAGCATTTATTAGTTAGTTGGAGAGAGAGAGAGAGAGAGAGAGAGAGAGAGAGAGAGAGAGAGAGAGAGAGAAAGAGAGAGTGTATTAATTTAATGTAGTCTTGTAGATTGATGCAAGATAAACGGCGCTGCCGTAAACTGTGTTAAGTACGTTAGACGACTACAGGATACCAGAGTGTAAGGACATGGTTTTATTGTTAGCTAAATTTGATTCAATTATAAGTTCATTTCACTTCATTTTAAGCTAAATTTGATTCAATTATAAGTTCATTTCACTTCATTGTCAGCTAAATTTGATTCAATTATAAGTTCATTTCACTTCATTGTCAGCTAAATGTGTCTATATTGCAATACAAAGTTCTGTTTATTTTCATTCACAAAGACGTTAAACAAGTTGTTTCCAAGCTTTATAAGTTAAACTAGAATGAGAACCGGGCGGTATTAGAGCCTGTCTACCAGCAGTTTGGTGCAACATGTCAACGACCGCCAACAGCAATATGCTTTAAATTGTGATTCGAGTTTGAGATATCAAAGTATTTCATTTCTTAAAGTGGAGATGAGTTCATTAATCACAATTACAAGAATAATTGGCTACGGACTTTTCTAGAACTGCAATCGCTATTAAAGATTATAATTAATCCGGGAAAAGCTAAAATTGCTATTGGGTGTATCCCAAGTGTTGATAAAGTTTGGTTGTACACAAATAAGTATATATAATAATTTGTGTTCACGTTTTAGCACTGAAGAATAAAATTTCTTTTTCAAAGTTGTTCCTTTTGTAGCACAAAAACATTTCAATATAAAGGAAGCTTTACACATTCACTCATAGACTTGAAACATTTTAAAAAACAAACGGGCAACTAACTAGTGGGGATTAAGCAGAACTGATACGAAGATGAAATGCTACGCTTGGAGATATCGATACAATTTAATCACAATTTTCTTTTTTTGATTAATTGACCGAAGTGAAGTTCAGTTAAATGTCCTTGACATCGTTTAGTTTATTGAGAAAACCTCCACTATACAACGCCAGGGGCAAGGTTATCTATTGGTCAGCTTTCTATCGGTAATTACATTATTAGAAAACTTTTAATGAAAAACATAATGTCTACCTATTAGGAATCTACCTATTAGCTTATCAGACAGCTAATTAATAATAATTATATATGTACTTTATCTATTAATATCGCTGTAATTTATCTATTAATATCGCAGTCTGATACCTGTCCCACAAAAACAACCATGTTATTTATTGGGGCTTTTTACTATAAAGGACCCTAAATAGAGATTCTATGTTGCCAGCTAAAGAAACAGAGTATTGAGCTAAGAATGGAAGAGACAATTAGATTCTGCAGCGCTAAAAAGTAAACAAACTTATCCTAGAAATACAAAATATTTTTAAACTATTCTGTACAACAGATGCACTAAAAAACTAGCTGTTTAATTTTTATTTCAGCCATAGATGACAACGTCTAATAGCAATGTACAAACCAAAGAAGAAATGTTTCCGAGTTCCTGTGTAGTTTTGGGTTTTAAACAGTAGCGACTTTTAACTCAACACCAGGTGAAGTGCATTCTTTTGTTTTCTAGACACAAGGCGATCCTACATTTTGATAAAATTATCAGAAGGTAGAACGAAAGAGAAAGAAACTATTCACTATAGAGGGGAGGGACGGCTGAAGGTGTGCGTAGAGTAAAAAAAAAAAGGGGGATAGGGGGGTGTCGATCTACGGGGACAGCACGCGCTCACCCAAACATCTGAATATGATTTACTCACACCATGCACGCTAGACTCCAGAGAATGCCAAGGTAATTTGTCCATACCCCTGGAGTTGATTAGGGTCTTGGGATAGAGAGAAGGAATGAATTGAGTAAGAGAGAGTCTGTGGATAAAAGATTAGGAAAATGAGAAGAGAGAGAGAGAGAGTGTGGATAAAAGATTAGGGAAAAGAGAAAGAGAGAGAGAGAGAGCGGATAAAAGATTAGGGAAAAGAAAAGAGAGGGAGAGAGTGTGTGGATAAAAGATTAGGGAAAAGAAAAGAGAGGGAGAGAGTGTGTGGATAAAAGATTAGGGAAAAGAGAAGAGAGAGACAGGGGGTAAGAGAGAACTAGAAGACAGAGAAAAATGAGACTGCAAGAGAGAAATAGAGACAGAAAAATTGAAAGGATGAAAAAAATTGAAAAAAAAAAAAGAAAGAAAGAGGAAGATGAAGAAATAGAAAGTAGGAAAAAACGAGAGACAAACGTAGAAAAGAGGGAAAGAAAGAGAGAAATGTAGAAATAAAATGGGAACCCGTAGAAACTGAAGCCTTCTGTTTATATTCAGTAAATAAAATGGATAATTAAATACAACCGTCTACAGTTCGAACTATCAGGCATTGAAAACATGTCATTGTATTCATTGCAAGTGTTCCCTTTGACCTAGTTGAGGCACTCAATGACCAAGTGATTACACAGAGAGATGATTAAAGCTAAGTATGGCTGTGACTTGTATCTAGACCTAGACAGCTTTTTTTTTTTTTACAAAGCTTCTATCAACTCACTCTGTCTTTCTGGTAAAAAGATTTGTACACGTTATTTTTACCACATCCAATTTAAGATCAACCTGAAATTTTGCACAATTATTGTTTTTTACCTGACAACACAAGAATCAATAAGAAAGAAAAACCAATTCGTTAGGCCTAAATAACTACTGGTAATTAATTATTTTGTTTGGTATCTCGAACAAGGGAAAGAACTATTTTATTTCACCGATACGGTGGTATGAATTGAATTAGTTCCTTTATTGTTTGTAGAAAGAAAATGTTTTTTTTTTACTTTGTTTAAAATATGCATTTAAAATAAGGGTCTTTAGTGTGATCGCTTTAACATTGATATGGATTATTCCTAGGCCAAAATTTAGACAATTAAGGTCCTAGTTAAAAAGAACAAGAAAATATTTATGAGTTATAACTCTAAACTTTAGATCTCATGGTGGATCACAATATCCAAATAATCAACATGCCAAGAAATAATCACAAAGGTATACACCTTTCTCGCTGGCCGAATAATACAAAATGCGAAAGTTGTAACAGATTACGGTGTTACTAGTTCGATACTCGAACAAAAAATGTGTAATTTTTTAAAAATTGTTTTATTCTATTTGAAGTTTACTAATGGAGGTATTTGTCTTGTTCCAACTAATTTATTTACAAATGTTTGGATTGTTTTTTTTTATGTTTTTTTTTTTTTTTTACGTTTTATCGCTTTGGTGAGCAGCCCAAGATGTGTCTTGTGCACCCCTTCGACAACGACGCCATGGATTGTAACCCTCTTCTACTTCTACACTAGTTATAGAAACTAGAATGTTCGTCTCATTGTACCAGTGCTAGGGAAATACCTACAATGTTAGCCCCACTGTTCCTATCAAAGTGATAGACACTGTAATGTTCCCCTCTTTGTTCCCACTCTAATATTAAGCGCTACATTCAAAATACCTTCATCACTACAGTTAAAAGCACGACCCACTGTTTCAATAAAAAAAAACGATCCGTTAGACCGTTGAGTGTGATACAATGTCCTCACTTTCATAGATGAGTCTTACAATAAACCAGTGCTCACTCGCAAGGAGGCGCCACGGCACCTGTGTCTGAGCGTCTTTCCCTACCCATCTCTTTCACCAAGTCCAAGCGTCTACTAGCTGGCGAAAGGGATCACTTTCACATCTGTAGCTAGTTAGAGGCTACTTAGCTCTGGGCACACACACACACACACACACACACACAGCACACACAATGGGAGATGACATCGCACAACGTGAAATTACGAGAACTTGTGTAGCAGACGACTTCTGTGTAACTGTTGTATTGGTCACAGTAGCAATTGAATAAGAGTTTAGCATTAGGGGCCATAGTGATTGTGTACAGCGGACAGACTACATCACGCCATTATTGAAAGTATTCGTTGAGATCCATGACGCAGATGATGAACAAACGGTTATAAAGCGAGGTCACATTCACCTTATAATACCATAGTCTGTTGGGGCACCACACAAGATCTGTTGATCATATTTTTCCTTTATTCTCTTTCATTTGTCTTAGAATTAGATAGAATCTCTTTCAATGGAAGGCCGGTCCATTTCTTTATGTTGTCTTACTAATGCTTTCTCTGTCTTACTTCTTTTTCCAAGTACTGTTCCTTAAAAAAAGTTTTTTGCGTGTCCCGAGGACCTTGTGACATGGCCATAGAATTTTAGTTTTGAGTTTTTTTACTGGATCTAGCAGATCATCGTGCGGTGCGATCGCTGAACTAAACATGTCTCTAATCTCTTCATATGTGATGCGGTCTTTCATACCTAGGATCTTTCTGTAGCATCTCAAATCCATGGCTAGGATCTTTCTGTAGCATCTCAAATCCTTTGCTAGGATCTTTCTGTAGCATCTCAAATCCATTGCTAGGATCTTTCTGTAGCATCTTAAATCCATTGCTAGGATCTTTCTGTAGCATCTCAAATCCATTGCTAGGATCCTCAAGGTATGTGGCAGAAAAACTTCTACCGTGTGACGGTGAACCCCAGAACGAGCTCGACGTTTTGTAGGAGGTTTCACCAAAAATGTATTCATCATTTCTGAAGAGAAATGTATAGCATAACATTTCTTTGATGTTTATTTTTTATTGTTATTTGTTATTATTGTTATTTGTATATAACCGTGTCAGCCATGCTCCAGTAGCATGGTCAGTATGCTCTCGTCCATTCTCTTTAGTGAACAAGAGGGAGAGAGGAAGTATCTGGTAGGTTTCGATGCTACCTCCGGCAAACTCCGCCTACTTCCAGTAAGATGTCAAAATACTGATCAGTAACCAAATCAACGAGGCTTTAAAGTTGGTCAAACAGGCGCCGACTGGATCTGTTCTTCTTCATCATCATCACCATCATCATCAAACTCCATTTGAGTGAGGGCTTGAGAGGCTTAAATCCTCTCTTACAAAAGCCCTGGACAGAAACCCTGCTGTCTTGCGTAGTGCGTTCGCGTCACCATACAGGTACATGAGCCAACAGGAGAGTGGCCTGTCCTGTACTTTACTATAATAGCTTGCTCAGGCCTGGACAGCCTCCAAGACGGGGAAGTGCGGTCATGGCGCCTTATGCGTACCCAGACTCCACGGGCTTTTTGGGACTTGCCCCAGCACTCAAACCACTTTTCCATTTCTGTTTTTTTTTTTATTATAGCCAGGGCATAAAAAATTAAAGCCTGTTCTGTTGGTGGAATTTGTCCTCCCTGGATCTGTTCTAGAAAATTATACACATATGCAGGAGCTAGGAAAATAAATAAATATAGGGATTGAAGAGAGTGGAATAACTGATGAGATGAACAATGCAGAAATAACAGATGTAAGTGTATAGGATACGGGCTACAAAAATATATCATTATATGCATCTCAAGAAAAAAAGGTGTGTATGTGTGTGTGCGTGCCTTTTTGGTAGTTTGAGGGTTAGGTCTGTGCAAACAATCTAAAACTTGATTGATTTACGTAGACTGATAAGGTGGTTTAAGTTGAAGTAGTTCCCTTTATACTATGTAGGAAAGTCTGAAACTTACAATACATAACTATAAAACTTTCTATTTTCATAAGCACTTCCCTGGCTCAGTGGTTAGTGTATTTTCTGGAAATAATTGGACCAAATTTCAACTAGAACCGTGATTGGGTGCTGGAGATATAACGTGTAAAAACTTTTTTACTATACTCACAGAGCTTTGTAAAAAAAAAAAAAAAAAAAAAAAGGAATTGCTTAAAAGTAGTTACAAGTTACATGCAAATTTAAAAGTTGTGTACAGAAACAATATCTAAAGTCTGTAGACTCTAGATCTAGCAATATGACAAACACAAACACTGAAAGTGATACAGATAGACTCTCTATGTTTTAGATCTGAAATTTGAGATCCATCTATTTATTGGAGATTTTCATACGTGGCGGAAAAACTATAATTAGCCAGCTTTTTTCTGTATCCGGTGTACGTCATCAAGGAATTGTTGATAAACTATGTTTTTTAAAAGTTAAATGATAAATCTTGGGCACTAAAAACTTAAGAAATTAATTTAAAAAAAACCTCTTCTGTGTGTAACTTTAGTAACTTTGAAATTCAATCTACCGTCCTTGACCTTGATTTTGTTAGTTTGTCGTGAAAATCTCCACTATCTATATTATAACGTAGAATGTAAGGTGTATGTATGTATGTGACTTATAGACATCAAAACCGCTTGACCAATCTTGATAAAACTAGGCAGGAATGTTTCTCGGGTACCAACTTAGACCGTAGTGTATGTATTGTAGCCCTAAAACAAACTTAACACCCTAAAAAAAAAATAAAGTTGTCCGACTCTATTACAGCAATGGTATTTTATGGATCTAAGGCAATCTAGGCCATGTCTACAATGTTAACATGAGAAAAGATCGAAAGGATTTAGACCTAGATCTAATTTTAAGAAATACACTTTGGGAACATAGTTTTTTACTTTGGCACATGAAAATACAAAAGAAGATCCATTGATTTCATTATATAATAAAATTAACCTTCAATTTTGTGTTTCAAAAGCATTGTTTACATAAATTAGTTCCTTATATCTGTGACTACAGATTTCCTGGCGAACATTCTTTCATTAGACAATACCGTAATTAATCGCGTACTAAAAATTAATTCGTTTAATTGTTTACTTTATAATCCCATCCCTAGATCTAAAACTCTAATTCATCTCTAAGATGATAAAGCTTCTCTTCGCACAGATAGTTTTATACTTTAACACATGAACATACTAATTATAGTCCATTCATTTCATATTTTGATCAAATAAACATTCAAACTACATTCGTTTACGAAAGCTGCGAAGCCGAGTTGAGATAGGTCTAGATCTATATTCATTCATGAATCGCGTACTAAAAATTATTTCGTTTAATTGTTCACTTTATAATCCCATTAATTTAACAAAGCTATCGCTCTTTTCGTTTTTAATATATATGAATGTATCGGCTTCGGGTAAACCCATTTTTCGCAAAACTAATTTTATTTTCGTAGCGAAAGAGAAAAAAAAAACTTGAAAGGATCATTAGCTAAGTTTAACATGCATCTAAATCCAACCCACTAGATTAGTAACCACAAACTTCGACCCGCAGGCCGCGGGTAATGTCAGGCTAGTACAATATGCATACAATTATGAATCCACATTGTCACTGCAAGATCTGTATAGTTTATACAAAGCTTATAGTAACTCGCTCTATCTGTCTGACACAATTACACTTCGTATAAGCTTTTTTTGAAAAAAGTATTTTTTATTGTTTTTCCTGTTAAATGTATGACAATGAATGAATGAATGAATTTCAATGACTTTGACTGTGAAGTTTAAGGATGAGCGCAGTGTCTCTCATGACCTAATAAGACTAGACATAGCGAGAAATACTATCAAACATTTTTGCAGAGGCCATTTCATTGACCTTTAAGTAAATCTTTTTTTTTTATTTTGTCTATTAATACAGTTTAACTACTTACACTTGCTCTTACTGTTACTTCACAAAACACAGACAGACACACAGACAGACACACCTAATTATCATGGCAACATCTTTGCTTATTTCATATTTTTTCAGAATCCACTTAATTTAAAAAAAAGCAATAAACGCAAATTAGATAGCCATACTGGACATTGTCCAGAACCGAAACTGGACATTGTACTCCATACTCGATGAACATTAACTTTCTACTTTAAAGGCTACAAGTGGCCAAGTTCGATAGCAATTTCTAGTCTGGTAAGGTTGTCAGGACAGGGAGGCTGGAAAGGGGTGTGGCAGGCAGACAATATCTCAGGTAAAACGCCAATCACAAGTTTCTATCTAGATCCCAATCTCAAAGAAAAAGGAGGGGGTGGGGGTACTGAAAGTGAAAACGATCCCATGACGTCAGTGCTCTCGGGTTGACCATTCAGTTGATGGACACAGAGATGAGTTTCTGGTGTCAGTTCTTCTCAGATGTTGCTTGTGTTGACACGTTGTCTTTTGGTGAAGTGCAGTAATGATGGGAACAGAATCCTTTACATTGGAGGCTAATCCATAAATAGCAAACTTTTAGGCGTATCCGGTGTTCAGACTACGGAAGTATGGATAAGCGAAGTATTGCTTCAAACCATAGATCATCTTTTGTTTCAGTTCTGTAGAATCAAATTTCTAATTTTTTGTTTCGCTTGAGGCACAAAGTAATTTTTTTTTTATTATTAAGTTGGCAACAGTGATCTTTTAATAGATAGTGTCCTTGACATTGTCTATTTTGTTTATTTATAGAAACACTCCACTTTCGTACTCTTTTCTTCAGTCTCTTCTCTATCGCCACCACATTTCGTCGTATTGCTTTCTCTTCTTTTTTTCTCTCTTGTTGTATTTTATTACTTAAAGAATGTAAAGCAGCTCTTTAAAAAAAATAATCAAAAAGCAGATTGTTGTGATTAACTTTTAGTGTGAAAATATCCAATAGCAATGAAAAGATAAGACATGAACCAAAGCAAAACCACAAAGTTCTGCACACTTGAGTGTCTGTTGATTATACAACTGTCAGCCACAGACTGTTATATATAATAATAATGAGCTTTAGTTTTAAAATTGAGAAATAATGCAATACCATTTCGCGAATTTTAATAGAATGGTTTATTAATTACAGAACTATATATTCACCAAATCTATGATATTAGCTATTTCCATTGAGATATTGTTTCGACAATTCTAGATCCAAATAATGGACCACATTCACCAATCGTAGACAAACAACATTTAGCCATGTGGTTTTCTATCTCTTCTATACAAATTACGCAATCCATAAAGGCTGTCACGTGATACTTTTTTTAATCAATATTGTTTTATTAATATTATCACGTGGCTAAATGTTGTTTGTTTACGATTGGTAAATGAGGTCCATTCAAGCCTGTTGATTTTAATCATTTTAGATTGTACATTTAAATAGATTGATTACCTAAATATCTCTAGATTTAGTTCCTGGATCTAATCATTGCAAAATAGTAATTGATATCGTGAATATTATATGTTACATAGGTTAGGTTTGAAACAAAAAGTTCACTTCTTATAACTACTTTACAAAACAAAACCTTGGTTCAGCTTTTTGAAGTTTTTCACGACATTTTTAGCGCCCCCGAAAGGGGAAAAGACGCTATTAGTTTTGTTTAGCATGTCTGTCCGACCGTCTCGTCCGTTCCCGTTTAGATCTCGTAAACTAGAAAAGGTGGTGAAAATCGACATCACAATATTTTAGACAATTCAAAGTTCTGATGCAATGGCTACTTTTTTCTTTTCTGAAAGCGAAAAATCTAATTTTTAAAATCAATTATGCAAGCAGTTTTTTTTTCTTAAAAAATACAACATTTTACAACTATTCACAATAAATAGTAACAAACACGGGAGACTTTTTAGACTGTTTTTTAATTACTATTTACCATTTTCTATAACACATTTATGCAAATGGTTTTAGATTTTTGTCAGATTTTTTTTTACAATTATATTGCTAAGTTCTGTAAGTTCTGTCATAGTAACTACTACATTTACAATCAAAATGTTAACTTTTTTAAGAGAAAAAATATGTTTACTATACATATAAGTGGAACATAATTTAAAACAACAATTAATAAGTAGTTTTTCATATTATCGCGTAATCTGCAGAATAGCTACAGCACCATGGAACACTAAGCTAAAGGATTTTTTTTTTGAGGCTTTAAATAAGAGATTGACCCTTTATTAGATCAATTAGAAACTTATTATAAGACATCAGTTAGGTCAGGTTCACATCTAACTTCACATTCACTTTCACCTATCCTTTTGTCTGCTGCACCGCTGTGGCACCACACAAGTTCTGTCAACCTTCTTTCTCCATTCTTCTGTGTCATTTGTCTTTGGTAGAATTTCATTCCAATATTCTTCTGAAAACATTGAAACCTGCCTTTTTACCTGCCTGGGTGGACCACTTCGGGGGCCGATTTTGAGTTTGTGTTTCCACACAAACTGACTTTGTAACCTTGTTTGTGTCCAGTTTAGGTATAATATGTATAGGTCTGTGCCGTCAGCTCGAGTCCTTGTCATCGAACATAAGTCACCAACTTGATTTAATTCTAACTGCATTGGAGAGAAAGCACGGACAACAAGTTTGCATTCCCCTCTACCAAGGCCACCTGTCAAATCTCATGGACCGAATGCTTCTAATGTACTCCTTTGTATTTCCCATAGTCTGAGGCCTTCATGGGTAACAATACGTGAAAAATACAATCAACTGCATAGGTTTGAACGATTGTACATCTCAACTCTGTGACCTTTGCATCGCTATATTGTTATGGCACGATTAGGAATTAGTTGTTTGTTTCGTACATAGGGGAAGTTTTGACAATAGTAAAACAAGAACAGGATTTTAGGAAGAATAGCGAAAACGTAAATAAACTACTTATGACGGCTTTAGAGAGAGGAGCTTTTTATGAACGTCGAGATTGACGACATTCGACACAGCGCGGAAGCGCCTAACAAAATGTATAGAGGACGGCTTTGAACTGCACAGCTCGAACTATACCAAATAAGCGAAATCGATCTCAATCAATGCGCATGTTGTTTTTTTTTTTAATTTATTTACAATTCGCTGTTTCGATTGTGGCTCTTTCTAAACAAAAATTTCGCCCCGACTTCCCAGCTCAAGGATATCCACTGACTATAGTGCTACGTCCAAATCCTTGGAGCAAATGGTTTGAAGAAAAATAAAGCGCAAAAGGAAGACATGGGACATCGATCCATAGCGTTTAGTGCCCATAATTGCTTCACATAATCATAGGATGGCCGCCCCATGCGACTCCTGGCTTTAAGGTTTCACCCTTCCATCAATAACGATAATCGTTAGTCCCCCCCCCCCCCACCCCTCCATTCACCTTATTCTCTCTCTCTCTGTCTGTCTCTCTCTCAATCTTTGTCACCCCAATTCCCCATCTCGCAATGTATCTCCAAAACGTATGGTTCACTCTCCATAAACGTAACAGAAATATTTATTGTCATGAAAAAAACAATATGCCTGAACGTCTGCCAGAAATGTAAATCTAGTGATATATGGTTGAGCTTTCAAATATATCGTGTAATTTGTTGTTAATGATTTAATGTAGTTAAAACCCTATTTAATCTAATCAGGCTGAGCAGTCTAGTGAGACTATTTAGATTACTTTGTTTAACTCTGCTATGATTTGAAGAATGTAGACTAGAGCAGGGATGCCCAGACAATGGCCCGCGGTCCATAAAAGCACACGACGCGGGGTCATATAGATCTGGAGGCCCCGGGGCAATGAAGGAGCGGCGGCCTTTAATTATTTTCCAAATAAAAGAAACTATTTATTGTTCCGTCAAGTCTTTCAAAAATATATTGTCAAGAAAAAAAATAATTTCAACAAAGATTATAGGAATTAATTAAAGTCAGATAAAATTTATTAAAAACTAAATTACAGCGTTAACGAAACTTTGCAAATTTTTTTCTTTATTGTTGTTCGCCTCTCTTTTGAAGTATCTCCTGTTAAGTCCCCGGGACAGTTCCCACACCTGCCCTCAACCAAATCCGGCCCTGTTTACAGTGTTTACAGACCCTCAAGACTTCTGACCATGATGCATAGGAAGCCGCAGAGAATAAGTTCCTTCGACTCGACCACTTGTTTGGCATTGATGTGGTCCGTGACACTCATGTCCGAAATGTATGGCCCTCTAGTTAAAAAAAGATTGGCCACCAAACGACTAGAGTGTCACTAGAGTGACTAGAGTTAAGCTGATAAAAAATTTTTACAAAATAGTTTGTTCAAAATTTCCGAAAGTATTTGGAAAAGGGGATGGGGTCCAATTTTACTCGTAGTATGAGTTCTTGTTGAAGTTGTAAAGTGTTAAACAGTCATTTTTTTTTTTAAACTTTGTCAGTGTTGAACATTTTTTTTTAAAAACTTTATCAGGGGAGGCTAATGAGTTCAGTGTACAGAAAAAAAATGTTCCATGTCATGTCAAGAAATTTTATTTCAGCGGTCCACGAACGTGACTTCAACATTGACGTCTCTACAAACCAACAAACAAACAAGTTGTATGACGTCTCTCCAAGCGCAGGAAATGTGCTACATATCTTTAGAAATAGCTACTAATTATTACAAAGCTTTTATTAACTCACTCTGTCACCTTGACTGTCGGATACAAAATTGTGAACATTTTTTCCCAGTTTCCCATTCTCGGATGAAGTTAAAACTTTGCACGATTGTTCATTGAACCTGACAAGATATGAATCAATAAAAAAAATTAAACAATCAGTAAATTAATTGTTGATGATTAATTATTTTGTTGATTTCAAAATAAGGGGAATAAATGCTACTTTTGATTTCTATGAGGGACATACACCCATACACCCATACATACACCCATACATACATACATACACCTTACTTTCTGCTCTATAGTCTAAGAAGATAACTGTGTGACGTTATTACGTTTTGACACACGTTGATCTCCCTTCTCGGAAATTTTGCATTCACCGTTTCTAGTTGATAACAATACACGAATCAATCCCAAAAATTAACCAATTAGTTAATCGCTTAGCTTATTAATTTTGTTTTATTTAACAGGAATGGAGCCAATTTTCAGATAGATGGTAGGTAGAGGTTATTTCTCCTTAGATAAGCTTTGGTTTTAACAAGAATTCTTTTTTTTCTATCAATGGACCTCATTCAACAATCGTAAACAAACAACATTTAGCCATATGATTCTCTATTTCTTCTATACAAATTACAATCTAATTTTTAATACACAATTGCTATCACATGACAGTTTATTTCGTTGTTTTATCAATATTATCACGTGACTAAATGTTGTTTGTTTACGATTGGTGAATGAGGTCCATTTTGACAGCATACTGCTTCACATGATCAGATAAAAGAAGTTAAAACCAGGAAATGCTTTTGGCATTATGGTGTAGGCTCACCTGCTATTTCTTTGTGTTATTCCCAAGCCCTGGTCCTTCAACTCTCTCTCTCTCTCTCTCTCATCTCTCTCTCACACTAGCCCAGCACTAGGACGTTCAGTATCCTCTAAACTTTGTCAGACACGGCTGGGGCCCTGGGGAGGAGGTGTACATGTCTTGCCACAAACTCAAAGTGGACATGTTTGACTTTTGTTTTTTTGAAAGATGCCACAACTAGAACTCCCCTCGACCCCCCGTGAATTTCATTTTGTGTTATTCGGATTTCTTAATTTTTGTTGTGAGCTAGGTGGCAACTGAAAATGACATTTTTGGCAGTAAAAGAAAATAAAAGTAGAGGGAACGTAGAGAGGAGGGGGTATTGCTGATGGAGGACAATTGCCTATTAGTTTATTCATTACGAATACAAATTATCAAGCTTGTTTAAGCTAATAATTAACACTTACAAAACAGATTATATAATATTTATATTGAGAAGCTTTTACAAAACATAACAACTTTCCTTGGTAGTGCCTATTCGGTGACGTCATTGCAGCGCTAATGCCGTTTTCTTAAGATCGTTTCGGGAATATCCAATTAATATGAAGACTTGACTATGTCACAGAAGACGCAAGGCCATAGCTTGTGGCCTGTAATTTCTACTGGTAAAAATTTCTATGTGACAGTAAAAGACAATATAATGTACGCAAGCTTAGAGTCTTTGAAAAATGTTTAGGATTTGATTTAAGCACTATGCATACTGGATCCATCAAAGTCAAAAGATATGGACCCTATATAAAAGAGATAGAAATGTTGCATTTACAAAGGACGAAAGAAACAATGCTTACATGTGAAAAGTTAAACCCATTTACTTTTGTTGATATTATCCCTATTACATATAACGTTTAAACAAGAAAAAAAAATTGACCCTCAAGTCTAGGTTTTATTTCCTCAATTCTAGGTTGTTAATTTTCTTAATGACAAATAGGACTAAGAAACTTCTCTTTGCAGCGGTACTGTTCAGAGATACTCGTGGTCTAAAGTGTCTGACAGCTTGACGGCACCCAGAACTAGGTGATGATAGGAGAGGTTAGCCTCCGGACCGGTGAAGAAAGTGAGAGAGAGAGAGAAAACTAGAGAGAGAGAGAACTAGAGAGAGAGTCTAAATATCCAGCGACAACAGACAGGGGCGAGTGGAATGTAAGAAAAGTCGTGGAGATGAGAAGATAACATTTTCTGCTCACAGATTTGTTTCCCTTAGTTTGTTTTTTTATTATCCCTTTCTTTGGGGGCATCGGAGCGACAGAATCAAGTCTTTAGTTAGTACACTCTAAGTTTGCGTGTGACTATCGTAGACTCCTATTCCACAAGGCGGGGTCGATTCAATAGCATTGTTACGCCTCTGTTAAGTATTAGCTGTAACGGATGCATGTGTAGTCCGATGTAACTGAAGTATTTCTAAAATGAGTATGAAGACTAAGTGCGTGCGTACCTTGTATGATGTATTTTCAATCTCGAGCTCTTCATGCACACCGTCACAAATATAGATAAGGTACTAACAGGAACACAGACTCAAATGACCAAGTTGACTCAAGGTGAACTTCAAACAAACGTTTATTACAGAATAGGCCACAGTCTAGTCTGTCACTATAGAACAATGTTATCCCCTTGAGAATCTAGCGGTAACTGATTCCTAAACGTCAATCTTAACCTCTAACCCCAAAGTCTATGTCGTCATTCTAAAATATCCGTTCACTGTCAGTACATTAAAGTGCGTAACCCAACTAACTAAAATAGCTATCTAACATACGCCTCTGTTAAGTATTAGCTAACGACTGAAGATACGTTGCTTTTTGTATGCTTAATACTTAATGCAATCTGTGACATGGCAAGTGCCTCGGCTCTTTTACCAATGCTGTTTATTCCATGGTAGATGTACGAGATTATTAATAACACACTGTCTTCTATGGCATGTGCAGGACATCTTTTTGTTTAATTGTTGAGAAGTGTGATCAGAGGCCAAGCTAGGGTGGTGGGAGGATAGGTCCAAATTTGAAAATCCCCCCCAAATGAGTGTCCGAAATTTATTTTTACATTAAATATTACACCATTATCTTATGTCCTGATGTCGAATGTCAAAATGCAGGGGTCAACCCTTTCAGGCCTCAAAATCTATAGCTACGTCACTGAGTGTGATACATGTAATTGGAAAACACTTTTAGACCATTCATAGATTTAAAAAAAAGAACTTAGTAGGACTATAAATCACCTTTTAATGCATAAACGGACGTGAAATGGACAAGTAGTGTTATCCCGTTTTACAATGCAGTACACCTTTTAGTACTATTTACTTTGGGACAATTTTAGTAACTCCTGGTCAACTCTAAAGCAATTGATTTGTATTTACTTTTGGACAAAAGGCAGGGAAAAAGAAAGGAAAAATGTATCCTCTACTGTGCATGTCGGAACTAACGAGCCAACCAGAAAGTAGGTAGACCCTAGATATAAATTTCAAGAGACAAGAAGAACTGCATGGGGGCGCCGGTTTCTCGCTACGTCACGGATGGATTGCAGAAATCTGGAACACTTTTTCCAGCACCTTGCACATTGTGAAAACAAGGGGGGGGGGGGGAGGCTTACTGTAAAACTCCATGTTTCTTATCAAAACACAAAACTCAACGTGAATCCCCCCTCCTCCCCCCTCCACAGCACTAACTCTAAAAGTTCCCCCCCCCCCTCCCCGGCTTAATTCATCTATAGCTTTTATCGTCTAATGTTTCAAAGGCAAATACGAAGCTCGCTCCACGGATAGGAGAAAAACGAGTTTTGTCTCATCGAGTTTTGTACTGGGATGACTGTAATACGAGTTTTGTTATAGTTCTCTTTGTGTTTTTCTTCTCTGTGTTTTTAAGCCTAGATCTAGTTATTGTTATACAATGAAAGGGATGGTCTCTTTTAATAAGATTGTAGGCCCCAGGCTAAATGTATGTATTTATTGTTGATGGACCAATGTGATAGTCTGTCTAGTCCTACAAGGTAATTACTGAGTTAAATGATGCATACGTTATGGTGTAAAATTGTCCCAGTATTGGGTAAAAAATATGTTTGTTGTTAATACCAGGTCGTTGGTTTGTAGCTCCGAACAGCCAGTACAAATAAAACGATGTAGGCGTATTATATTTTTAGTATAGAACTTGAAATAAATAAACTACCTACTTTTCAAACAAAGAAGAATTTAGATTTTATTTAAATATTTACACAGATTCCACTTCAAAGTGGAAATATGTGGCACCACAATGACATGACAATTTAAACATATAACGCACAAAAAACAATACGCATATTTCTGTATCACATCTCTTGCTAATCTCCTCTTTTTGTTTCACTTTCACACCAGTAGTTATTAGCCTCAATTACGTCAGACAACCTGGTGATTTCGTCAGAAACTTTTCAGCCAACACAACCAAAACATCCGTCCTACTTTCTTCATAGTTACATCAGAAACACGGACATACAGTCCATAGCAAGTGTCCTAAATTGGTCTCTATACATCCTACATTGGTCTCTATCCATCCTACATTTTTGTCTATACATCCTAAATTGTTCTCTATACATCCTACATTTTTGTCTATACATCCTAAATTGTTCTCTATACATCCTACCTTGGTCTCTATACATCCTATATTGGTCTCTAT
This sequence comes from Biomphalaria pfeifferi, assembly GCA_030265305.1. Taxonomy (NCBI): domain Eukaryota; kingdom Metazoa; phylum Mollusca; class Gastropoda; family Planorbidae; genus Biomphalaria; species Biomphalaria pfeifferi. The sequence goes on from JASAOG010000032.1 coordinate 765,426, forward strand.
ACATCCGACAGTCTCTATACATCCTACAATGGTCTTTATACATCCTACATTTTTGTCTATACATTCTAAATTAGTCTTTATACATTCTACATTGGTCTCAATACATCCTAAATTGGTCCTAATACATCCTACATTGGTCTCAATACATCCTACATTGGTCTCTATACATCCTACATAGGCTCGAAATCTTTGTAAAAAATGTTTTCCTGTATAAATTTCGGACATACTTCAGAAATGAAGATTATTACATCATCCTACCCAAATCTCCTACACGACACACGGCAAACGGCAGCGCGCAGGGTTGGAACAGTGGACCATTGTGATGATAGTACGAGCGCATACCAAACACATAATTCATGAAAAAAAAAATTAAAATCATTTTCTAGTTTTGTTTTTAAATTCCTACTTTTATTTGTTTTATTCCTGAGCTTTATATCTCTAATGGACAGCCTCGAAACAACTCAGTAGGGACTTTCTACCTTTAGGTTTTCAGTAATACAAATGTTTAAAGGCACTTTTCTTAATTTCCGCCTCGTAAATCACAGTGTTCAAAATAATCACCCCTGTTAACGAACAGTTCCCTTGACAGCTGGTAATGGGCAAAACGTCGTAACTCTGTCAGCGATGTTTACTTGTTTGACAAAGCAGAATTATTACCCTTGCATTAAAGCATGTAAAAAAAAAAAAAAAAAAAGAACAGGAACGATTCAACCCCCCGCCTAGTTTTTTTTTAATACTCGTTCAACTTTCCTTGCGAAAGAGAAAAAAAAGAAGAAACAATAGTAATTCATAATCACACTAATAAACACAGAGAGGCCTAGAAAATCAATAAATGTATAGGTTCATTTCATAAGAACCTACCCCCTCGCCCTACATCTTAAATCACCAAAATGATATATATATATATATATATAAAGAATTTATGCCAAAACTAGATAATAAAGGAGGCAACAAACTCGTAGTCGGCCCCTACAGGTCAGTAGAACAACATTTTTTTTTACGTTACCCACAAACGTATAAGCGAGACAGTTGGTCATTGTTGATGAACGCGGACAGCCAATTAAGTCTCTTTTAAAAATGATTTTGCGTATGTGCATGCTAATATTCTTATTTAAATTTTAAAAAAATAAGCGCTAAAAATAGAGGAAACAAGAAAGGGATAATACTTTTTTTTTTTTTTACTTTCAAAATTTATTAACAACATTAATTTAAAACGATGGTTCCTATAACGCATATCAGCTTGATTAAATTATTTATTCTACAGATCTGTAGAGGGGATGTATCGTCACACCCTACTTATGATGTCCATCTTGTAATTAGGTAGAAATATGAAATAATATTGTAAGTACCTAAAGACTAGAGAGTGTCTCGGGTTGGATTATATGTGTATGGTTGTGAATACTAGACTAAGGCAGATCTATTGTGTAATTTGTTGTGTAACTATTAATTAGTTTTGGGTGTTTCTGTTGTTAGTCCATTTCTACTTAAATTTGTTTCTCGACTCGAAGGCACAAGTACTCACTAAGCTGTTCTCATTCTATCATTATTTACTGCAGTTATTATACCCCCTTTCAACCAGTTTACTTGACTTAAATATAATTTAGTTTCCAATGGTAATATTGTTTTGGCCGAAGACAAAAATACTGACTACACAATCAACTCCAGCCACCCAATCCACCCTTAGTGGTTGCAGCGTGTGTAAATAGTTTAGAAAATAGTACCGACATGACCTAAACAGTACCGGCATGGCCTAGTTTTAGTTTATAAAACTGGACTGGTCTGCTGGACCGCTGGGGCACCACACACGTTCTGTCAACCTTCTTTCTCCATTCTTCTCTGTCATTTGACTTTATAACATAATATCATATATAATATATATTACTTCATGCTGATGTTCTTTCTAAAAGTATTGAAACCTGCCTTTTTACATGCCTGGGTGGACCACTTCGGGGTCCGATTTTGAGTTTGTGTTTCACACAAACTGTCTTTGTAACCTTGTTTTATTTTGCTTTTTTTTTTTAATTATGCATACTTTCAAGGGTGTTATAACGTACAAAGTACAAAGCAATGTAGTGAAAGTTTACATTCCTACTTACTCTTGAAGTTATTGAACTCTGTTTCTCCAAGAGCCGACTCTATTGCTTACTATCACAGTCTAGCATTGCCTGACTTACATTATTAATTTGTTATAACGTGATAGTCAGCTAAATACAAAGTATCCAGATGGGTGTCAACGTATAAATGTTACTCACGGAGACATTTGCAGCTGCAGACATTAAACAGATGACGATCAGACGAGAAACTAAAGAGCTTATCTTTACGTAGCGTTAGACCAGGGGGAGCCATCCACATTATTAGAACAGCGACCTTGCCCTACGTTACGGTATTCCAGTGGCGTCAATAAGGTCGGTGTCAACAGGCGCGGTTAGCTCAGGGTGTCAACACCCCCCTCAAATTTTTCAAAAAAAAAATAAATAAATAAAAGCTATCGATGTTTTTTAAACAAATTACATTGAACTAATTACGAATAAGACACCTTTAAAATGAATGTTGATTCTGTTTTAACATTTCTTTGTTTCTTTTTCCATTAATCATTATTATTAGAATTGTTCGCACCCCTTAGCCTGCTAGGAACCCGAAGGAGTGCTGTAGGCTCTCACAGTGAGGTCCGGCATGGTTTTAGCAATTTGAGGAAAAAAAATGTTTTTTCACCCCTTTAGCCTGCAAGGAACCTGGAGGAGTGCTGTAGGCTATCACAGTGGGGTCCGGGCAGAGGCGTAATTAGGGGGACAAGAAAGGTAATTAGTTTGTTAGTCCAAATAGAATAGATTCTGATGTAACCACGAATAAGACTATAGCAGTTGATTTCGACGCTGGATTTATGTATGTGGAGGCACCGGGGCAGGATTTTTATGGAAGTTCCACTTACCAATAATTAAACTTAAATCTAAAAGCTTGCCAAATTTTAATAAACATGAGTAGAGTAATGTTAAATTTAATCTAATTTTTCTTTTTTAATATGCATATTTTAGTTTTAAAAGTGTGCACTTTTCAGTTTGGGGATGGTACGCCCATGGTAGACACACTGCTGTAAATCCGGAGCTACATGTACATATTCCGAGCATGCTACAAGCAGACACTTCTTAACCAAGACACTTCTTAACCAAGACACTTCTTAACCAAGACACTTCTTAACCAAGACACTTCTTAACCAAGACACTTCTTAACCAAGACACTTCTTAACCAAGACACTTCTTAACCAAGACACTGTTATCTGCAGACATCAGAAAAAGACGTCAGAAAAAGAAGAAAAAAAATATTTCTCTTAGTTTCCGATCCGTCAAAATTCGGAGATATGTATATATATAGTTTATCTCTTTTATGGAGGCCCCGCCTGCCCCCCCCCCTTAAATCCGGCCCTGGTTGAGCTTATAAATGGAGGAGTTAAAGTTAAAATCAAGAAGTCGAGTGACAGAAATGTGTATTACATTATAGAAAAGAATTTATATATATATGTGTGTGTGTGATCAGGGCCGCCGCTACCTATTGTGAAATGTGTGCATTGCACGCAGGCGGCCGACTTTAGGGGGTGGCCAAATCTTATTCCAAGTTTACTTTTTTTATTTTTGAATTTTTTAAAAATTACTTACAAATATTTTATATAAATTCCTATTATTCCATTATTCTTTGAAAATATAAACAATATTAGTACATAAGAAATAGAAACTATTTCTAAACTAGATAAAAAATTAATAGAGCAGCGTGCTCGGGATTACTCGGGTTGTTTCTAATATTTGTTTTGAGTCGAATAGCCCACACGGTAATTAAAAAGTCGATTTTAAAACATTTTCACTGGGGAGGGGGGGGGGGCGCAAGTTCCTCTTATGAGGCGGGGGAGGACGCAACATCCTGACAAAAAGGGGTGTTATGGAGTGTGTGTGTTTCCTCAGCGGTGGTGAAAGGAGGTTAAGCAATTGATTGCTGCTTACGCAGTGACAATGATGAAATTAACGTACCTAGTGCAAATGTGAGACGATCTTAAGACTGTTTTTTTGTTGTGAGCTGGATTTTTGTTTAAATCTCAGTTTATTTCATTACTATTAGATCTATATCTCATCTCAAGTTAAATCGTGAATAATAACAGTTCTATTGAGTTTTTGTTCACAAAGAAGATTGTTCAAGTAATTTAAAGTTTATTTATTTAACAAATATAAAACGCCTACATCGGTTTAGTTGTACTTGCTGTTTGGGGCTACAAGCCAACAACCGACCAACAACATGGGGGTGGGGGGGTGGCGTCGAAAAAATGTTCAGCCCCGTTGTCGACCTGAGCAGAAACGTTTTAGTAAACTTTCATGACGTAACTTTGGATTCTATACACAATGTTGGATTAATATAAATGAACAATAAAACCTAAAAATTATGACTAAGTTTCTTTTCTTTTTTATTAGATTCTTAAAAAAAAACTCAGGGACCTCACTGTGGAAGCCTAAGTCGCTCCTCTGAGCTTCAGCTGCTAAAGGAGGCTCGAACGAAAATGTTGTTATCTATAATAGGGAGTCGCCACCAGGGAATGTGAGAATCATTGCCTTTCTATGTTTTATTTCAAGTCATTGTATAAGTGACTTATACTTTGGATTATATACTTTGTATTAGACTCATGAAAATATTCAGCGCTGAGTTGCTTCATTTGTTGGATAAATTTATACGCAACTCTGAATCCGTGTATGTCAAATGATTGAGGATGCAATGCACACCTCCCAAAATACAATGGTGAAAAAAAAGATTATATCAGGGAAAGAACTGCGCATTTACGAATATCTCTCTCAATAATATAGTAGTTATTTCCGTTATTCAACATAAAAAAATGAATCAATTGAAAAAAACAACAAACTAATTTGTGAATAAATTAATCGTAATTAATTATTCTTTTTTTTTTTTTCAATTGATTCATTGATTGTTAAGTACAATAAATATTAGTTTAAAGTTTCAACTTGATCCGATAATGAGTGTGAAAGTGATAACGTCTTCAATTATCAGGGAAAACACCCTACATATTTATCCGTATCTATGAATACTGAAAGATTCATTTCCTTTGATGTTATCAAACAAAATTATTAATAATACAATACCAATTAACTAACGGATTAATTTTAAGTGTGGTATGTGTGTAATGTTTGTCTTGTGTGTTATGTTTGTAATATATGTGGGTGAGACCTGGTGTCTACAATACGTGGTGTGGCGTGTGTGTACTGTGTGAGTATTTGTTTGTTGATATTAACAAAGAAAATGTTTAAAAAGCACCTAATATTTCACAAATAGGCTTACTCGCGATTGTTTGTTTCGTTTTGTTGGACAGTTCATGTTCCTTTGAATATGTTTCTCGTTCCAAAGTCTACTATAGAACTCTCCACATAAAAGCGGCCAAAAAAAACCTTTTAGGCGGTGAAGCCTTGCAATGCTAGAACAGAAAATTTTTTCTGGTTAATACCGGTGATTAGTTCTACCAAGTTTAAAAAAAAAAAATCTGTTTTAAAGAAAATGCAACCAAATATTTGTCGAGGCCACTCAGGCCAGGTAAGCCAAGGTTTTCATGTCTTTAAATCTTATTGATTAAAAAAAAGTATAGTGAGTTGTGTTTAGTCTAATTTTAAAGGGCGATTTCAGAATTTATCTAACTATCTATCTATCTATCTATCTATCTATCTATCTATCTATCTATCTATCTATCTATCTATCTATCTATCTATCTATCTATCTATCTATCCATCTATCTATCTATCTATCTATCTATCTATCTATCTATCTATCTATCTATCTATCTATCTATCCATCTATCTATCTATCTATCTATCTATCTATCTATCTATCTATCCATCCATACATCTATCTATCTATCTATCTATCTATCTATCTATCTATCTATCTATCTATCCATCTATCTATCTATCTATCTATCTATCTATCTATCTATCTATCTATCTATCTATCTATCTATTAGATTGTCAGTCAGTCTATCAGTCTGTCTGATTATATTTTCTACTTCTCTCTCTCTCTCTCTGTATATATATATAAGGTTAATTGAAAATGAATCATCATTCTTTGACATATAATATCAACATTGTCAACTAATTTTTTTTTTTACTTCCATTGTTTTTTTATTTTAGTTCGCTAAAATACTTATATGATTTCTTATTGATCTAATTATTTTGTATACGGTCAATCTTTTATTCAAAGCCTCATAACAACAAATTTCGTAAAAAAAAAATATAAAAAATTCCTTAGTTAAGTGTCTTATGTGTCGGGTAGCATTGCGCAGTTAACGCGATAATAAGAAAAATTACTTATTCATTGTTGTTTTAAATTATGTTTCACTTATATGCATATTAAATAGATTTTTTTCTCTTTAAAAACAAAAATAGTAACCATTTTTGTAAATGTAGTAGTTAGTATGACAGAACTCACATAACTTAGCAATACATTTATAAATATTTTTTTTTAACTAAAAGTCAAAACCATTTGCATAAATAAGTTTGAAATGTCTAAAATATCATGATGTCGGATTTACAATATATTTTATAGTTTACGAGATCTAAACGGGACGGACGGACAGACATTTCACACAAAACTAATAGCGTCCTTTCCCCTTTCGGAGGCCGCTAAAAATGTAATTTAGGGAAATGGTTATTAAAAAATAAGTCGTTTCTAAAATTCTAATTTTGTTGTTGTTACTCTACGTGTGTGTGTGGGGCGGGGGGGAGGGTTGAGTTTTATTACGATTTGTAACAAGGGTGATGGGGTTAAAAATGGGATTTTTGGCGTTACGTAGTATCCGAACGTTCCTTTAGAAATTTGATTTGATGTATCTCGGAGAGTGTTTCTTTGCTGCCTTAATTTGCTCAGCAAAGAAAAACTTGGAATTAGAACTGGAGCCCCATTGATAGGTAGACAGGCGTTTTATGCCACACATAGTACAAACGTTATTTCTGGAAAGAGATTGATTATGTCACGTCTTATTTTGTTAGCTGGAAGGACAAATACGGCAGGATACAAACCCTGGAACTTCGTTCTGAAATTCTGGAGCACAAACTTTTCACCATCACCCATCCCTTAGATTTTTGTTGAACGATGGGGTACTACACATAGTCTGTCGACCGTCTTTTCCATTCCTCTCTGCCTTTAAACTGGATTAGAATATATTTCAATGACAAGCCAGTGTTGTCTTACCATGGCTTTATGTGTCTACCTCTTTTCCTTTTTTCCTGGAAATGTTCCATGCAGGAAGGTATTTTCGATCCTTGAGGACCTCGTGATACATAACATCCTACCACTCTTTGATATCACAAAAATTCATATAAATGTTCGAACTAAAATTTTACTAATAGTGTTCGATAAAAGTAGAAAGGAAAGCACTTTAAACACGCCATTTCGAAAAATTTGCGTGTTCGGGAGTTTGATCAGTTAATTGCTTCCGTGAAGTGACAATCAGCGTTTGAAATTGCAGTGAGACCAAGGCTCCAAGTTATTTCCGGTCGTACCTAAAAGCCGAATACAATTACCTCCCGTTTCCTGAAATCTTCAAGTGTTTTTTTTTTGTTTTTGAAAGATGTATTTTAAAGTAACAGAATCAAATATACTTTGAAATAATCCAAAATATAAACGTTATTACAAATACCAGTGTACTTATATATTTGTTTTGAATAATCTTCGTATTTCAAAGTTAAGGTAATCTCAGAGGGAAAGTTTTTTGTTGCAATATTTTCAATGTTTAACTAAATGATAAATAACTAGGCCCAACCTACAGCCTACCGCCCGCGGGCCACATTCGGCCCGTGGTTGTATTGCTTTTGTGCCCCAGGATTTCTGACCATAGCGTACAATAAAGCAGGAGTTGCTCAGTTTCATTGAACTCGACGACATGTCTTGGGGATGTGGCACGTGAAACAAGTGTCCAAAATTATGTGGCTCAAAGTCGAAATTATTTGGATATCACTGTGTTAGATTAGATGTTTGTTCAGAAGTACACATTTTAAGTTCCAGCTCAATTTTGAATGTTAGATGTTTGTTCAGAAGTTAAAATTTTATGTTCAAGTCTGTGTGTTAGATGTTTGTTGAAGCGTAAACATAAATACTTTCTAGTTGACATCTCGTGGCAATAGTTGACATCTCGTGGCAATAGTTGACATCTCGTGGCGATAGTTCACATCTCGTAGCACTAGGTAGGTAATAAAATGAGCCGGACCATCTCAAGTACAGGGAACACCAATGTCCTACATCACTAATTGTTGCATGTTTTTCTAAATGTCTCGTAAAGTCTCGTTGTAAAAGTTTTATGTTTCATTGTAAAAAAAAAAAGCTATTTGTCTCTTTCGTTTTTAAAATAACAAACCAAGAACAAAACCAGACAAAGAAACATCTTACCCCTAGAAACACAGTTCGAATATCAATATTACCATGGTGTCTAGATGTCTATTGATCTGTATTAGAGTCTTTTAAAGACTAAATAGTTTTTACAAAGTTTATATCGTCTCACTCTTTCCTTCTGTCTGTCTGTCTGGTAAAACGTTTTTAAACGTTATTTCTCCGACACCCAATCTCGGATGAAGCTCGCGCCTTAAAGTAAATTTGAAGCAAACAAATATATAGCTATACAATCTTCTCTAGTCATAAGTACTTCACTAGCAGAGTGGTTTGCAATTCGGCCCTAGAAGGCGTGAGCCACGAGATCGAATTCAGGTCGTTCCCACTCCTTTTTATTTGTATGAATGCTTTTAAAAACAATTCACTGTTAAATCCACCCATATTTCCCTTTCTTTATCTCTCCCCCGACCCATTTATCCAACTGGTTGAGACAAGTGATAGGATCATAGCATACAGAGAAAGCTAAAAGCATGAAATAGCGCTAAACAAAAAAAAAACAACAGCTGGTAAAAATATTTCTAATCAAACAGATTTATTCTTGTTGGTCTAGATTCTAGAATTATTACAAATTTAATGCATGACTGATTCAAACTAATTGGTACATTTAAACTTCGTATAAGCTTTGTGCTTAAAAGAAAAGTATTTTTTTCTGTTTTTCTTTTTATTGTCTAAATAATTATTACTATAATTATAAAATGTAACATGATCTGTATAAAAAAAAACAATATGGATCTCTAATTCAACGCAGCTTGGGCATCTCTAGCAACTATTAAACTCGGCATTTTTTCTTGTTCTTGTAACTTTACATTTTGACATGGCCTCCTAAGTGTTCTTTGGCAATAACAAGGGAGGTAACAAATGGGTTGTGTCATAAGAAGGGGAGAGAATAAATCAATTTCAAGAGTTAATATCCTTGCACTTCCTAACGATTTCATGGCTTCGTTTTATTTATTTATTTTAAAATCCAATACCGACATTACAAAGTTTTGTGAAAGAATATCAATGATATTAGACTTTGTACTGATGGCAAATAATAAGATAAGATACATATAAATGAAAATTTACTTTGACTACAATGGTTCATCACTGTAACATTGCTATATAGATTTAAAGATACAAAAGATACAATAGTGCACGCCGTTTTAAGATCATTAGACTACTTCGAACTTCATGGTGACGACCCATGACCTTGGAACACCCTGATAGAAAAAGGTTCTGTCTTAAAGGAGAGGATTCGACCACTTCGACCAGACCTGTGAGTAGGCAATGAGCTATTGGTCTAAACTGCCCACTGGTTGAGACGTCAGTGTTCAGGCCTCTATAACGATTGGTCTCGATGTAACTGTGGTGTAATGGGTGCAAATTGTCTTTAAGGATTCTATATGACGTGAAAATAGTCCTTCAAGAACTGGTAGCTGTACTTATGTGATAGTAGAGGCTTTTAAAATTAGTATATTTACTCGATGTTTTTGTGCAATTAAAGTTCTCTGGCTCATGATACAGTGCCGGTTTTAAGTAAGTGGAGTCCCTGGGCATAATTTTTCAAAAAGCTTTGATACAAATTCACTTCTGAATAATACTTACGTCTTAAAGAATGCGATGTTTTAAAAGAAACAAAAAATTAAAATATATGTCAAGTTTTTCTCATTTTCCTCCTTCTTTTTTAAAAACATATTTAATAGTCTATGTTTTAGTAAGTAAATATTTTTGAGTTTGAGGAGAGTAACGCTTAATAATATTTTTTTTGTATCTTGTTTCAATTTTATTAGTTCAATTGTGTATCTACGTATAACTAATTTCAAGTTGAATGTGCATAAATATATAAATACAAGTTAAATTTCGTTTTTCTTGGACAAGAAGTCAATTATAGTGTAGTTCAAGTTAAACAATGAAGTACGTCTGCATTGGTAAGTTGTACACAGACAGACGACCGAACAGCTACAAAGCACAATAACAATAATGTCACAGTAACACTTATAAAATATAGAATTCATCTCGTTGAGTAGTTATAAACGTCTTTAAAAAACAAAACAAGGGGAGCTAGACGAAGACTCATAGATCTAAATCGTTACCGACAAGTTGTTAGTGGATGCTACCAATGGAAGTAGTTTGTCAATTTAGATTCATATCCTCCATCAAACCTATGACGTGGCAACGAGCTATTGGTCTAAATTGCCCACAGGTTGTGACATTGCAATTCAGTGTTCAGGCCTTCTATGACAAATGGTCTCGATCGAACAGATACAGTGAAGATTACAGGTTTCAAGGTGAACGGTTAACGTGGGTGACCACCCTAACGACGATCCACCTTTGGTTTCCTCAGCTGTATTTCGATGCAGTTCAGACCTCACTTTACAAATAAACAAGCCACTTTGCCTCCACCTTTTTTTTGCAAGCCGCAAAAATATTAAAGAATAAACCCTGAACGTATTTGTGAATTATGTGCCTTGCTTTCCACCCCCAAACACACATTTAACTCTGCTACCGAGTGCACATAGAATGTTGGAAACGATGTTATATTCACTGATCGGAACAAAGAGGCTATATTCGTCTCAAATATAATATAAGGTATTTAAACAACGCTACTTTGGTATGTCATCACATTAAATAATTGCATGAAGTGACCTTTATACAATTTAGCTGATTATTTCAAAAATTGTTTCGATATAAGAACTTTCACAATCGAGTTAAGCACAATATCAGCTTTCCTGTCAAAATTCACTGACAAAATGAGGACAAGGAGATTTAATAATAAAATTATTAAAAGGTTTTGTTACTATTTTCCATTCCCTCCCTTTCCCTCTGTCTCTCCCTTCTTTTATATCACCTCCCTTCTCCTGCCGTCACTCTCACTCTTAAATGTTACTGAAGCTCACAAAAAATACTTATAGTTAACAAAAGTCTACAGAGTAAGGTATTGTCTACATCTAGGTCTCTGTTTTTTTAAATAGTTTTTTGGTTATATGGACATGTAAACGGCAAGTATTGTCATGGCTAAAATGATGCCGAAAGTAGAACCTTGAAACTAAATAGATCGTCTTACTATTATATTTCGGTAAATGTAGACATTTTGAAAACAAAACCCCAGCCACACCCAGCATCTACTATTTCTGAAATTCCCATCTGTTCATTGTTGCCCTTACTCGTCCTCTTTTGTTATATGGCAACATGCAACAGTCCCTGGAGTTTAGACAGGAGGCCCAATGTTTTGACGTAATGTGCATTTAATTTGTTCACGTGATTCACAACACGTGACAAATCTTTCCCCTCCCACCCCTTCCATTCACAAGAAAGAGATAGTTCTAAGACCGACATCTGGACTTACCTGCCGCTAGTGTTTGGGCCTCAAAATGGAGCACCAGAAACTGCAGGAGGTGAAAGCTGAAGAGACGAGCGACGAACACAACACCGGGAAGTGGACAGCGCACGTGGCGCCCTTTGGAGTTGTGTCCACTCATGGTTGTGTGCGTGTCAACCATTGACTCTGACCAACGTCATTCTGCGCTCAGGTTAATCCTGGTAAACAAAAGATTCTGTTGTTTTTCTCAGCCACATAATCCAAAAGAAAGAAGTCTTCCACAGTTTGTTTCAGTTAGTACTAATCCAGGAACAATGAATGGCTCGTCTGGTACTTGAAGTCCTTTTATTTGTTAGTCGATATTACGTACCAATAAACGGCTTATGAGCGATACCTTAATTAGGCCTGCTATTTTACGTACGGTGATTCTTATTTTAGGTTGGCTATATTGACTTAATTAATGTGAAGAATTAATCTTACACATTCGGTCTTTAAAAACATTTATCTGCAAAATGTATATTTTGAAAACTAGAAAATTTTAAACTTTAAAAACTGCAAAATTTGCATTGACTAGTGAACAATGATGAATAATCTTACGGACAATAAGTATTAAGTCTGCTAGACTGAGAGCACAATTAATTAGACCTAGTCCGCGTTATTTTCATATCTGTTTTTCTATGTCCTACCCGAGATACGTTTCCCCCACCATTTAAAAAGTATTTTTTTTTTACAGTGAGACTGCCAGGCCTACCCCCCGTTCCAGCCCGCTCGCCTGGTCGGTGCGCCGCGCATGACAGAAAAAAAAATCGTTATGCCGTTTGACTTCTGCTTGGCGTGGCAGTTTTGTTTTCTGTTCTGCGATTTGCCAGATTCCTACGCGCACGCGCTGCTTCATTTCCATTCTTGTATTTCGTACCGTGTGTACTCCCGTCCCAACCACATGTTTGTCCATCCTCCTAATATAGAAGGGCAGTTTACAAGTTGTTTTTTTTTATCCTCGTCCTCTCCCTTCCTATGTTTTTAAAACCACATTTCTTTGTGCGTCCCAAATATGGCTAGCGGTGACTAGCATGTGATATTTTACTAACAGTTTCACACAGGGAATAATATTAATGACTAGTTTAATATAAATGACTAGTTTAATATAGATGACTAGTTTAATTTGAATGACTAGTTTAATATGAATGACTAGTTTAATATAGATGGCTAGTTTAATATAAATGACAAGTTTAATATAGATGACAAGTTTAATATAGATGACAAGTTTATTATAAATGACAAGTTTAATATAAATGACAAGTTTAATATAAATGACAAGTTTAATATAAATGACTAGTTTAATAAATTACTTATTTCGGTCACATACACCCAGTAAAAGTGGTTTTTAAGAAATATATTTTTTGATGCAGGAACACAAGAGGAGACTGTGTCTGCCTATAAACATCCTGTATATCTAAGTACATCTAAATCTAAACTTAATACTTTTGTGTGACATTTCTTTAGAATACTCGTGTAAATTTATAACCTGTTTATTTCAGAAGTATCTCAGTCTTGAAATGGAGTCATTCTACATCTCAGTCTTGAAATGGAGTCATTCTACATCTCAGTCTTGAAATGGAGTCATTCTACATCTCAGTCTTGAAATGGAGTCATTCTACATCTCAGTCTTGAAATGGAGTCATTCTACATCTCACATTCTACTAGATTTGTTGTTTGTGTTGAACACAACTTGAAAACTCCATAAAATGGTCAAGAAAGTAAGTGATGACATCAAATGAAGGAAAGTTGCCCCTTAATGTCGTCTAGAAAACAATAGCAGCAACAACAACAGCAGCAAAAAACGATAACAACAACTACAACAACCATGAAAAAAATATGCATTGTTTTACTGGTTGAAGTGATTTGAATTCAGTGTTGTCTTCGAGGACTTTCAGTAGAACTGAGGGTTGAGGTGAGTGAGACATTTGGTGGTCCTGTGAGACAGTTTGAGAACACCAAAAGCTGTTTTTGTTGTACTCGTCACATTCACAAATTGTGTGATACCCTAACTACGGCCCGTAGACCAAAACCGGTCCTTAAAGTTTCTGCCCATGGGGCATAATGAAGCCCAGCGGATAGGTTGTTTTGGATTTTGCTGTTATGTGGTCCTTGACCTGTGTGTCTGAACTTTTTATGGACCCCCAAGCGCTAAATTGGTTGAGGTCCACTGATTCAATCCAAGACTCGGATAAGTAACCAAGGAAGATATTTAAAATAACCTTTTTAAAACAAAAGATTATATATGTGGAAGAACAGCACAATTAGTGCCATATATATCAATACTGTGATATTTATCTCTAACTTTTTCCTATATTTACCACTAATTCATTAACTAATTGGTTAATTTTTATTGATTCATGTGCTGTCATCGACAATGAATAATTGAGCAAAATTTGAACCTGATATTAGAATGAGAAGTTGGAGAAATAACGTGTACAAGATTTGTACCAGACAGACAGACAGACAGAGTGAGTTGATAGAAGCTTTATAAACAATTTACTCCTTTCAGAACTTGAGATCTATGAGGGTAGAGGATGTAACTCTCATTTGTTTCTTTGATTGACGGTTAACGAGGATGTCATGTGGTCAGCACAGCGAAAAAAAAACGCCTTTTCAGGCGTAATTCAGGCACCCAATAGAGCGGACACAGTGGCCGCCCTGAAGATCAAAATCCCAAACGTCACTGGGTTTCTAGTTCGAGATCTCACTTGGCCAGCCACGCCCAACGAGCAGTTAATACACAATGAGAATAATGTCTTTCACATTTCAGAGTAGTTGCCCTTCGTAAGTTTTGTATTCAAGATCTTCAGCATTGAAAGTAAGATAAAGCAAAGCCAAACGCCCAGGAAATTAGATTGGAGACCATGATAGAAGTTTCATTATGTGCTGAGAACATTCGTTCCAACAACACGTGACTTTAACTAGTTAGCATAGTTTGTGTATGTGTGTATGTTTTAATATCATTATCAAGCAATGATTTCTAGGCAGAAAAGGGACATGTAATTAATTGTCAATTTCTCCATTTAATAAAAAAAATGTTTCCTAGTTTTTGTAAAGATAAAAGGTCACATGCAATTAATTGTCGAAATGTTCATACATGTGTAAATGTCTTTCACTCTTATTTTTCCGCACTCTATTCTCAAAAAAAAAAATCTTTTACCCCGCGCGACGCCACTTCGCTCATCAGCTTTGGTCTTCTAATCGGAACCAGTAGCTGGCATTTGTTTACTGAACATACGTGTGTGGGCTCCTAAGTTTATTTACATTTTTATAGTGAGCCTGCTTCATCACTCTTAAATGAAACGGATTTTCTTTTTGGCCTCCACAATTTTTCATTCTTCACAAATTGGCAAGAAAGTGAGTTCTCTTCCTGACCAGCACCTGGCCATTTGTTTACGTCGATCTCCCCCCCTCCATCTTTGCAATGCCGTGTGCTGCACCTCTATCATGCGCATGCGTTAAAAACGTTACTGATCATTTTACAAGGCTTTTATATGAAGTAAATTAATTAAATTAATATTAAGTAAATGTATTTTTTGTTGGGCGAGACGTTCTTTTATTTTCTCGCCATCTTTGTGGCCTTCCCATGTAGATCTGCACTGCCATAGGAAGTTCCTCTTTTAGGCCTTGCAGTCATGGAGAGAATGATGTAAAGCTCGTCTGTTTCTATGTCGAACGGTTAATGACGGTGTCATGTGACCAGCACTACGCCCAACCTCCATTCCAACTAAAAGCCAGGAACCCACTAGAGTTGGATGGGTTCAGGGGCGTCCTAAAGGAAAATCTCGGAAAGAAAATCTCGAAACTCCAGTCTTCACTCCGAACCTTCGGTTCATAAAACGTGGGATTTACTAATCACTATACAGCCATCAAGCTCAGGTCACTCAACTTGGGAAAGGGACCTTGCCAATTATGTGGGAAGATGATGTTAATATCAATATGTTTCTATGGCCTACGGTAAACGAGGGTAGCATGCGACCAGCTTAACGACCAACCAGCATTACGTCCCATCGTATGTCAGGTTAGAGTTGGGGGGGGGGGGGGAACTCGCGGGGGGGGGGGTGTGTTCTAAAAATAATAAAAAAGTTAAAATCCCCTGTCTTCATCGGCATTCGTACTAGAGACCCTGAGGTTCGTAAGCTAAGTGCTTAACGACTCAGCCACCCCGCCGCAAGTAACGTCCTACCAAATCTGAAATGGTCTCCGTGTATTGCCCACAGGTTGTGACGTAGCAGGTCAGAGTTCAGGCCACCTATAGCGAATGGTTTCGGATGCATGCGTTTGAGAGGGTTAGGTGGGGGTGTGAGAGTTCTGTATATTGAAATACGTATGTTCAATCTAGTGAGTGAGTAATTCCTCCGTTGTGTCATTACATTAAAAACAAGTGCACGACATTCCCCTGTAGGACCCTCCATTTACATAATTGTCCGAAAGTCTTCCGTGCACAGAGAAAAGGCTTTTTTTGTTTCTCCTGAAGTTTTTGTTTTTTTAATCGTCTAGACAAAGAGCTAAAAATATTGGCTGGTGATCAGAGTGACTCATGAAATTTGAAATAGCTTTTACATTAAACGCACCAAAACAATCCAATAAGAAAAAAACAACAACTCAAATTTATAAGTAAAACAAACAACAACAACAACAACAAATTCTTAAAGACAGATTAAATCTTGTTTAAATTGAGATTGTTTCTTGATTAAACACGCAAGAGCTCCGTTTAAATGATTTGTATATTGTAACATTAATGAATAAAAAAAAAAAAGTATAAAAGTATAACAAAAAGAGTGTTTGGTTTTTCACAAACTCACGCGGCCAGTGTGGGTCATCAGTTTGGTAAGCAATGTAGGTCAAAAAGTAGGTTCAGATATTTTTAGCTTGACGCACGTGAAATAACAGACGAGGGTCACTAGTAACCTAGTATAGCTCTAGACACTAGACAGACGAGGGTCACTAGTAACCTAGTATAGCTCTAGACTAGACAGACGAGGGTCACTAGTAACCTAGTGTAGCTCTAGACTAGACAGACGAGGGTCACTAGTAACCTAGTGTAGCTCTAGACTAGACAGACGAGGGTCACTAGTAACTTAGTATAGCTCTAGACTAGACAGACGAGGGTCACTAGTAACCTAGTATAGCTCTAGACTAGACAGACGAGGGTCACTAGTAACCTAGTATAGCTCTAGACTAGACAGACGAGGGTCACTAGTAACCTAGTATAGCTCTAGACTAGACAGACGACGGTCACTAGTAACCTAAAATAGCTCTAGACAGACAAGTCTCACAAGTAACCTAATTTAGCATAATGAACGTCGGTAGCCTATTAAATCAAGTTTTAGAACATTTCATGCAAATGATAATAAAATGTTTACAATGTACAATCTTAGTGTGTTTTTTTTGTGCGTAAATCATCAATAGTTTATATAAGAAGGTATTGATTGTTTTATATTTATTTATTTTTATAATATATTATTATGAAAAAAAAAAAAACTTTGAGTTACAACATTTTAATTTTCCATTCTAATGAGGATTTTCATAAAATGGAGGCAAATCCATAAATAGCAAGCTTTTTTGGTGTATCTGGTGTACGAATAATATATATCAATATAAGATAATAATAATGATAAAATAAAAAAATAATGGCAATGTCTTCGATTCCGCAGATACAGGATCAGTGCAGTGTTTCGCATGACTACGCAAAAGTCAGCTGGCTACCTACATCTCGGATTGGTCATTTAAAGCACGAAGTACAAAACGTATTTAAACCATCCAATTCTTCTTCCTTCTAAATCCGAGTTCAATTTCTTATTTCATTTATTTCTTGCATTGCTACATACTTCAAGGAGACTCTCCAGAAAGATTTGATCAATCTTCTTCTTTTTCCTCGTTCTTCTTGTTTTGTTGCAGTGCTCACATGACTAGACCAATATACAAGATGAACTGCACAGTGGTTTCCAAATCAGGCAACTCTCGATATAGTTTTTTTTTCTATAAGGGTATTATGGAGCCAGTGTTTTTTCGATCCTCTTGAAAACAAAAATGCAGTTTTGAAGGACATGGTCAGCATTCTCTGGTGACATTCCACAAATGCAGATTTCACTAGTTCCAATTTTTAGCTTTCAGAACCTATGTTGTCTCATATATCAAGTTCTTCTATCAACAGTCCAGCTAACGATTTTATAAAAGACAGTTTGCAAAAATTGTCATGTATGTCTATTTCTTTTTTACTGAATACAAAGAAACAGTTGAGTCATAGAATGAATGAATGAAATGTTTGTAAAATGTTTTTACATGTTTCGGATGTTCCTTCAGAGTTGAAGATAATTTACTTCCTAATCCAAACTTCCCGTAGAACGACGGGGGGAATCGGAGCGGGCAGGGTTTGAACCCGAGACCACCGATAAATCCGAACGACAGTCCAGCACACACACCGCACAACTAGGCAGATACCCGAGGTCCGAGCCAATGAGGTCTTTTACCTTCACCTATCCCTTAGTCTGTTGGACTGTTGGGGCAGCAACTGCTGAAGCCGTGTTCCAAAGGAAAGACGTAAGCCAAATTAAGTGTTCACATGTTTATAGTAGAAACGTTTGAACGGTCCAACCGTTTACAGCTATGCTAAGTTATTTGGGTTTTTTTTTGGCAGATTCAGGCAACCCGCTCCATGCTCTAATTGCATTGGGGAAGTAGGTGCGCTTGTATAAATTTACTTTATCGTATGGAAAAAAAGAAATGCGCCAGTCTTTGTGCAAGTCTTTCTGGGTATTTTACAGCGTTTTGTTTTTTCTTTTTGTAAAATATGGGTTTATTGTTTGATGCATTATTGCTACTTTTTTTTCCCTCTCTGTCTTGAAGTGTGATTTTACTAATAGAAAAAAAAAAATGGCAGTCACAAAGAATCCAGATATAGATTTACATGATGACGTTATCGGTACCTTCAAACCATAGACTTGCTACAGAATATAACACAAGCTTTCAACGGTTCTAAGTTGCTGCAAATTTTCACATAATACAATGTCTCTAAATATTTTCTTGTAAAACAAAGATAGAAATAAGTTAAAGTAAAAAAAATATGGTGGCCATCTAAAATTCTAATCAGTTTCTGACTTTCGCTGGAAAGTTTTTGGGTACAAAGGAAGAAGGGAAAAAACACCAACCTAGCATAGCGTATTGTCATCGACCGAGAAACCAGGCGAAGTTATCTCCACGTGGCTATCGCGCGATGAAAAGTCGTAGAGAAGGCAGACGTAGGAAGTCAACAAGTGCGAGCCGCAGAAGTTTCCGCAAATACACAGAACATGTCACCGTACAGCGTAAATGTCTACGTAGGCGAAACCTAAGGTAGGCTTTCTGATACTTGTTGACCTCTCGGACCAGAGGTGGCACTAGTAGCTTACAAATCACTTAGATGACTGCCGTGCCGTTTGCCAAGTTTGTGGTCATGCGGAGTACACTGTACCAGTTCCAAGAGTTGGATAAAATCTGACTAGATCTTTAAAAAAAGATGAAATCTTTAATGGGATTATAGAAGCACTTTTTTTTTCATAATCGTTAGTAGCTCTGAAACGTCTAGATATTTTCTGCTAGACATGGGTATTTCGGATTCCAAATGGATATTTTGATATCTCTGTTTTCTGCATTAATTACGTCAAGGATAAAACTATGGGGTGACGAAATCGAGGCTTCATTTTGTTAATAATAGAATTTGAATTCCAAAGAAGAGTGAAATTTCTTTTCCAAATTTTAAGTGCTTGTCGCCATACCATGGATCATATTTCTGGTCCGGCAAAGTAAAATTAGTTTAATTAGATAAAACCAATCAACCAGACTCCTAAGCACATTTACCATGTTAGATAAATAGGATGACTGACAAAATGATAGTGTTTGTTGTTGCTGATGTAACTGAAGGGAGCAAGGCGGATGTTTTGGTTGAGCGGGGATTTTTTTTCCCTATTTTTTCCCCCAAGCTTCTATCAATTGATTCTGTCTGATGAATAGATGGTTTACGTTATGTCTCCCACACCCCCAAGTCTTGGATCAAGCTGAAATTTTGGCACACTTATTTCTTTAACCAAACAAAACAAGAACCAATAAACTATTTTGAAACAAATTAGCTAATTAACTTTTGGTAATTAATTATTATACTTGATATCGAACAAGGGAAAGAAATTGTACTTGACTGATGTGGTGGTATAAGTTGAATTAGTCCCCTTTTTACTTTAGTTTAAAGTTTGAAACTTACAATACATAACTATTACTTCTTATATTTTCATAAGCACGTCTTTAGTACAGTGGTTAGTATGTTGGCTCGAGAAGGCTAGAACCCTTGAGTTCGAATTTAGGCCGTTCAACTGTATATTATTTTCCTCTATAAACGCATTAAAAAAGTGATCATTCACACAGATAAAACCTTTCGTTCTCCACCTCCCCTTTCCCAACTATTTCAGAAAAGTGATCGGATGATAGTGCATTAAGGAGGGGCATAGCTAGGAATTTTACATCGTTTGGGGCCCCCTGCATTTTTACGTAATATTTAATTTTTAACATATTAAAGACTCATTTGGGGCCCCCCTCAAGTGGTGCCCAGGGGGGGGGATTTTCAAATTCTCCTTCTCCTCCCCAAACCCTAGCTACGCCACTGCCATTAAGAAAGCTAAAAGCATGAAATTGTGCTAAACAAAAAAAAATTTCTAATCGCACAGATCCATTATTGTTAGCCTAGACTAAACTAGACGTGTAACAAATTGAAGGACATGACTGACCCGAATGTATAACTACAACTACACTTCATATAAGCTTTGTTTCTTATCAAAGTATTTTGTAACTCTTGTCTTGTTTTTCTTGTGAACCAGTGAAACATTATGTATGTAGCCAATCATGCCAATGGGTAATGTTTGGTAACAAGAAAAACTTCATTCGAAACACTGACATGGTGTCAGCCGTTGAGATTTACATTTCAAAATGAGGAAGAAATGAAGCCATGGGAAGAAGACTGATCTATGAGGTGGAGGGGGATACTGCCACTTCTAATCAATGACATGGTATTAAACAAGAAACTTACACAATTAGTTTTTCCTAAATGACTTCCTCCATTAAGAAGTTGATTACTTTTTGTAAGAGCAATTACTTGTTATAGTATATTATTTGAATTATGGTGAGACCTTGTTGGTACTTGTATTTCTGTTTTACTGCTTTTCTTATTTTCTTGCATAATCTCAACCTCAAAATATATTTCTGCTTGTTTGTTATTCTCCGCTTGAAAAAGAATTACTTCCCTTGTATTTCTATCGTTGCTGTTTGTGTAACAAGATATTGGTAGAATAAAACATTACCACTGAAACAAAACTTCCACATCTATAAGATGTAGCAAGCGTGCAGGCCTACATCCAGTCAACATCTACCTGGCTCTCAAATCAGCATCCACTGATCTACCCTGCTCTCAAAGCAGCATCCACTGATCTACCCGGTTCTGTATCAACATCACAGATCCCGTTCCTTCCCCAATCTGTAATCCACTCTTCCCAACATTCGAGACCTCAGCACCTGTTCTGCTCGAGCTAATCCCTCCTACCACCCGGTAAGGTCCATACAGCTAATTACTTAAATCAACTCACGCACACAGACGGGTGAGTAACAAATTTTCTAGTGCTATCAAACGCTCACGTGCGATAGTTTTTTTTTGCCATTTAAATTGGAAGAAATTTACAAATAAAAAGCAAAAGTGAAAAAAAATGTTTTTTAGTTTCTCTTGAACTGGAATAAACATCTTGCTTGAATAGAAATGCAGAAACAAAACAAAAATCATATGCTGGCAGAATGTAGTGAGAGGAAGATGTGTGCATCAGACGGAGTAGAATTCAATACTATCCAGATTTACTAAAATGAAATATTGGTAGCCCAGATTTAGTATAATCAATATTTTTTAATCCAAGTTGAGTAAAATCAAATATTGTTAGTCCAGATATAGATATATTACAAATATTATTAGTCCAGATATAGATATAGTACAAATATTGTTAGTCCAGATATAGATATAGTACAAATATTGTTAGTCCATATTTAGATATAGTACAAATATTATTAGTCCAGATATAGATATAGTACAAATATTGTTAGTCTATGTTTAATAAAATAAATATTGTCTTTTATTACAATACCTCTATTCAAGTCAGAACTTCATATAACCTGGATTCAGGAACCCCGATCTCAAAAATGGCTCTAACCATAAATCTAACGGTTGATGTCTATCGCTGAGAAAACAACAAACAACTAGCTCGTTGGTCACTATTGGGAAACTCTTCTTTGACCGTTAGGATTGTTCAAAGTATTTAAAAAAAAAAATTAAACTGAACAAGTGGACTAGGAAATATTTATCTTGAACGGACTATGCGTCGTCGGGTACTTCTGGGTGTGTGTAGTATTCATCAAAGAGTTAAAGAAATTAATGTCCAGGAACATTTTGCGCATCTTCTTCTAGGTGTAGATCTAAAGGTCTATCATTAAAATAGTAAAAAGTCTAGTAGATTTATACATTCGCTTAATCAGGATTTTTTTTCTCGGGGGAAGGGGATGGGGTTAGGTAATTTAAAAAAAAAAATCTCACATTCCTTAGTTATTAAGAGAAAACTAATCCCTCTCTAAGCTGTATATAAAGGAGGTTTTGTCTTTTTTTTTAAAAATGGTATTTTAAAAAATATTTTTCCTGTTAGTATTTATTTACCTTATGGGCTCAATTTTTTTTTCATCTCAAAGTATGTAAATAGGTCAAACAAAAGTACGAAGGGAACGTGAATGTTGAATGAACAAAAAAAACAAAGCAAAGTTCAGTTCATGAGGAACAAACGTGAAACATGTTAAACTTCACCAATGGAGCCAGTCTTACTAGATTTTGAGTACTGGAACCAATGGGTGCACTGTGAAACATGGTACACTTCAAATATTATAAAGTTGTTATTACTATGAGTGTATGCCTGCACATTGATATCATCATAAAAAAAAAAACTCAGAATAATATATGGAAATTTTGTTTTAAGGGTTCTGATGACAAACGTTTTTAGAACCATTCACATTTAAGTCCCGGCGTTGAGTTAGCGGAGCCTCCCGTAAGGGCAAAGTAACCCTCTTTCAAGGTATAAAGTTAGATGAATACCAAAACATAGGAATCAATGTATCAGCCTATAACTTGGCCTTTGTTTGTTACGATCGTCCATTCAAACATAAGAGATCAATGAACGACTTCACAACATTGAATTTTTCTATTATTTACTTGTCTCAGGCAAGATGAGAGACGCCCTCGCATCATTTCCTGTTCGTGCCAGGAAATTGTCCACATTTTCTGGGATAAACTTTTTTTTATTCACCCAATGAAGCTGAAATAATATTTGAACAAGCAAGAATGACAAAACACTGTGGTATTTTAATTTCCCCAGCTAAATAGATCGGTGAATAGACCAAATAGACACCCACTCTGGTTCACATTACATTCACTTGGGTCCACATTACACCCGCTCTGGTTCACATTACTATCGTGGTCATTTGTGGACCTTCATAGTGGAAGTAAAAAACACAACCGAATAAAAAGTTGACAACTAATTAAAACTAAATGACTTTTTTCAATGGCCAATCTTTAGACTTTAGGAAATCGCATCTATATCTTCATGCTTTTGTTTTATAGTTAATTGAAAGAACACCTTTTTTTTACAAAGCTTGTATCAACTCACTCTGTCTGCCTGGTACAGTTTCTGTATACGTTATTCCTCCCACACTCAAATCAAGTTGAAAATTTACACAATTATTTGTTTGACCTGTCTTAAAAAATTGACCATAAGGTTTGGACCATGAAGTACATGAAATAATCTTGACTTTTACAGGAAAATTGAAACTTTAAAGGCAATGATAAAAATAGAGCTGTCTTCCTGGCCCCTCCATTGATCTCCCTTTAACGAATTTGTCATTGTGAACCATAACTAAACATTTGTAACTATTATTTTACATTCACCAAGCGTATGCCGTGGCTTATTGATCAGCAACAATATAAGCAGCATTTAGTTCTAAAGATACTACAAAAGACTTTCAGATACAAAATAATGAACCCCGAAATACAAAGTACACCCGCTTTGTCTCGCTCTGTATTGTATCTCCAGCCAGAAGTGTTGTTAATATCACTAGACTGGTGTGAACATAGCAAAATAAACAGTCGCAAAAGTGTGTTATCAGACAGTCAGAGTTTTCGTTTTAGGATGCAAGTGTAGACCCCATTCTGGTGTGCCATCTTTGTGTCTGTTTAAATAAAACTATAACGCTTAGGCGTGGTGATTTTTCTAGCTTTTAGAAATTTGTTTAAGAAACATTTCGTCTCCTTTCTTACATCCCCTTTTCTCATTGTGTCATCACGACATTATAAATTCTATCATCTATTCTGTAGCATTGCACTGCTCTCAAAGGGTGAGTGAAAGAATATTTTGTTTTATTACATACATGATCCTCTCAGGTCAGAGAGACCCCCCACCCTCCTTTTTCGCAATTGTTTAAAGACAGTTCAGTCGTTAATTTACCCTTAATGGTATAGAGAAGATATCGTATATAATACACATGTTACTTCAAAAGAGAAGATGATTACGTCCTACGCGTCATGCATTTGGTCATGTATGTTAACCAATGACTTAAATTCTTCCAAGTTACTAGGTTTCCTGGCTGGCTCAGGCAACCCATTTCATGCTCTAATAGCACTAGGGAAGAAGGAGCATTTGTACAAATTTGTCCTAGTATATGGAACGAGGAATGTGCCTTTATCTTTGTGTCTTTCTGATTATGTTATTAGATTTTGTTTTTGTATTTGAAGATTATATGATTCAGTGTTTTATGTATACGATTAACGAAAGACTGTTGGATTGAACAGTTCTACGGATGCTGCAAGTGTGCTATTCACAAATTCTGATGGTCCATTTCATACGTTGCGCAAAGGTGCTTTGGATAATTTACTGCATCTATATTTACTCTAATGCGTCATACATTGTGGTGGCTATATGGTAAGTGCTTGGCTTCCAAAACGAGAGATCCCGGATTCAAATCTTGGTAAAGACTGGGATTTTCAGGTCGCCCCCCGGGGTCGCCTAACTCTAATGGGTACCTGAATTTAGTAGGGGAAAGTAAAGGCGGTCGGTCTTTCGTTGTGCTGGCAACATGACACCCTCGTTAACCGTCTACCATAGTCTATAGATCGCAAGGTCTGAAAGGGGTACTTTTTAAAAAAACAGCAAACAGCGGAAGATGGGTGGATAGAGAAATATAGAGGTGCAGATCTTAGAAAGAAAAAGGAGATGGATTGGTCACACCCTAAGAAAAGATGCCAACAAAACAGAGCTGGACATTTTACAGTTTACTAGAAGCTGAAAGGAAAGACCTGGGAAGCCATTACAAACTAGCGAGAAACCGTGTTTTTACATTGAGGCACATTCCTTGTCCCATATGCCAGGACAAATTTGTACAAACGCTCCTACTTTTCTAGTGCTGTTAGATAATGGAATGTGCTGCCTGAGTCAGCCAGAGAAACCAATGACTTGGCAGAATTTCAGTCAATGATTAACATGCATGACTAGATTGACCCGGAAACACGCGTAGGACGTAATTTTCTTTTTTTTTTTGAAGTAACGTCTGTAATTTATAAGAGGCCCTATGTTCCATGAGTGGATAGGTAAAAGCAGGGGAGATATTAAAAGATTGACAAGAGACCGCGAAGAGTGATGTGTTTTCACTGAGGCCCTTTGTATTGTTCATGAGAAACACAAAGCACAGATAAAGATAAAAATGCATAGACTGAATGTCTACTTTTCTCTAACTTGAATCCACATATGATTACTTACTCTGCTGGGCTTGTATCCCTGTAGGAGTGGCGGGAGAGGGGTGTAGGAAAGTGTGTGTGTGTACAAAGGGGTAGAAGGACACTTTCTATCATCTAATCTACGTAGGACGATATAATACGCTGACAACGCCAGGAGGGCGCTAATGTGAATTTATATACCACTTATTAAAGAGATGAGAAATGGGGCGCCAAGAGATGCTATTGTCGGGATAAACGAATTAGTTTCCATCAAGAAGCCGTCGATTAGACCCTGCAGTTACTGTAACAAAGTGGTGCAGCGGAGGAACAAGGGCTATAACTGCTGCCATTGCAAATATCTAGGTTAGCCATGGTTCCATGGGTTAGCTATCAGTAACTTTTGAATGTACTTAGTCGACTGTGGGGGAGAGAATTGATGTGTTATGAATTGTTCACTCTATAGATCGATTGTTAAATTAATATACTTTCATTTTTTTTTCATTGGTCAATGCTCTCAAAGTGAAATAGCTTATTAATCGAGTTAAAATTTAAGATATTTATTAAAAGATAAGAATGAATATAATGATGAAGCAGCTAGCTACCACTGGATTCAAACTTGTGCGTTAAAGCGGTGTGGTATTATTTTATTACTAAACTCTTCATCCACATAACTGTGACACAACAATTCATCAAATGCATTCCTAGTACAACCCCGAAAATGCAACTTTTCGCAAAGTAGTGGATATATATTTTTTCATATATTTAACATTTTATTTTAAAACCCTGCATGTACTGTTCATAGCCCACCATTTGCATTAAACAGTCAATTGTTATTGTTTCTCAGCTGAAGCTACTTGTGACATCCTGTTTCTTTAATAGAGTAATTCCTAAGTTGTGATTTAGCTTAAATACATTTCACTTGGATGTGGACATAAACATTGTACTGTACATTTGAAATATTGATAGATGATATATTTTTTCACCTACCACTTAGTATGGTGCATGTAAATAATTTAAAAACAACAACCAAAAAGTTTTAATTTAAACGCAATATGAAAATAAGATTTTAAAAATCTTTTACATATTAAGGTGTTTAAATGGCTAAAACAAACAAAAAAAAAAAAAGCTTTTCTAAGGGAAAGAACCGCTAACTAATGCCATTTTTCTCAAGTTGGCAGAGTTTAGCCCCCATTGTGCTATATAGAACAATAATAACTAATTAGTACTAATTAATTAATTATTTCTTTATTTTTTTTTATTGATTCGTCATCGACTAGGAATAATTTTGCACAATTTCAACTTGATCCGAGAGTGGGAGAATAAACGTGACAAAACGTAGGCCCTAATAAGGGGAATAAATCTGTATATACATTCCCATCTTCCATTAAGTGCTTTTATTCCCTTTACTTCGATAACAAACACAATAATCAATTACCGACAATTAATTAGCTAATTGGTTAATCTTTTGTCTGATTCAAGTTTTATCAGGTAAAATGAATAATTTGGCAAAATTTCAACTTGATCCGAGAATGGAAAGTGGGAGACAAAAAAGTGTTCAAACTTTTTCCAGACAGACAGACAGAGTCGATGTAAGCTTTGTAAAAAAAAAATAATTACAGAAGACAAAATTAATACGACAGTTCTCTATTTTGTTAAACATTCATACAATGGTCACACTTTATCCTTATCACACATTATCGAATATACATTTATGCACTTGCTGTGTCATGTCGACAACCGGCCTTCGTAAGATCCACGACAACAGAAGCTAGCCTCGCTGCCCTCTCTCCAAATTGGAATTTAAGATCATGCAATGCAGGCTCAGACACAAAGCTAGCTCCGTAAAGACAAAGAACTATTCTATGGTTATATACTTGGATGTAATGCAGGCTCAGACCCAAAGCTAGCTCCCTAAAGACAAAGAACTATTCCATGGTATTATACTTAGATGCAATGCAGGTTCAGAGCCAAAGCTAGCTCCCTAAAGACAAAGAACTAATCCCCGGCTACATACTTGGATGCAATGCAGATTCAGAGCCAAAACTAGCTCCCTAAAGACAAAGAACTATTCCACGGCTATATGCTGGGATGCAATGCAGGTTCAGAGCCAAAGCTAGCTCCCTAAAGACAAAGAACTATTCCACGGCTATATACTTGAATGCAATGCAGGTTCAGGGCCAAAGCTAGCTCCCTAAAGACAAAGAACTATTCCACGGCTATATACTTGGATGCAATGCAGGTTCAGAGCCAAGGCTAGCTCCCTAAAGACAAAGAACTAATCACCGGCTACATACTTGGATGCAATGCAGGTTCAGTGCCAAAGCTAGCTCCCTAAAGACAAAGAACTATTCTACGGCTATATGCTGGGATGCAATGCAGGTTCAGAGCCAAGGCTAGATCCCCAAAGACAAAGAACTATTCTACGGCTATATGCTGGGATGCAATGCAGGTTCAGAGCCAAGGCTAGATCCCTAAAGACAAAGAACTATTCCTCGGCTATATGCTGGGATGCAATGCAGGTTTAGAGCCAAAGCTAGCTCCCTAAAGACAAAGAACTAATTCCCGGCTTTATGCTTGGATGCAATGCAGGTTCAGAGCCAAAGCTAGCTCCCTAAAGACAAAGAACTATTCCCTGGTTATATGCTGGGATGCAATGAAGGTTCGGAGCCAAGGCTAGCTTCCTTAAGACAAGGACCCATTCCCCAGCTATATGCTGGGATGCAATGCAGGTTAAGAGCCAAAGCTAGCTCCCTAAAGACAATGTCCTTGCAAAGCCACCTGAACTAATTTAATCGGCGAAGATATAAAGAGAAGAACTTAGATCTTACTTTTAAAAAGTGTATGTGTGAAGGGTAACAAGGCTGAACTACTAAAAGCAGGAGACGAACGACCTCAACACAGCTTGGACTTAAGACCATCAGAGATGTGCGACAGCAAGCGTGTGGGATGTAAGGCGGCTCTTACATGTACACAAACCCTTGGTACACAATACACACCCATGTACCAAAGAGTGCGCTAAGAGCCAGAACTTCTCTAGCTGCATACGACAGTTGATATTTCCACGATGACGCATCAAGAAAAAAAAAAAAACAAGCTGCTCCCCCATCGACCCCACGTCAAAAAAATTTAAACTAAAAAAGCTGGTTGGATGGGGCGATATTAAACTCTTTTCTTGCAATTATAGCTGAGAAAGGCATAGAGCGCTTTATACATCCTAGTAAACAAGATCTAATAAAGGAGGAGGTAGCGCTGGTCAATACTAGGGACATTCGAGGTACATATAGCGCGTGTACGTCTGTCATGGTCATTAGCGTCGTTCGGCCGCCTCAATGGTCCCGGGTTTGAACAAGGAAGTGGATCATCCACATCTATGAGGGAACATCCGAAACATGTAAAACAAGTACAAACATTTTTTTTGTCAGGCCGTCGCGCCTCCATCCAAACAGTTCGAGAAGCACTGTGTGTGTACATGACTATGTCTTACTCTCTGTATTTTGTGGCAATGTTTTTGATGATAAACTCGAAATTAAGAAACACTTCTCTCATTCTGAAAATTCGGTATTCAACATACTAGTGCAGCTGTCATCCTAAAGATAGGATGGTCAAAATTTCCAGAAGTACTTATTGATGATTGGTGAGTACTATCACTCTGGAGATAAATTGTGAGTTTTTTTAAAATAACAAAACAATGAAACAAACTTATGGTATCTAAAAAATTGAAATAATAGCCATTGCTTTTTATATTTCAGATTTTAAAAATGTAATAAAATTGTAGTTCAAACTTTTACAAAATAAAAAAATAGTCGCAACACTCGAAAAAAAAAAACTAAGAGGCGGCCCGCATCAAATTCACCAATGGACCAGGAATATTCAAGTCTAAGTCTTGTTTTGATCGATGAAAGTAATAACATTTAAAAATCATTGGGCACTAAAATAATATAATAATAATGATAATAAAATACCAGGATACGAACCAAGAAGTCCCGTTCAGAAGCCAAGCGATTTAACACTCAGCCGCCGCGCCTTCATAAAATTCATTTATATATCTTTTTTACGTAATAATTATTAATAATGCAATAAAGAGAAATTAAAAATTAGATAAACTGGCAACACGAAAAAAAATCTTGACTTAGGCTTACTTTAGGTAGTATATTCATACAAATTTAAGACTTTTCCCCTCGAAAATAAAAATCTCCCCTTCCATTTGTCATACAAATTTTAGCTAGATCTAGAATTACAGAAATAAGAATCAAATTGGAGCATGTCATGTCTTTCCACCCACAAATAAATTCCACTGATAATATCTTATTCATGGTAAACCAGTAACACAGACTATAAACGCAAAATAACTCTAAATGTTATAATGAATGAAAAACTGTCAAGAGAACCCCATATTGATGAAAGTACCAAATAATCAAACATAAGAACATATCTAAAATGTTATTTAACCTTGGTTAGGCTAATAATAGAATAAGCATCATCTGTTTGGGACCCCTAAACTCAAGAAAACATTAAGAAACTGGAACAGACACAAAATAGAGCAGTGAGATTCATAACTAATGAATATATTTGACTAAATCACTAAATTTAGAAAGCCTCCAGGAGAGAAGGCTCAAAAGTAAAGTAGCAATTATACATAAAACACTGAACCATAATCTTCAAATACAAAATTTAATAAAATACTCTGAAAGACACAAAGATAAAGGCACATTCCTTGTCCCATATGCTAGGACAAATTTGTACAAATACTCCTTCTTCCCTAGTGCTATTAGAGCATGGAATGAGTTGTCTGAGCCAGCCAGGAAAACAAGTGACTTGGAAGAATTTAAGTCATTGGTTAACATGCATGACTAGATGCATGACGCGTAGGACGTAATCATCTTCTTTTTTGAAGTAACGTCTGTATTACATAAGACAAAAAGAAATTCCAACTATCCCTTCAAAATAGATTTGCTGTGCTACAACTAGATGAGGTCAAACAAAGCATTGATAAATCTTGGCAAAATTTCAAAGAGATTATTACTGAAACAAGCAATGAAGTACTAAGCCTTACATTAACCCTAAGAAAAAACAAGATTACAAAGACAGTTTGTGTGGAAACACAAACTTAAAATCGGCCTCCGAAGTGGTCCACCCAGGCAGGCTTCAATATTTTCAGAAAGAACATCCGAATGAAATTATATCAAAGACAAATGAGAGATAAGAATGGAGAAAGAAGGTTGACAGATCTTGTGAAGTGCCCCAGCAGATCTAAGGAAAGGTGCAAGTGAATGCAAAGTTAGATGTGAACCTGGCCTAACTAGTTGTGGTCTATAGAGCAGATGATGTAAAGTTCATCTGTTTTTGTGGCCTACGGTTAACGAGGGTGTCATGTAGCCAGCAAAACGACCAACCGCCTTTACCTTTCCCCAACTAATGTCAGGTACCCATTAGAGCTGGGTGGACTCAGAAGCGTCCAAGGATTCCGAAGTTGAAAATCCCAGTCTTCACAAGAATTCGAACCCGGGACCCCCGGTTCGGAAGCCAAGCGTTTTACTGCTCAGCTACCGCGCCTCTCCTGGCCTAACTGAAGTCTTAAAATTTTTTATTTTTTTTTAAAGGAAACCTCAGAATTTGCGCTATTCAATTTTAGCTTTATCATCATAGGAATCCTTGGGCCTTAGGCCTCTTTTCTTTTCTTTGCCTCTTTTTTGGGCTTAATGTGCCTCTTGTATGGGCCATCTTGCCTCTTTTGTGGGCTTTTTTTTTTCCAATATGTTTTTATTTGTAAGTTCTCATAATTCACAAGTATTAAATCATAAAAAATTGAAAATTGATTAACCTAAAAATACAACAATAGTAACAGAAACATTATTTAATATCAAAAACATACTAACTAACCATCCTAGCCATTGAATCCACTAAAGACAGAACAATGATACAAGTATCCTCTACCCCAGAACAATCAACACAATATCAAATATCCCTGACCCCCATCACCCCATTTCTGGAAAACTACCTGAGCATTGTACAAGTATATGAAAATCAAACTAGATAATTCTCTACCCTAAAATCCATTATTTTTCTAAATGTCAATTCTAAGTGATTAGGATGAAAAACCTTATTATTATGTAGAGCTTTGAGCCAGCTAGTCCAAACAAGGTTCCTGTATTCGGAAACAATAATTAATTTAAAGTTATGTATCATTTTATTTTTTAGTTTTGGCAGCTTGTTTAATACAATTGACAAGTTAACATTTACATAGTTGCTACAGTTTGCTTCTAATAAGTCCCTTACAGTACTTCTAACTTGAAGAAATAATGGACATTCCAAATACATATGTTTCTCATTGTCAGCATTTTCAAGATTGCATAATATACAGGCACGGTCATTTGCTCGTCTTCTAACCATACTGTAATTGTTTTAAATTTGTTGCGGCGGATATGAAAACAAAAAATGAAAATGCAGGTTACAAGATTACTATTCGTTTTAAATTAGGTCTAAGTTATAATGCATACTAATTAGCTTTTTCTCTTTAAAAACCTGCTTGCATAAGTGATTTAAAAAATTAGATTTTTCGCTTTCAGAAAAAAAAAAAAGTAGCCTTTGCATCAGAACTTTGAATGGTCTAAAATATTGTGATGTCGGATTTTCACTATCTTTTCTAGTTTACGAGATCTAAACGGGACGGACGGACAGACATTTCACACAAAACTAATAGCGTCTTTTTCCCTTTCGGGGGCCGCTAAAAACAGTGGATTAGTGATGAGGAATGGAAATTAATTTAAATGAGGAAATGCGCTAACCAGGCAGTTAACCTAGCAATAACAAGAAACAAGAAGCAGCAATTCAAACAAGACTACCAATCAGTTTCACAAAGTCACCAAAATGCTTAGACAGGACAAACGATCATTTTACGATAATCTCGCTAAAAGTGCAGAAGAAGCAGCAGATAAAGGAGAAAAACAACTGTACAAAATCACCAAACTGCTAAGTACCAAAAAGGCTAATTGCAAAACTACCAAAGAGTGGAGATCTATCACAGTGTGAGAAATGGCGAGGCATCACTTTGTTGTCAGTACCAAGCAAGATTTTCAGCAGAATCCTGCTAAACAGAATAAAGGGAGCATGCGATGAACACCTAAGGGAATAACAGGCCGGATTCAGAAAAGGGAGATCTTGTGCTGACCAAACGGCAATATCAGAATAGTTGTAGAACAATATGTCGAATGGCAATCTCCTCTTTATGCAACATTTGTCGACTTTGAGAAGGCCTTTGATAGTATTGACAGAGAATCTATCTGGACTGTAATGAGACATTACGTGATCACAAATAAAATAATAACAATAATTATAAATAAATCTTTATGATGGTTTCACCTGCCAAGTAGCCCACTGTGGCAAGCTGTCAGAGGAATTTCCAGTTCCCACAGGAGTCAAACAGGGATGTCTTCTTTCACCACTCCAGTTCCTTCTAGTATTGAATTGGGTCACAAAAGAAGCCTACTCAAATTCAGGGAAAGGAATCCAATGGACTCTCACACAAAAGCTGGAAGATCTGGAATTTGCTGATGACATAGCCTTATTATCACACAGACTACAGGATATGCAAGAAAAGGTCACAGCTTTAAGCGAAGTAGGAAAAAGAGTAGACCTCAAAATAAACCACAAAAAAAACAACAAACAATTTGGAGACATAGAGGTGGATTCTCAGACCAAAGACCAAGTAGATAATTTTACATACCTTGGGAGTGTAGTCAGTGTATCAGGTGGAACAGATGAAGACATCAAACGTTGTATAAATCTAGCGCGTCAGACATTTACACAGCTCAAACCAACCTGGAAATCTTCTTACATCTCTGACAAGACTTAACTAAGAATCTTTAACTTTAATGTCAAGGCTGTCCTACAGTATGGTTCTGAAACATGGAGAACAACTGAAGCGACAACAAAAAAAAAGTACAGACCTTCATCAACAGATGCCTGCGAAATATCTTAAAAATACACTGGTACGACAAAGTTGAAATTACCAAACTGTGGGAGATGAGTGGGAAGAAAAATATAGAGGCGCAGATCTTAGAGAGGAAGTGGAGATGGATTGGTCACACCCTTATAAAAGATACCAACAACAGAGCTAAGCAGGTCTTAGAGTGGAACCCCCAGGGAACAAGACGTAGAGGAAGACCGAAAAGAACATGGCGACGCAATATACTCGAGGAAGCCGAGCGGACCAGAAAGAGCTTGGAAGCCATCGAAAAACTAGCAAGAGCCCGTGGAGGGTAGCGTGTTTTTGCTGAAGCCCTATGTTCCAAGAGGAACCCAAAGGAATGATGATGATGATGATGACATAAGACAAGATTACTAGATCTATAGATCTAGAACTAGACCTAGAATTTACTATAATAGATCTGGAACTAGATCTATAACTAGAATTAGATCTAGAATCTTGATATAGAATCTAGATCTAGACAAGAATTTCTATGACTTTACACATTTAATCTTACAATCAGTGGCGTCACTAGGGTGGGTGTCACCCGGTGCGGTCAGCTCTGGGTGTCAACCCCGCCCCCCCTTTCAAAAATTCATTTTTTTTCTTTTACATTTCTTGTTGCCCTGTATGTTTTATAATACATATAGTTTATAATTACCTATGTTATTTAATTGTTTAACATCTATAAAATGAGTGTCTATTAAATTTTAAAAGATCAATTTTGCAACAATGCAATCATAAGTAAATTACACTGGTTTTCTTTCTGGATTTCAAACTTATAAACATCATTAAGTTCATCAAAGTTAATGTCTGTAACAATCTCATTTTTAATAAAATTCCACTTTGCAAAAGTGTCGTTTGTTCCTTTGTCTCAAAAAGTTCTTAACTTTATTTTTAGTAAGGTTTCATGTTTTCCTAAAGACATTAAGTATGATATAGCATTTTAAACCTTTTGATAGAAGTTGATTAAACAATTAAAATATGTTCAGTCAAAATGAAAAAAAAAAAAAGATAGATTTAATTTATTAATTGTGAATAACATGTTCCAATATTTAGCCAATGTCGGATAGTTTTTTCAAATTGTCAGTTATTCACAAAGTGCATTTTATACTTGGGTGTCACCCCCTAACGGGTGTTGCCCATTGCAGACTGCACCCCCTGGTGATGCCACTGCTTAAAATTACTAGACCTAGGCCAGTGTAATGATTAGGAATTGTAGTTCTTTTGGTACCGGGTAATGCTTTTACCAAAAATAACAATTACAGAAGCAAAATAAGAACTAAAAGTAACAAAATAATATTTTTTTATATATTGACCAAATATATATATATATATGTTGATCCCAGTAATATATTACAATTACAAAAAAATCTTTGAAAAATAATATATAAAAGTACTGAAGGGGACATAAAGAATTATTATGAATTATTATACATGATATTTAAACAAAGAATTGTCTCTCTTGTCAAAATACTTACTATTACATTTATTAATTTTAACCCTTTTCAAATGTGAGACATCATCATTATGCTGTAGATCTACAAAAATAGATATGAAACCTACTTCTAAAAATAGTATTTCTGAATTTCACCAGTTGAAGAAGTGAAAGGAAACTTTGTATTCAAACATGTCACTCACACCTCAGGACATGCCACTCACACCTCAGGACATGCCACTCACACCTCAGGACATGCCACTCACACCTGAGGCAGAAAAAGCACTTTTATAATTGATTGCAAATGACTTACCCAAAGCCAGGTAAAGCAGGGTATGGCATTTCAGTGCTATCTCCTCTACAAAAAACAAAAGGAGGGAGGCTAAAAAAAAAATGGCTACCCCACAAAAAAGAAAGAAGTAAGAAAGAAAAAGAACTAAAAAAAAATAATTAGAGATTCTTCCATTTCAAAGTAAAAAAAAAAGGAAATCACAGAAAAATACAGTTGACTTACCATGTGGCCTAACCATTAGAGGGGATCGATTTACACAGAAAAAAAAAGGCCAGATTACTTAAGGTTAACTGTAAAAAATAAAGTAAAGTTCCCTTTTCAGACCATGCGGAAGATGTAAAACAGTGATGCCCAAACTACATCTGGCCCGCTAAGTGGTTCCATACGGCCCATTGAAACGTCGACACTAAGTGTAGAAATCTACCTTCCAAACAACAAAAAAGGTTGAAAGAATGTGAGAGAATGTATCTTTACCTAGTTTTGGGCCCTCACTTTTTCTCTGATGGATTGGTATCATGATCTTTAACATTTGTGTTTATGAAATGGGACTCTGAATGTAGAATCTACCAGGAAAAGTTAACAGACCTTTACTTTTTTTTTGTTGAGCATGATACTAAGCCAACATATTTATGTTATAAAGAAAGTGTCTGGCTGTTTAATAAAACAAGAACATAAAAATGGCATTATAAAATAAATATGGTGGCATTCTTGATTTGAGTCGCAAATAAAAGATTGTTAAACTATGCCTAGATATTGGAGGATTCATGGAAATATTTATAAAAAAGAGGCCACAAAATGAGTGGGTGTTGCTCACATTAAAGAAGAGAAATAAGGGTACTGTCTTATGCGTAAAAAAAAATATAATTGTCAAATAACCTATTAATTAAGTATGAAATCCATAGGTTTCTACCAAAATAGTTTCAGAACAATTTCATTTCATTTCATAACTTTTTGTTCATGTGGCTCGTGAGATGAGTGTTGGAAATTATAATGACCCGCGGGTCGAATTAGGTTGGGCTTCACTGATGTAAAGGTAATCTGTTTCTGAAGCCCATGGTTAACTAGGGTGTCATTTGGCCAGCACGCCTAATGTCAGGTATCTGTTAGAGCTGGGTGGATTCAGAAGTGCCCTAAAGATTTAGAAATGAAAAATCCCAGTATTCAACAGGATTTCAAACCGGGACCTCCGGTTCAGAAGCCAAGCACTTTATCACTCAGCCACCGCACCTCAAAAGATTAACTGTACTTGAAAGAATTTAACTCTGCATGTCAAGAAAATTCTAGATTTGTTGATGATGTAAAAAGATATTCTCTTAGACTTTCAAGGGTATAAAATAAATAATAAATTAAAAAAAGATATTGATCTAAAAAATACAGAACAAGATACAGCTTTCATATACTGAACTAAATTAAAATCTACATTCTAAAAATATATGTGCTACAGTTATGCATTAATTACATGAATGTACTAACAAACATTAAAAACTCATAGTGGCCTTTTCTTTCTAGGCAAACAATTTGACTTTTTCATGACTTCATGACTTTTTCTTAAATATCTTTCAACATTTAAACATACATGAGCAAATGATATATCATCACCACCTGGGATTAATGAATGTGTCAGATTATCAAGAGTCAACTGCATACTGCAAGCAAAATTATATTTTTCTCAATAAAGCTTGCATACAAAAAACAATTTATACATTTTCATTTGTTTACAACTCAGAAATTTATCAGTTGAAAGTTTAAGTGTGATAATACCAGTTTGTGACATGTTTTACAATGAATTAAAATACAATCAACTTTGCAACTATTTATTATTCTAGTCAAACAAAAAAACCCAACAACTTTCAAATTGTAAACCTTTTACAAACTACAAATCTTAAAAATGAAGTCAATTCTTAATGTTGTATATCTAATGACATGACTTTTTTTTCCCTTGTGGGATGTGTGGCTGAGAGGCAGAAACTCCACTGTCCACCTAACAAGGGGGTTTGAGTTCGATCAATTTTAAGCACCTAAAGGCAGCACGGAAACCTTTTGCCAGATACCCCTTCTCCCAACTGGTCCACAAAAAGATTGGACCATATTACACTAAACATACTATTAGCATAAAAAATGCACTGTAAAGAAAAAGAAAAGTAAAGTTCCCCTTTCAGACCTTGTGATCTATAGGGCAGATGATGTAAAGGTCATCTGTTTCTGTGGCCAACAGTTAACACGGGTCTCTCTTGGACAGCAAGAGACCAACCTTTGTTACTTTTCCCCAACTAATGTCAGGTTAGAGCTGGGTGGACTCAGAAGCACCCAAAGATCCTGAAATAAAAAATACCAGTATTAACCAGGATTCGAACCTGGGACACCCTTCTTGGAAGCCAAGTGCTTTACCAGTCAGCCACCGCCCTATATAACAAAAATTTGAACTTAAGCGGAGGGTGTTAAAGGAGATTTTGGATTCAGGAGAGAAGTAGAGACTTTTTCAATGGTATTGGATTATATGTGATGTTAGCAATTAATGTTCCTAAATAATTATTTCAATGGGTTATTTTTTGTATTATATCAAATTGTATATTTTGTGAATGGGTTATATCCAGGAAGAAACCGGCAAAGGAATGATTGGTGAATTCGTTAGAACTTTGAATTAAGCACTTAATGCATTACTTATGAACATGTCTACATCTAAACATGAGCTTCAGATTAATGAAATATGGTAAGAGTTGAAAAGGTAAACATCACATCATGAAACAAAAAAGTCCTCATTAGCCTCCTGAGAGATGCCATAGAAGAAAAGGATTTGACCCTGACATCTAGAGTTTGTTTGAATCATCTTGCCATGAGGGAAATGAAAAGGCTGATGTAAACACAGAATGAGGAGCTACTATGTTCAATGTGAACAATGGCAGCTAACATGAACTCAGATATAGAAAAGTTCTAAATTCAGATACAGAATGAATGCACAAACATATAATTTTTAAACCCAACACAGGAAAAGAAAAATATATTTGACAACAAATTTTTGTGTCATTTTGACCAAGCAAGCTGGAGTGTAAAAATTGCATGAAGGTTGAGAAGAACACAAGAATCCTAGATTGTTGCCTCAGCATCATGGCAAAACCAACAAACAAACAAAAAAAAAAAAAAAAAAAAAAGAGCAACAAATTTTGCAATGGCATGGACAACCCCCTCATCAACCCCAAATATTTGCTGCAAGCGAGATCACGAAGGCTTACTGGGCAGAGAGGGACTCAATGATTCTAAAACGATTCTGGGACTTTACTGATGGGACATCAACATGATTACAGCTCGTCTAGTCAAAAGTTAGGATTTCAGGAGCAGACATGGCCTTATGGGTTGGCGAGTAGGGCAACCATGCCAGCCCCTGCGCCTGGGGGTGGGGTATCAGGTCCCCATGTTAGAGAGAATCTTTTGTTACAGTCAGCCCATCATACAAATTTTGGTAGCCCTGCGCACTGGCAGGTGATGCACAACAGCTCCACAGGTTTTTACTTAGCCATTAACAAAATGCAAGAGAAAGCGATACAACAGTTTTATTTGTGTCAGTGCAAAGATAAAGAAGAAGACTGTTGCTGAAGATGTGACCAGTTAGTAGCAACAAAAAGCCAGCAATATTGATCAGAGCACCATTACAACAATGCAAGGTAGGTGATCTGTTTTTGGCTGTATTTTGAATGAGAATTTTGATAATTAATGAGTTTCTTGGAGCTCTAAATGTAGCAAAGGTTTAAAATATAAATAAAAACAGAAGAGAATATTAGGTCATTTTTCTTCTAGCCTTTGTTTCCCACTGAAGTTCTGGAAATCAGCATCAAGGTTATAGTACATAGTTGTACACAACAATAAGTATACATTGCAAACCTATCTGGCTATGCATCTATTAACTGATCAAAATGAACACCAAATTAAATTCACACATAAAAACTTCATAAAAGAAAAAAAGATAAAATCAAAAACAGAAAACATATTAGCCTGAAAACAAAACTTTTAGGTCTGTTCCACAAATAAATAGGAGTATAACAGAAATGCAGCTTCAAATAACTCGGAGCTATTTTCTCAGATGAAGGAATGAAGCCCGAACTAATGGCCCTAATAGCACAGTCCACAGCAGCCCTTTCAGAACTTAAAATAATATGGAAAGACAAAGGCTTAGCCCTCGGCACCAAAATCTGACTGATGCGCTCTCTGGTCATGGCCACATTTTTATATGCTTGTGAGTCTTGGATGCTGACTGCAGAGCTAGAGAGGAGGATCCTAGCAATGGAATTGAGATGCTACAGAAAGATCCTAGGTATCACGTTCAAAGACTGCATCACAAACCAAGAGATTAGAGACAGGATTACTGCAGAGATCGGACCTCATGACGACCTGCTAACTATAGTAAAGAAATGCAAAATTAAAATCTATGGCCATATTACAAGATCTTCGGGGCTCGCAAAGACCTTCCTTCAGGGAACAGTACCAGGAAAAAAGAAGAAGAAGCAGAAAGAGTAAGCCATGGGAGGACAACATAAAAGAATGGATGGGCCTGCCATTGAAAGTATTTCTAAACAAGGCAATAGACAGGGAGGAATGGAGAAAGACGGTCGACGAGTTTTGATTGGTGCCCCAACGGTCCAACTGACTAAGGGATAGGTAAAGGGTAACAGAAACTATTTTAAAATATGTATCAAAAGTAGAGCCATTCATTCTTTCTGTTCTAAGAAGAATGATGCTACGGAATGTAAATAATTATTACTGGTATAAAAATAGCAAAAATTACTTGATGATTAACATTTGAGCATTTTGATGGAGTTCCAAGTGGGTAGGATAATCAGACAACGTTTTGTATTAGAGATTCCAATGAAAAAGTCTCCAACACCAAAAAACATCTGGCACACAACTTTTTAACATTTCAAGTATGGCACATGGGAAGTAGTAACATAGTTAAAAGTATAACTGATATCATCAAGGTGCACTATAAAGCAAAACGACCTATTAGTCTTTAAAAAAAGTTTAAAAAACAAGGCAATAGTCAGGAAAAAATTGGAAATAAGCCAAAAAGCCCTCTAGTGTTGCAACTCAATAATAAAATAAAAATAAAATTATTGAAATAAAAAGGTATTTACCATAAAAATAATTCCATATAGCTGTATACAATAACAATACAAATATATCAAATACCTCAAAAAAAAAAAAAAAATAGCTCAATGCTTAAAAATGCCATCAAATGTCAAATAAGAGTTCTTTTCCTAGTACAAATAGGAAAATTCTCAATACTGTAAAGCACTGCAGGAGAGTCTTGCTAATTCACTTAAAGACCGTAATAAACATCAGTACAAAATTTTGTATCCTCTCAGCATGGCTCAAACTTTTTACCATTCAGAAAATCTGCACAGCAACAAAATTTCATGATGTTTGGGTTGGTACGACATATACAAGAAGATTGTGGACCATAAGTATCAATTCTACTAATGTCCTTCTCGCTAACATGGTAACTCAATTTTTCTACATCAGATTCCCCAGAAGATTCAGCAGTATATCTCACTAGAACTGTTGCCTCAAAGATGCCATGGCACATATCAGTTTCCACTGTGACTTGCAGCTCTGCTGAATCCAAAGTTATGTTACCATAGAAGGCTATGAACTGACCGCTGTCATCGGACTTGTCAAATTTTAAAAGCTAGATGGGTGACATAGAAACAAAAGAACATTGAATGGTAATCAAATCTTACTTGAAGAAATAAATTAACATGGTAATGGCAATGATACTCTAGCATAATATAGTGAATGCACACATTTCTTTTAGCAATTACTTTAACCATACAGCTAACACAAGGAAAGAGGAAAGTGGGCAGACCCAAGCAAACCTGGAAGAGGTCAGTCATCAGTGAAGCTGAGGGTACTGGAATGATATGGGAGCAGATGAAGAAAGCTGCTCAGAACCGAGTTCGGTGGAGAGGTGTGGTTGCGGCCCTATGCTCCCCTGGGAGTACACAGGATTAACAGAACAGAACAACAGATAATACAGCTAACAAGAGGCCATTTCAGTAAACATGTTTCTATATAGTATAGCAAGTGTCAACATATAAAAATTTTTTTACATATCAATAGCTTGCAGGGTAACCATAGCCTGTGTATCTAAACTCACTTGATCATTAGGAACAACAAGATTTGCACTGCGTTTCAAGTTCACTTTCAAGCTGACACACTTCTTGGACTGTGCTCTGGTCAAATTATTGATGGCTGACACCACAGCTTCAGAAGCACCTTTGACTACCTGGTGTGTTGTGGCCACGGGAACTTCTTGCACACAAGTACACCTATTCAACCAAACACAGAACAACATGACATGGTTCTTTTTACTACCTGATGGTAACTGGTTCCTAGATTTTAGAGTCACTAAAATAAAATCTTCTTATCTTATATAATATAGATGCTACTTCAAAAAAAAGAAGATGATTATGTCCTACGCATCATGAATATTAACCAATGACTTAAATTCTGCCAAGTCACTGGTTTTCCTAAGTTACCTTATTATAGGTTATTTTTTATTGCTTATTGATAACCAATAATTTGATTAAGAGGATTAATGACTTCAGAAACAAAATGGATAAAATAACAAAAGAAGACCAAAATGTAGGTTAAAGTGAAGGTGAAGTTAGATGTTATAATGATTATCTAATTGATCTAATGGTCCTGTAAAGTTTCAATCTCTTATTCAAAGCCTGGAGAAAAAAACAACATTTCTTTAAAAAGAAAAAAAATTCCATTAGTAAAGTGTCCTATGCAGTGGTACCACTCTACAGATCATGCGATAATATGAAAAATTATTAATTGTTGTTTTGGATTATGTTCCACTTATATGCATGTTAAATAGATTTTTTCTCTTTAAAAAAAAAAGTTAAATTTTTTTTTTGTAAATGTAGTAGCACGATAGAACTTACTTAGCTTAGCAATACATTAGTAAAAAAAAATTTTTGACAAAAAAATCTAAAACCATTTCCATAAATGTGTTCAATATATGTTTGTTACTATTGATATTAAATAGTTGTAAAAATGGTGTATTTTTATTAAAAAAATGTTAACATAGTTGAGTTTAAAAATAAAATATTTCACTTTCATAAAGTAAAAAGTAGCAGTTGCATCAGAACTTTGAAAGGTCTAAAATATCATGATGTCATATTTTCAATCTCTTTTCTAGTTTACAAGATATAAACGGAACGGACAGATGAACAAATGGCAGACAGACCACATTCAAGTAATAGTGTCTATTCCTCTTTTGGGTGGCAGGGGGGCACTAAAAAAGGACATCTTAGCAGTAGATTGAAGAATATAGCTAATTAGGAAAAGTTGAAAATTGAACAATAAGTACTTGCATTTTTTATTTCACTTTTTAATGATAACAAACAAATGAGGTTAATTAACTGTCTAATTAAAATGAACTGCAAGATTATATATAACCAACCAAGGCAAAATAGTTTCACAATAAATTATGCTGACTAAATGTAAATGGAGCATAAAAATTAAATATTAATCACAACGATGTTAGCAAAATATTTACAGAGGCGACTGCTGTGTGTGATAGTAATGAGTGAATCAAGAAAGTATGCTTGAAACTGTACATGAGTTCTAGTCCTAGCATTGTTTAATGAGACATTTCAGGGTTAGGAACTAATTGTATACAGCATGAGAAAATATTATGAAAGACTTGCAACAAAACAAACAAAAAAAAAAACAATTTGAAAAATTAATAAAAGGAGGCTAGAAAGAGGGCATGGTCCATTGCTGCCTTCTTTAGAAAAAAAAATGTTTTAGGTTGAAAAACTTGAAAGATCTACCAGTGGGTGTCTATTCCTGCCTCGGAGCAAGTTCTATTGGCTGATATGTAGCGCAGCAAGCTGATTCCTCTGTCTTGTGAACTTTTCTGTTGGGTAAATAGTTTTAGACTTATTTAGGTATCAATTAAAATTAAAAATGTAACTTAAATATCTGTAAAAAAAAAAAGATAAACAAAAGCACAGACTTTTGAAAACTTTGGCTTAATCAAATTAATATCAGCAAATAGATTTACAGCAAAGAAAATATGCTTCTTTACACCAACTTAAGTAATTCTCTTTTTGAAATCACTATAAGTTTCTAATAACAATAGGGTTTGTTGCTGAACATAAAAATTATATATGTGTCAGACGTGAATAGCCCAATTTTCAGTAAAAGAAATTACAAAAGTCATTTCTCTATAGAAGAAGTTACGAAGGCTATATAAAATACAACCACAGACCTATATATACTACAATAAATATAGGTTTTTGATTGCTAGTTACGATTTATTTAGGTAGGTGCTGTTTTACTATTACATACCAAGTATTAAAGTTTAGAAAAACCCAGGTTTGTTTCTTGTGCAACGCTATTAGCTAACACCTCATATCATCTCTCCATTAGTATATTTAGATCTATAATCTAATTCTAGTCCAGATCTATATATAAAAATCGAATAGATCTAGTATAGTAGTATAGATTCTATCTTGACACTAGATTGCCGAGTCTAGCCTATGCTAAGCCTATAGTCAGTTTTTATTAGAAAAAAGTCTAGATATTAATAAAGACTTAAGTTTCTTAATTATTAGATATCGACATAAGACATAGATCTAATAATACTGTAATGTAATACGTTTACTATAGTCTATACTCTATACTTAATCTACTAAACTAGAGATCTATCTATAGATCTATCTATAATCTAGTCAATCTAGATCTATACAATATTCATTATAATACTTCTACTTATAATGACTTATTTAATAAGTTAGTACTTAGACTTAGATCTATTATAGTTTATTAATAGATTTACTTTTCAATGCCTAGACTTAATAATAAAATTGCGAATGTCTATAATGACTGATTATTATTATTTTTTCTATAATAATAGGCCTACTAAATCTAGGTCTAGACTCTACTTAAATCTAATCTAAAATAATGACTGTCTAAGACTCTAGATGATTGAGAAGTTCACATAGAGGTGTTTTTAATAATACGGCATGTCGGCTGAAAGTATATAAAGTGCTTTTTTTTTTTTGTAAAAATAAAAAAGAGGCTCCAGTACTCAGTGATAGATTGCCTAACTTTCAACT
The DNA here is from genome assembly GCA_030265305.1 of Biomphalaria pfeifferi. Taxonomy (NCBI): domain Eukaryota; kingdom Metazoa; phylum Mollusca; class Gastropoda; family Planorbidae; genus Biomphalaria; species Biomphalaria pfeifferi. The sequence continues at coordinate 809,818 of JASAOG010000032.1, forward strand.
AATAATAAATTAACAATTAACGTTGAAATACAAAAAAAGTAATCATTTTCCCCGACATTGAAAAACGGTGCCGGTACCCTGTACCGGTGCGTAGCGTCACAAAAATATATGTATATCTCAATCTTCTTTCATTTAATTTTTTTATTTTTTTGCAGGGTTATTGCAACTTAATACATTGATACCGGATCGATTTAAATAGGGCCTAAGTATACAAGCAGGATTTTGAGCATTGGATAAATTTATTTTTAAAGTACAAAGTTTTATGGAAGAGGCAATATATTAGTTGTTTGAAGTTTGTAACTTCTTAAATTCAGGCTAAAAATATTGAAGCCTACATTTTTACACTAATAGTGTAGCTTGTGTACATCTGCAAAAACACAAACTCAGTTACACTTTCAAAACTATTAAAAGAAAAACTTAGTGATTATTTTTACTGTATAATTCTATTATTATTCCTTTTTAGAATTAGGATATAAACAAAAATTTGCCATATGACTTTATCTAACAGAAAAAAAATTAAACTTATGTCTATTTATGCGGTTATTTATAGTTACCTAGCAATATAAAATATATTGAACTAACACGTACATTCATCATAATGCAGCCATGCGATTTTTAGTTTTTAAACATAGCATTATTTAGGACCAATATTTTACAAAGGCTTCTTGGGGAAATCAGGTAAACCCATTAGGAGAAAAATTACCCCTTTACTCAAGAAAAATTTAAGAAACTAGAACAGACACAAAATAGACAGTGACGTTCATAAGAAACTAATATTCAAAATGATTAGAGTAACACCTTTTTAACTAATCATTTAAAGTTTATAATCACTACAATTTTTTTCAACAATTATTTTGTGTATGAAATTGTGTATCAGAAAATGCCGGGTACATGAAATAAGCTAGTCCTAAAAAAACAACACAGATCTTGGGTAAAATACTCATCAAATAAAGTACTGTAAATGTGTAGTTTCACGCGCTAGTTTCAGGTCTTTTCTTTTTATAGCCTCTATCGGGTTATATCCCAACTACCCGTATTTTTGTGCAGAATTTTTTTCTCTATCAGGTACACTTAAAATTATAGCATAATAATGTCAGTTTAATTTAAAGAGAGAACGGAAAAATACAAAGATATATAGGGAAAAAAGCGACTTCCGGCCCAATACTTTTTAATCAAAGAAACGAAATGGACTAGTCCAACAAACCCTATTAATTTTAATTAAGAGTAACATTCATAGTGTAAGAGAATTGCTGATATGTCAAATATTGGTATGCATTGTTAACTGCCACTACTAAGATTTGGTTGCCATCTACATTGAGTTTACCTAACTATTGGGGAGTAAAACTTTTCAGTGTAAATCAATAAGGAGGCAAAATTAAAATCTACACATAGAGATGGATTGAACATATCTTTTATAGAACATTGTAAAATGTTGCTAACAAGGCATTGAACTGGATATAGATAAGTGGGCTAACCAAGACAATAGAGACAAATAATTCTATGATTGAAATGACATTTGCAGAATGGAGACTGAGATGTGTGGTTGGAGTTTTATGCTCATCAATTACCAGGCTTGCTAAAGAAAAGTCAGAAGCAATCAGACATATTCATTGCCTAATTAATGGAAAACAAAAATGTACACTGTTGACTAGCACGACTCTTAAACTCTACCTCAATTGTCCAATTGACCTCTAAATGCTCTTTCAGCTTGTAATTGCATGGATTTTTTTTTTTTTTACAAAAAACAAAACCATAACAACAGACAAAAGCACTTACATGAGATAAATCTAAAATGTCAAATAATGTCTCATGTACATCAAAAGGAGAAGTCAAGCGCTGCCTATTCTCTTTCACATTTTTATACAGGTCAGGGTATTTCTCCTGAAACCACATGGGGAAATAAATGGCGAAAAATGGTAGCCTTTCTTCAATTTTGCCCTGTAAAGTCCTTCGCACCTTTCCACGCCGAGATCCATGATCAGAAAACACAATGAGCACTGTGTTATTCAGATGACCTTTCTTCTGTAAGCGCTGAAAAAATTCTTTGAGGTCAGGGTCAAGGTACTGTGAGGGGTTGATATCGTCATGGCTGAGTTCTCCTGAGAAGCCAACAGCAAAACGGGAAATGTTTTGGTACTTGTAGAAAAAATCTTCCAGATACTGAAGTAGAAAATGATGATTAGGTGTCCCCCCAGTGCAGTACTTTTGACTACAGTAAGAGTTTAGATGAGATTCTCTCTGACTCTGTGAATTTAACAAGGAAAATATAATAATCAATCTAAAAAAAAAAAACAACAGCTTATCTAAAGGGGAAGAACTCTGTTCCTAAAACTATGTCTCTACACATAATGTACAGGCTATTTCCCTTATTTGATATTAAACAAAATAACTAATTACCAAAAATTAATTGACTAATTGAGTATTTTTGTTTATTGATTCATGTTTTGATAGGTACAATAAATAATTGTTTAAAGTATAAACTTGATCGGAGAATGTGTGAGGGAGAAATAGCATTAACAATTATTGAAGGGGACTAAAGCAAAACAAATTTTTAGCCATATCTGTGAATACTGAAGTATTAGTTTCCCTTGTTGTTATTTAACAAAATAATGAATTACCATTAATAAATTGTCTCAATGTTTAACTTTTTTATATTTATTCATGTCTTGTCTATGTCAATGAATAATTCTGTGAACATTCAGCTTGATTTGAGAATGGATGTCGGAGAAATAAAGTGTTCGCAATTTTTACCAGACAGAGTGAGTTGATATAAGCTTTGTAAAATAGATTTAAAACATATTTATAACTGTATTTTTAAATTGTTTTTTATTGTCCAACATTAATTTTTACAAAGCATATATTAACTCATATGTCTGTCTGTCTGTACACATTATTTTTCCCACACCCAATCTTGGATCAAGTCGAAATTTACCATACTGATTTCTTGTACTAGACAAAACAAAATCAATAAAAAAAGAGGAACCAATTCTTTAATTAACTCTTGGTAATTAATTATTTTGTTTGGTATCGAACAATGGAAAGAAATAGTACCTGACTGTTGTGGGGGTATTATTTGATTTAGTCCCTTTGAGGAGGCTTTAGTCCTCAGGTTATTCAAGACATACTTTTTTTAAAGTGATAAAGATAACAATTTAACATTCACCCAAATTGGACTAAACAAAAACAATTGTTAAAATATTTCTAACTACACAGATTGACAATTGGTGGTCTAGATCTATTACAAATTTAATTACATGACTGATCCAAACTAATTGATACAATTACACTTAAAATAAGCTTTGTTTTTTTCAAAAGTATTTTCTTTTTAAGTTTTTCTTGTTATTTTATCATTTCTGTGAGAGTTTTTTAATGACTAAATTATATTTCTTTAAAATCCTTTTTATTTAAAGAATTTTTTTTTTATTATTGAGAATTAACTGAATACATAGCATTTATTGAACTTTAAATCTCTCTTCCATTAAAAGAATATTTTTTGATTTAATTATTATTAAATTATTATTACTATTAAATTTCTCTTGTCTCTTACTTGCCAGAAGTATCTCATATAGTGGTCAGTGGGCATAGTTTCAAAACCTTTCAGTCGAAGATTAAAGACTCCAAGATGCGGTTCATCTTCAGCAAATATTGTGGCATAGCCTTGACTTTTGTAACGATTCCAAATGAAATCAAAGCCATCCAGGGGGCGCTCTAGGATATCAGGAATTTCCTGCTGCAGCTTTCCTTAATGTAAAGATCATTACAATTATTGAAAGTTAATTTAAAAAAAAAATAGGCTAGTCATCTTTTTATTTGTCCTAAAAGTAAAAAAAAATGTTGCCATTTATAAAGACTATTTTGAGGAACTACCATGAGAAATAAATTAAACAATTAAACAAATGATTTTGAATTGTTATAGTTATAAAATTTTCTTCAAGGCAAAATGTTTGTCCACAAATTCCAAAGATATGAATTAGTATCAAATCCTTTTTTTTTTTTTACTTGATGTGTAAATTGTAATTTGTCTAATTTTGTGATCTTGCTTAAATTTTTTTTTTTAAAACAAATGTGAGTCAGAGCTGCAGGTGAATATAAATTCATGCTGTTCTAAATGTATTAACATTCAATCTACTGATCATTTTATTTGTACACTAAATTTAATAATAATAATCTTAATTATCTATGTCTTACAAATGTTATGAATAAAATAGTCAACAATAATCTTAAATTATAATTGTAAATTAAGTACCATGAGTAAGTAAAAATGTTTAATTTGTAAAATGTTTTTCATGTTTCGAATGTTCCTTCAGAGTTGAAGATAAGTTACTTCCTAGTCCAAATTTCCCGCAGGACGCCGTGTGATGGGCGCGGGCAGGGTTTGAACCTGGGACCTTTGATAAATACAAACTTCAGTCCAGCGTGCAAACAGCATAACCAGGCAACCATCCTAAGTAAATATACTTTAGTCGTACTTTCTGGTAGTTGAACTATTATATAATGTAATATAATAAAATATAATATATAATTGTACCTTCATTGAACAAATTAACTCAATTAACTTAAGTTTGAGTCAGGTATGTATACAGTATATGGTACATAAAGTCACCAGACTTATGGATTTGATGGAGAAAAGTCACTAACCTAGAAAAATTGGTAAAATAGCTTGAGTAGTTCCATCCCCTACTATGTTATAGCCTTCATACACAACAGCTTCCAGATCATTTTCTAGGAAATGCAAAGTTTGTGGCAACTTCCTTTTGAAAGACAGACTTGACATGGAGTCGATGCCAAACATCAGCACATTCAGACCTTACAAGAGAACCGGTACAAAATATATAGGCATTTAAAAAATGTGTTGACCCATTCCATACATAAATCAACTTTTTAAAATTCGAACACAAAAAAAACATTTACAACAGTCATATCCATTTGAAAGTAAATTTAACAGTTTGAAATTTAGATTTTCTATTATATATGTTTTTATACATATTTTTGAGGTTCCTTCAGATTGGAAGATAATTACTTCCTAGCTCAAACCTCCAGCAAGACAACAATGGATGGCAAAGTTCAAACCTGAGACCGAGACCATCAATAGACAGTCCAGAGCACATACCAAATGACCATGTGTGAGTTTGTATATTAACATTTGTGAACAATACATTGCTTTGAAAATTTAATAGTGTTGTTTATCTTCAAAAAGTAGCTAAAAGACTCCCTTAAATAGTCATTTTTAAATGTTTTGACAGCATTACATATATTTGCATGTACCAAAAAGAAAATAATAATATTGCCAACTATGAAATTTAGTCAGTAAACCATGAAACAAGCACAAAATAAAAAAATACTTAAAACAAAACCCAAAAGCCTTTATTGAGTTAAAAAAGACTGCTACAAACTGCATCTCTATAGGAATTGAAGTGCAGGTCATCTATGGGTGTGATTGTTGGTGAGCCACTCCAAGCCCTAGTTCTGTCTATGCCTTGTTGTAAAACAGGTGTTGAAGTTATGTTTTTTATAAAGTTATGGTGCGACAAGAGATCACTTGTTTGTCAGAATGCAATTGTCATGGGTTTGCCCTCTGTAAATTGGAGTTCATAATTATTTTTGTTTAGTACAACTTTCAGGATTATAGTATATGGTCCAATCACTACATTACTATACTGAACAAATGAGGAAGGGGTAAATGGGATATCTGGGAGAAGGTTTCCGTGCCGCCATTTGAAAAGCATTAAAAAATTCAGTCTCAAGTCTCCATGATCGAAAGCTGACACACAAACCAGTGAGCTATACAAGTATTTATAAAACTATTTTTATGTTTATCTTTTGTCAGTTTCAAATTTTTAGCCAACTACCTCATTCACCACAATAGGCTTAGCTCCCTTTAGCTAGTACTGTTTATATTTTTAAAAAATAATTTCAAATTAGGATTAATTGATCTAACAATTGGGTACTTTTTAAATTGGTTCATGTTTTCAGTGACAACCAATAATGGTGCAAAGTTTCACTTGATCTGAGAATGGGAAATATTAGAAAAAAAAGGTGTACAAGATTTGTACCAAACATCAGATAGTGAGTTGATATAAGCTTTGCAAAAACTACATTTCTTGTTTTAAAAATAATGTATATGTAAGTGCATCAATTTGTACCTTAGTTTGGAAAACAAAAGGATTCTCTTTCAGAGGACTGAAAGTAGCCTATGTACCTAAATAGAGTATGATAAAGGTAATATTAAAATCAAATTTTCAAAAACACTTTTAGTTCCAGAGATCTAAACATAATCAAAGGATATCTAAAAGCGTGTCAGCTTCCTTAACTCCATGAAATAATAAGGTTTGTCTAAGAGTCAGAAGATTAGTGAGGAATGCAATATTTCCTGTGGCTGCACAGCCCCAACTGTGACCCACATATTTTGCCATATCCAGGGAAGCATAACCATTGTCTGCATGTTGTTGATTTTCTTTTCGTCCATAAAATACATTTATAAAGAATATTAAAATGTATTTAATATGACTAATTTAATAAGTTACAATTACTAAACTGTACAACAGAGCAATTGTTTGCAAAATTAGCATAGTACCTGTTGATGTTTTTGATGAAAATGCTGATCGTGACCTTTTAAAAACTTGTTTGAGAGGGTTCACTTGAACTAACAATTGTTCTTCACCACAACTGGGCAGGTCCTGGTACACACGATTATGCCAATTATCACTGAATTCTTCATCATTAAAATACTCCTCAGGCAATCCATCATCATCAAGTATTTTGACTGGGATCATCTGGGGGTGGACTTTTGTAACCATCGATGAATCCTTTAATATTTTAGTCGATTTATGATAAGGTTGGTTATTAGAATTTTTAGGATTGCTTCCTATTATAGGTACCACTGTTGAAGGCCTTCCAGAAGGTTTGCTTGAGGGTCTATTTAATATTCTATTTAAAGATAAAGAACTATTAGTGAGATTTTGAATACTGCCTCCATCAGATTTAAACCCAGTCTGATTCTGGTCAGCAGCTTTATTCCTATAATTAAAATGTAATTCAGAATCAGTTTCTGTAGCTCTAAATGATGATTTTTTCTCTATTTTATTAGAAAGGGCAAAAGTGATAGTGTTAACCTTTTCTCTTTGAACTTCTTGCAAATGAGGTAAAGACTCAAATAATCGACGTCTGCTATTGGCAAAAGATTCAGAAAACATTTGAGATTCTGTATCCACTTTATTCTTTTTGTCAGGTACTATATTAGTCAAAATCTTTGCATCTAAGTTTTCGACAAAGTTTTGTTTGGCCTCATTGATTTGTGAGCTGGGGTAGAGCTCCTTTCCCTCTGAATCACTTACAAAGTCACATATGACAGTGATAAAATCATGCTCAATGAAACGTTTTTCTGCCACAAAGTTGAACAAAATCTCTTCCTTGCTGGATGAATCTGATTCTCTCTCAATGGCCAGCACTTGGCAAGTTTTGACTTTTCTTTCAGCAAAGGCTGCTCTGTTAGCCACTAGGAATCCATCTTGTAGAGAGAACAGATTCGCTCCCACACACTGTAAAGGATCCATCTCATAAAAAGCAAATGCTAGTGTATCCTGATGTATGCTTAACTTTGGCTGAGAGCATCTCTGGGGAGAGAAAACAATAGAAAAAAATTGAAGCATTGATTTCATCAACACTAGACATTAACTACAGGACATTGACTAAGAAAGAAGTTTTTTTTTTTTTTTTTTAAAGTTTTTGGGTTCGAACACTGCCTGGAGATTATAATTATAACAAGAAAGAAATCAAAATTGTTTATCATCTCAACAAATTATGTCTAACCTGATTTCTTAATTTCCTTTGAGCATGATGCCTTTGGACTATGATTCAGCATGCATTCCTAACAAACATAGAAAATGAACAACAAAAACACACAAAAACATATTTACAAAAAAAATCAAATTCAGAAAAACAGAATAGAATAAATAAGAAATGGACAAGCTTTCATCTGAATCACAAGAAAGACTACACCTATCATAAGTTATCCCGACATGATCAATGTCTAATCTTTCACCTCAGAACCTGACACAATAGAATGAGACAGCATATTTTTTGGAAGCTGAAGTTGAAACCAGTGAAATCTGCCCATGTGGAGTGTCACCAGAGAATCCTGACCATGTCCCTCAAAACTGCATTCTTTAACAAGAGGCCTGAAGAAGACACTGGCCCCAAAACACCCCTATAGAAAGAAAACTATATGGAGAGCTCTCTGATTTGGAAACCACTGCGCAGTTCATCTCATATATCTGTCTAGTCGTCTGAACGCTCCAACATAACAATGAGAACAAGGAAGATGAATAAAAAAAAAAATATAAAAAAAAATAAATCTCTTTATAAAAGCAAACAAAAGTCTTTTATTGGACTTGTTTGTGGGTGGTAATGATAACAGTTTATACAAACATCAAGCTAATGTGATTTACCCTATAGTAGAATATGTTTAAAAAAAAAAAAACAAAAAAAAAAAGAAAAAAAAAAGCTTGAAACAATGTACAATGGTTATGAGCGTGTTTTTTTTTCTCTTACTGGAGCTACTACCTTTGCGTTCCTCCCTTTAATCTGACATTAATAAATTTGGAAACGTGTGCATAAATGTAAAAAATACTTTAAAAAAAAAAAAAAAACTCATATGAGAATAACAACAATTAATGACATATCTCTCAATATTTCAAGGTTTATCTACCCTTTTTAAATAAGTTAACTCATTGATTAACTTTCTTTTTATTCATTCGTGTATTGTATTCAACAATGAATAATTGTGCAAAGTTTCAACTTCATCCGAGAATGGGAAGAGGATGAATTAATTTGTATAAGATTTGTACCAGATTCAATTAAATCAGCAATCCCAGCTGCCCCATTCGCATTTAAAAGGCTGATAAAAAAAAAAAGGGAATCTCATTATGATTGGTCCATAAGGACTAGGCATAACTGAAATATATATTGTATGTACCGGTATGCCTGTTCAACTAAGAAAACAGCATATATAGTGAGGAACATTCAAACTGATACAGCTTAGTGACAAGGACTAGTGTTTTGCTATTGCTTTATAAGCCAATTGAAATAGGATGTGTGATTTGTGGAATAAAGTATTATTTCTTAAAAACTTTCCTATAATAAAAGCTCATCATGCTCAATGAGAGCGTAGAGACTCTTTTTTTTTGTTTTTAGTGAAAACCATGAATGTTTTCTTTTTAATTTTTAATCCGAACAGGCCTGTTGCCCCTGTGTATAAGCCTCCATCTGGGAAATTGAATATTTTTTTAGCCTTACATTAATTCTAAAGGTATTGAATAGGTATATTATTTTAAAATTGACATATTTTTCTATTATTTTTTTATTTCTTTCTTAATTTTTTGTGTGTGCAATATATGTATTTGTTATCTCCGTCTTAAGCAAAAAATAGTTTTTTTTTTAAAACCAGCAATGTTTGTAAAAAGTTTGACATGTTTCAAATGTTGAAGATAATTTACTTCCTAGTCCAAACCTCCCACAGGACGATGGGGGATGACAGCGGGCATTGTATGAACCAAGGGACCATTGATAAGTCCGAACGACAGTCCAGCGTGCATACTGCACAACCAGGCAGCCACCCTCATATGCTGTACTGTGTTAAAATCTACTAAAGCAGCTGGCATGTGTAGTGAAAAACAAGAGTATTGTAGAGTCCCATTTAGAACAGAACTGATGAAAATTGAATTCCTCTTGCGTTAATAAGAAAAAATAGAAACTTCATTATGAAAGTATCCAATTATTATTGTTCTTTTTTTAAAAAACATCAGGATTGCTGCCTGGTCATGTGGTATTCATCTTGACAGTGGTCTTGGTGGTCAAGGATTTTAATCCTGCTGTTCTGAGGCAGGTTTGAGCTAGCTTGAATTCAAGTGGGAAAATCTGATACTTATAAAATATACATTTTTTGGTTGGTTATAAATTTAGTACATCTGGTTTGAAAAATAAATACATTTTATTACTTAACTCTTTCTCTCCTAATTAACGATACCATTGTCGATTTGACCACATTAAATTTAATTAATTTTTGGCATTATAAACTTGAATTTGTGTGATATAAAATGATAATATAAATACCTTCTATAATTCTATACCAAAAGTAACGTTTTCTAATTACGAACAAAAATGTTATTGAAATTTAATCATATTAGGGTATAATGTACAAATATGAAAAGTGAAAAAAATATTTCAGAACATGGAAAATAATTATAGAGATAAAGAGTTAGGGCTACCTTGGTAAAAGTATTGTTGCTAAAATGTAGCAGTTGAATTAGAGGATTTACTGAAGTCTTTTTGACATCTTTTCTTAAGGTCAGAGATCTCATCTCCCTGTCAATATTGTTGCTGAGAGCAATTTTCTCGACCAACAAGAGTCTCCATAAAAGACATATGTTGGCAAACAGCACAACAAGACTAATGATGCAAAAACTTTGTTTTCGAAGCTTTGAGGCAATGACAGTCATTTTTCTTTGCAGCATAATTGTAGCTAGATTTTAGTACAAGAAACTGAACAGCTGAAAAAAAAAAAAAAAAAAAAGAAAGAAAAAATATTAATGGAAAGTTGTTTTTTTAAATACTAATTGAACTTTAATAATGACAAAACTGTTAAATAAATTAGCAAATGTAAAGATACTAGTTTATGGGTTTACCAGGTGAAAATTTCAGCTACTTGGTTGTGTGGTATGGGCTCCAAGATGTTGTCAGGGAGAGGTATGGCGAGAATGTGACTTTAATATTTTAGTATGATTGTTATATCCCCTTGTTATGAATGCGAAGTGTTGCACGTGTTATGGACTGAATGATTTAGCCTTCATTGAATGCGCGAGAGAGTGCGTTGTCAGTAAGGTCTTGCTCCCGGTCTAGGAAGGTTGGACGTTTACTTCCTGAACTGGTGTTTGTTTATTAATATTTATTGTGCATTATTTGAGCTATACTGGATATTAAAATATCATTGTTATATTCTTGGAGATCTGGAGTTGGAGTTGATGTGTATTGAGTATAATTGTTCGAGTTACATACAACACAATAAAAAAAAATTCACCCTTTATCTACTGACAAGGTAATGCACAATTCGACCTGAAATCCCCAATACGACAGACAAAAGAAAACACAACACTTAGCATTCATAACAATCATACTAAAATATTAAAGTCACATACTCGCCATACCTCTCCCTGACAGATGTCATTATGATGGCCCCAGGTTTGAAATCCTACCTGCCGCTATCCACAAGACTACAGGAAGTCTGGTTTTGGATGCTATAATCTTCAGACCTGAATGAAGTCTGAAACTTGTCAAGACAAAAAAAAACATTTTTGTTTCCCAAGAAATGATTTTTCATTTATAATATTTAGTCTTTTTAAGAAAAATAATTAATATATTCAGGTTACAAATGGGTTTGCGTAATCATGTGAAACACTGCACTCATCCTTAATGCTCACCATTGAAGACATTGTCATTATTATTATTGTTGTTATTATTATTAATTATTTTAATAAACACCAAATGACTAATAAGATTAGACATATGTTGCATCAGAAATGCTTGGGAAAACATATGATCTTAGTAGAGATGACAATCTAAATTCCCTAAATGTTGGTATAACTAGCATAAGTATCAACATGCTACACCACTTTTAAGAAGAACATTAAGACCTATCTGTTTAAAACTTTTTTAGATTAATTGTCATTTTAACTGTCGTTTTGTGTTTGTAATATTATTACAGTGCCTTGAGCCTACAGCGCTTTATAAATAAAATTATTATTATTATTATTAATTTGATTAATCGGACAGTGCTGCATACACAGTGCACCATCCCCGTTCCTGGACCTCACTAGCTATAAGTGGCTGAGAACAGTGCTGACTGCAGGGAGCTAGTCTCATATTCCTATAATGTTACCGCCATTGTATCGCGCGGGAGCCGCCGCTCCAGCTAATTCGGTCACTGATGACATCCCCTTTGTGGAACGGCATTGCGGACATTTTGGACTGGGGTGTGGGCTATTTGTTCCATCCCTACCCAGAGTGAGAGAAAAAAAACAAAAGCTCACCCATGGAATCCCGCAAGGGCCTGGTTCGCTACTCGTACTTGACCTATCTAGTTCCACTACTAAACGTTTCCACGGAGGCGCCACGCTGAGGCGACGGGTAGCTGGAATCCTCTATACATCAGTCACCAGAATCTATGAGTGTAGCCAAGGGGGATTTTGTGTTAAACCCCTCTCTAGAGGACTTTAAGTTAAAACCCCAACAGAGGGTTTTGAGTTTAAAACCCCCCTCCAGTGGGGCTTGAAGCTAAAAACCACCTGTTTAATATAAAAAAAGCAAATTACACACTCAAAATTCTATGAGCGTAGCCAAGGGGGGGTTTGAGTTTAAACCCCCCCTACAGAGGGCTTTAAATTTAAAACCCCTCCAGAATGTTTTGAGTTTAAAATCCCTCTACAGATAGTTTTGAGGTTGAAAACCCCCTCTTCAATATTATTCTAAAACAAACTACAGTTACCAAATTCTATGAGCATAGCTAAGGGGGTTTTGAGTTTTAAAAAAAAAAACAACTCCAGAGATTTTTTAGTTTAAAACCCCCAAAAGATGGTTTTGACGATAAAACTTCCCTTTTCAATATAAAATCTAAAGCAAACTACAGTCACCAAATTTCAAGAGCTTAGCCTAGAGAGATTACACATTTCTACCAGTCAGTGGGCTCTTTTAATAAAGTGCATTGAATAGCATGGAAGTCATCTGCCGAAATTGAAAAAAAAAAGACTAAATGTGGCTCAACAAAGATGGCTAAGACGGATTTTAGGAGTCAGTTATAGAGATTGGGTCTCAATCAAGAAAATCCTATGCCGAACTGAGAGTCGACCACTTAGTGAGGTTGTGACAGAGCGTTGCATGAGGTTTGCGGGACATTTTCTCTGACAAAATGATCTACGCATACCAAGAGTTGCAATGACATGGAGGCCATTACGAGGAAAGTGGAAACAAGGAAATCCTTGTAAAACTTAACTTGGTGCCACACTTTCATGGAGGACCTCAGAGCAGTGGACACCAGGTGGGAAGAGGCTTCAGACATTGCCAGTGACAGATTTTTTGTGGAGACAGCTTGCTGCCCAATGCGCCAAACAATGCGGGAGGATCTAAGTCCTAAGTAAGAAATAACAGCAGATTAGGTTTTTGAACTAAAATTTTTTAATAGCAGGATAATGCACTGTAGATACCTCAGAATATGCATTTCTTTCTGTTTTAAATACCAGAAATAGTGCATGGCAGAGTGCCCTGAACCCCTCTGGGGGAGCTATCAGCGCTTTCCCAGACCCCCTTGCTGGCAAGGATTGCGTGTTTACAGTTTTTCCACTCAATCCAGGAAAAACTTATTAGAGGGTACAATAAACATCTTCCGAAAGAATGAAGGGTCAGAATGTAATAAAGATTAATATACACACACACACATATAGATCTATATAATATATATTATATGGTCGGGGGGGGGGGGGGGAAATCCTGGCTATGCCTATGATATATATATATATTTATAATCTTTGGGGCTATATTTATAAAAATTAAAGTATTTCATATAATCACAATTCTTTGCATATTGTATTTAGATACTAGATCTAGAAATTTATAATCATATAATTTATAATCAATAATCTAGAACAACAAGATCTAGATCTCTTAGAGATTTCTTATCTTATATAATATCATACAGAGGTTACTTAAAAAAATAAGATGATTACATCCTACGCATCATGCATCTAGTCTAGACATTCTAGATCATCTAGAATAGATCTAGTCATGCATGTTAATCAACGACTTAATAGACTCTAATTGTCTTAATAATAATTCTGCCAATGCCATGACCCAAGTCACTGGTTTTCCTGGATGGCACAGGGCTCACCTTAGCCAACCCATTCCATGCTCTAAAATCTAATAGCTGCATAACCATATATTCAACATATTGTCAGTACTTATAAATTGCATCAGTGGATTAAAGATTTTCTGATAGGGAGAGAACAAACTGTAATAATAAATGGCTCTAAATCAACACCAACAACAGTAAACTCAGGTGTACCTCAAGGAACAGTCTTGGGTCCACTACTATTTTTAATTTACATAAATGATTTACCAAATTGCATTAGTTCAGGAACAAAAGTCAGATTATTTGCAGACGATTGCATAATATATAGAACAATAAAAACAAAACAAGACACAGATATTTTACAAAGAGAATTAGATGAATTACAGAAATGGGAATCAAATTGGAGCATGTCTTTCCACCCAGAAAAATGTCAGTTGTTAAGAGTAACAAAAAAAACTAAAACAAATTAATTCCACTTATCTTATTCATGGCAAACCAGTAACACAGACTAAAAACTCAAAATACCTAGGTGTTATAATAAATGAAAAACTGTCATGGAATCCACATATTGATGAAACTATAAAAAAATCCAACAAAGCATTAGGGTTTATTAAAAGAAATTTTTATAAATCAAATAAGAACATAAAACTAAAATGTTATTTAACCTTGGTTAGGCCAATAATAGAATATGCATCCACCGTGTGGGACCCCTCAACTCAAGAAAACATTAAGAAACTGGAACAAACACAAAATAGAGCAGTGAGATTCATAACAAACGAATATTCACATTTGACTAGGGTAACACCATTAGTAAAATCACTAAATTTAGAAAGCCTTCAGGACAGAAGACTCAAAAGTAAAGTAGCAATTATACATAAAACACTGAACCATAATCTTCAAATACAAAAACAAAATTTAATAAAATACTCTGAAAGACACAAAAATAAAGGCACATTCCTCGTCCCATATGCTAGGACAAATTTGTACAAATACTCCTTCTTCCCTAGTGCTATTAGAGCATGGAATGGGTTGCCTGAGCTAGCCAGAAAAACCAGTGACTTGGCAGAATTTAAGTCATTGGTTAATATGCATGACACGTAGGACGTAATCATCTTCTTTTTTGAAGTAACGTCTGTATTATATAAGATAAGATAAGATAAATTATAATTATAATACTTGTTTTGGTTGTAAAATGTTTTACATATTTTGGATGTTCCTTCAGAGTTGAACCCTCGACCGTCGATAAATTCGAACGACAGTCTGCACAACCAGGCAGCCATCCATACTTAGATCTATATACTAGGCATAGGGTAATCATGACTAGATCTACATTACAAATTTACATAGATCTAGATTTAAAATAATAGGGAAGTTCAACGAAACTTATATTTAATGAATCAAATGAAATTCATTATCATTTAATGATTTATCATTATGAATAATTATTAATAATATTCAGAAATTCATTCAAATTCAGATTATTCAGAATATCATTATCAGATATGATCAAATTTAATGATTATCATGAATTATGAATCATATTGAATGATTGAATGGTTTTTCAAATTTGAGTTATTATTAATATTATTGTAACAAACAATAACAATTCAATCTAGATTTAGTAAGATATTCGAAGATCTAATCTCGACCTAGATAATCTACAACTTAAAGTAGTTAGATCTAGCTAAATATCTAGATCTACATACTCAGTTGTGATTGTTTTAAGAAATTTGTAATTTTTTAATTCCTTGTTTTTAAATTTATCACCTTAACCGGAAACACCATTTGTATTCACCTTTACTTTCGCTTCAACTGTTCAACCGTAGGGTAGCCTACAACATAAAATCTGTTAACCGTCTTTCTCCATCCCTCTTTGTCTTTTGCCTTGGATATAATTTCTTTCAATGACAGGCTTGCCCATTCTTCTATTTGTCTTCTAATCACGTGCTCTGTCTGCCTATTTCTTTTTTCTGGTAGAGTACTGTCCTTGAAGGAAGGTCTTTGTGAGCTTTGGGACCTTGTGATATGGCCATAAGGTTTAATTATATATATATATATATATATATTTTACAGCAGCAGGTCATCGTTGGGTCCAGTGCTGTATAAATCCTGTTTCTAATTTCTTCATTCGTGATGCGGTCTTTGCAAGTGATACCTAGGGTTATTTCTGCAGTCTCAATTCCATTGCTAGGATCCTGATCTCGAGATTGAGCAGTCAGCGTTCAAGATTCGCAAGCATAGGCTAATAAAAATGTGACCGAGACCAGGGAGCGCATCAGTCGGATTTTGGTGTCGAGGGCTATATGCCTTTGACTTTCCAGATTGTTTCAGTTTTGAAAGTGATGCTGTCAACTATGCATGAGATTCTGACCAGTTTCTTCATCTAAGACAATAGTTCCGAGCAAGGGCCTAGCCAGGATTTTTTTTTCGGGGGGTGGTGTACATGATTAATCTCAATTACATTCTGACCCTTCATTCTTTTAGAAGACGTTTATTGTGCCCTTGAATAGGTTCTTCCTGGCGGTAGTGAAAAAACTGTAGACTCCACGCCTTTGCCAGCCAGCAAGGGGTCTGGGGGAGCGCTGAGAGCTCCCCCCTAACCCGCCGCCAAGCACTATTTCTGGTATTGAAAGCCAACTAAATGCATATTCTGAGGTACCTACAGTGCATTATTTTGCTATTAAAAAGTTTTATTTCAAATACCTAATGTGCTATTCTTATTGACTTAGACCCTCCCCGCGCCATTCGGCGCGTTTGCTGGCAAGCTGTTTCCACAAAAATCTGTCACTGGCAATGTCTGAAGCCTTTTCCCACCTGCTCTGAGGACCTCCATGAAAGTGTGGCGCCAAGATGTATTAGGATGTCATCGCAACTCTTATTATGCGTAATTCATTTTGTCGGAGAACATGTCCCGCAAACCTCATGCGACGCTCTGTCACAATCTCACTAAGGGGTCAAATCCTACTTCGGCTTAGGATTTCTTGATTTAGACCCGATCTCTATAATTGATTCCTAACTTAAATGTTTCAGTAAAATTCCAAAACTGTGGTCGAAAATGGAATTTTTTTTTCCATCGACATACATGGTTAACCCTAACCTAGATTTAGTGCGTAACAAACTTAATGAATAAGTAAAGAAATAGACTGGATGTAGCCACTTGACGAGACCTTCGCCTGGCTTTGGCTAATTTATTGCTTTAAATTTCTAATGTTGTCAGTCGCGTAGCTAGGGTGGGGCCCCCAAATGAGTGTTTTTACATTAAAAATTAGTATTACGTATCGTTTGGGGATCCCCAAAGAGGTCAAGCCCCCTAGACCCACAAACGATGGAAAATTTCTAGCTACGCCCCTGAATGTTGTCAGACTGAAGGAGACACAAGGTTCCCATTAGCTTAATTTCATTTTGTAGTGAATTCAGCAATAATAATGTTTATATTAAAAATAATACTAAATTTACTATTAAACCTAAAAACAGTAGGCCTAATATTCAATAATTTAAAAAGGGACTATTCTTAGGATTTGAAAGAAATTCATGACAATGAGATTAATATTGTGTGTAATGACTGCAAATTATTTGACATAATCTTAGTATAATGATAATAATGGCAATGTCTTCGATTCCGAAGATTAAGGCTGAGTGTAGTGTTTCACATAATTACGCAAACTCAGTTGCGACCTGTATATTTTCCCGAATTTTGTGCAGACAAAGCCGTTGTCCGCTAGCGGTCTATTTAAGTTTTCTTTCCGTCTTTTGCGCCTGTCTTCAATAATGGCTTTTCTTTGAGACTCAAATATTTGTCCAGCAGCTTTTGTGACAGCTCTCCAACTATCTCTATCTAAGGTCATCAGCTGCCAGGTACTTTCCTCATGCCAGTGAGGGCGAAATGGCACCTTATTGGATCTTTATAGCGCATACGGGGGACACCTCTGTGACGCCGTCCTCCTGTAAGCTTGCCAAAGAAGGTTGAAGAACACTGGGTTAAAATAACTAGTAAGTAGCATATATTTGACTATTTTTTTATCTATTTCTTCTAAAAATAAAAAGTTTCAGAACTATTTAGTCTTTCTTTACTTGATCAATGTTTCGATTGTTAGACTGCAAGCTGCTGTTTACTCTTGTGCAATAATTTCTTCCTTTCTCCTGTCATATAATATTAGATAGTTGTTGACATGCGGTTGGTAGGCGATATTGATTGTTTCATAATATAGTGTTCTATTACTAGAATTTGGATCAACACAATCAGTTTTACAGTAGCATGCCGAAGAGGCGTGGGTACCATCCGTATCAGAAGAAACAAACATAAAAAAAAGTGGGGAGGGGGATAATTACATCAAAACTAAAAAATGGAAATTTAGAGCTAGATTTTTTATGTTTTTCTTGAGTAGATAGATAGGCCTATATACACCAAAATTTAGGGGCGGTCAAAAATTATTCCAGGATTTCTTTTAAAAAATGCGATTTAAATCCCAGGCCATTTATTTGTGTGTACCGTCTTCAGCAAAGTCTTACTTTAGTAAATAATGATTCCGTAAAACGATTCTTTGGAATAGTAAATTTGTGTAACATTGTTCAAGAGATATTTCTATATTTTTCCAACTAAAAGTGGAGCATTTTGACAACATATCTCAACTGAAACACGATAGAAAAGTTGAAAAGTGGTATTGATTCTTCTTAAATTCCCACTGGTGAAATTGTGGATACACTTGTAAAGATAGGTGTTGAACTGTTCACTTGTACATAATGTATATACAAATAATTAAAAAACCTCTAAAATATAAGATAATAATCTTTTTTAAAATATAGAAATAAATAAGGGGCCTCATTTTGTTGCTTTCGAACGCAGGAGGCCACAACCTTTACGGAGACCATGTTCACAAGCCTGGAGAAAGACGGTCAGCAGATCATGTGTGGTATCCCAACGGTTCACCAGACAATGGGATAGGTGAAGTAATACTCAATAACCAATAGACCAATATTATATTAAATAATACGTAGTCTCATATCCGTAATGAAAACAAGAATTATGTAAACATAATATTTATATAGTCCATCCTCTCCCAGGTCCGTAACAGGTTCTGTTGATTTGCTGTTTAGTGTTTTTGTAGCTAGTGTTTTTTCTACAGTGTAGGGTAGCTAGCCCTACGTCCAACCCTCCTCCTTTCTTGGGACCGTCCTAAGGCGGAGCAGCCCATTGAAGTAAATATCCTTTCAGAGACGCTGGAGATGGATAGGTCACATCCTTGGCAAGGCTGCATTCAATAATTCAACAGTTGGAGAGACTCGCCCAGAACCGAGATGCATGGAGGAGGTTGGTTGGTGGCCTTTGCCCCAGAAGGGATCACAGCAGAGATGATGATAAGATGAATATTTATATAGAAACACATTAATAGTGAAAAAAAGTAGAAGGCAAGGAACGAGAGGCATCAATCATGAGAACAAATCAGTTCGAGCAGTTTAAGTCGCCTTATAAACCCAAACAACTACATTCACTCACTTATAAGTTATAAGCGTGATCTTCCTATTGCAATACTTCTATTCAAGTCGCACATTCGGAATGGGCAAAACATTCTGGGCAAAACTTAAAACCTGGGTGGTCACGTTTCTCAAAAATTCCTCTAACGATTTTTCTAGTAAATTGACGATATGTATAGATTGACCGTTGTAATTTTTCAAAGTATAAAATTACTAATTTAATTTTTAGCAGAACTCGAAAATATTTATCTTGCACAGACTGTACGTCATCGGGCATTACCGCAATAAGATCCTATTCATTATAGAGTTTCATAAATTAATGTTCAGGATCAGTTTGCACACTGTCGTCTAAGTCTAGATCTGAAGGAATATCATTAGAATATTATAACTGACCATACCTATCCATGCCACGTATGCGGCCGGCTTTTTAAAGCAAGGGTTGGACTTTACAGTCATCTTCGAGTCCATAATAGATGAGAAATGTGCTCATCTTCGAAGCTATATACAATTTAATAGACTTATACATTCGTCGGGAAGGACGGGGGGGTTGAATAGGGTGGGTGGGGGGGGGAATGGGTCAATGTTCTCACAAATCAATCATTCTTTAGTTATTAAGCACAAAATAACCGACGCATACGATTTTAAAATATATATTTTAGAAAAATATTTTTCATGTTTTCGTCTGTTTTGAAAAGAACGTTTGTAATGTTTACAATTATAAGCAAGGAAATGGAGTTTGCAAAGCTTGTGACGGTATGGAGGCCTTTGAAACTGACGGGCACATCTAGTTTCTAAAGAGGAAATTGAATTAAATAGCTATAAATTACATTTATTAACTTGTTTTTTTTTTTTTTTTGTTTACTTTTATTTTCTGTTCTTATCCTTGCAAAACATCTAATGCTATATTAAACAGATGTTATCTTTGAGAGCCTAATAGACAATCTTGTATTGATCCCAGAGGCCCCCCCCCCCACCCCCCCCGCTTTAAACGATGTCTAGTGTTCATTTATCCATGTCCAGGTCACGTCACCAACACAATGTTCTCACACGTCTATAGTTGATCAGTGTTGATACAGGTTGACGTCTCCGCTAAAAGTGAGTTGAGCTTCTCTTTATCACTTCACTCATAACTATAGTAAAATAGTTTAAACAAATTAGCCAACACCTAGTGTATGTTCATTTCATTCTTACATAAATAGACCTACTGTTATTAAATATACAATAAGTACACGGCACGCCAATTAACATTACAAATATACTATAGACACATCTCATACCAATTAACATTACAAATATACTATAGACACATCTCATACCAATTAACATTACAAATACACAGCTGATGATTTAAGAACACAACACTTTTTCTAAATAATTGGCTTCTTATTAACATAATCTTATAACATTCGCTAAATGGCTTCTTTTCAACTAACTGCGAATGGTACTCTTTGGTATTTATCACAGATCAGTGTTTCTTTTTCAAGAGGTTTGAGACTAGATTTAAATTGTTAGTCTTGTAACGACAGTATTTACTTTTGTTTTCAGGTCATTGAATGCAGTTACCTATCCATCCTAAGTCGGTAGAATATGTGTGACTACAAAAACTATGAAGATCAACAAATATCTGAAAAAGACCGTAAAGGTTTTCTTCACTATAAGCATTGTCACTCTTATCTTTAATCTCTTATTTTTGAGGAACTCGTCTAGTACTTATTTTCACAGACGTGTAATTTCAGGTGAGCGACATTCGCAAAGCAGTCCTGCAATAATAATAATAATTATTATTATTAGTTTTTATAGTAGCTTGCCAAACTTTGTGTCTATATCATATAAGTCATTGGTCTATATTCTGAATCCTGGTTAAAACTTGGATTTGAAATTTGGGACATCAGTGAGTACATGAATGCACACAGCTCACCCGGAACATGATGTTCTAATGAATCGTCCTCGCTTGCGAGTGGCAGGAGTGGTAGGGGAGATGATACCCATTAGATCCCTCCCTACTCCTCCTAAGAGTTTGGGTGTAGTCAGAGGCGGCTTTAGCAGAGCGCAGGGTCCTGCAGAGTGTCATATATATGGCCATGAACCGATACTTATATATACCTTACCCCATCACGCTAACGGGTTCGTCAGCCTCTAACAATGTAGGCCTTTTTTTTTCTGCTACCAAACATATTATTTTACGTAGGTATTGAACTATTGTATTGTAGTTGTTCTGCGTGAAAGATTTTGCATTTAAAGGTTAGTAAACGTAACTAATATGAATAATCAACAAACTAGATAATAATCATTTCTGCTAAGCACACAGGAGTCAGAAAGTAATAATTAATTAAGGTGGAGAACCAATACACTTGCAATAACCAAATAGTTGCTCTGACGGACATAGACGGATTTATTTCATTAAAAAAATAGTGTACGTATATGAAATTAAATACCGAGTAAATATTAATTTCTCGGAACGTATCCCCCTCGAAAGTCAAGAAAAAAACTATGTTTCTTTAATAATTTTTATTATTATTTTTTTCAATAGTTGCATTTATGTTATAGCAATATAAATGACCTTTGACACTTTCATGTCGACATAACTATAACCTTGTAACTAGCTCATATTTGATCACTACGCGTTTTTCTATTCAAATCCGAATGAGTCTCTTATGTTTTTCGAAATAGGGGCTGTTCATTGGTCGCTTACGGCTATTTGTTTTTATTGATGCAAAGATGACCTGTTAAACAATGATAGACTCGTAGAATCGACATGTTGTCTTTACTGAAACTGAATGGTATTTGAAATAAAAAAAATGACAATTGTTATCATATGGAGGCTTCCAAAATATTCAGTAACAGGTCCTAGTTAATGAGAACTGATCTGGTATTTCGAAGCTGAAGATAACAAGAAAATCTACGATCGCGGGGCCCTTCTCAGGCACTAGGCCTGGGTCGGTTGCTCCACTTGCCAGCCACCTGGTGTAGTTGAACTTTTGTAAAGAAAAAAAAACACAATTTATGTAAACTATTACTTAATGGTTTACATGATATAAAAAAATCTTAAATTGAAAAAATATAATCATAATCTGACAAAATAAATTATAAACAGATAATCTGGCAAAAAAAAAAGAAAACTGACAAAAGGCAATAATCATTGATTGACAAAATACAATCATTAATTGACGGGTAAAAAAGACAATAATCAAATCATCATCATCAAACTCCATTTGAGGCTCAAATCCTCTCATGCAAAAGCCCAAAGAAAAAGCCCTGTTGTTTTGCTTAGTGCATACATGTCACCCTACAGGTTGAGAATTTTTGCTTTCTATGATCTGTCGAGACGGAGATAAGCAATTATGTGAATTCAAAAATCAAATAACATTAACCAATTAAAAACTGACCTAACAAAATTTGATACATTTTCCTGTTTCAATTTTCAGAGTATTCAGCACCTTCAAAAAGACCTATACATGTTGACCTAGGTTACTCTGGTAACAACGGTAGCTATGGTAACTCTCGTAGCTCTGGTAACACTGAAAAGAAGGATGACACGCCTTTGGTAACCAGCAGTCTGACCATGAACAACACAACAATGGAGTACATACTGGAAACTTGTCTCGAGAAACCCAAAAACCTAAGTACGTGTTTAACAATTCCTTCTATTAGTTTGTAAATTCTTCATAGGGTTCAGGAATCAGGGTGGAACCTGGACGGACATTTCGGAAACTTCTCAAACGATTTTTAAAGAAATTTGATAGTTAATTTATATCTCAGGTTTGACCATTTGTTATGGAGTGTACCTGTGTGTGTGTGTGTATGTTTCTATGGTGACGGTGGGATAGAGTTAGAGATTGGTTGTGAATGATGCAACATAGAAGGCATTGTGGTCGTTTTCTTTCACTTCTTCCACTAGATGTGGATAGTCTCTTCACGTTTCATAGTTAATATAAATAGTCTTATGCAGGTTACAGTGGCGTAGCTAGGGTGGGGGGAGGAATTTGAAACTCCCCACCGGAACCCCACTTGAGTGGGGCCCTCAAATGAGTGTTTTATACATTAAAAATTAAATATTGCCCAAAATTCAGGAGCCTCCAAAGAGGTCAAGCCCCCCTCCCCGGGCCCCCAAACGATGGAAAATTCCTAGCTACGCCACTGGCATGTTAATATTATTAAGTTGACGTGTCTTACTTTATTTCTTCTGACACCAGTATGTTGTGTTTGTTCACTTTTGAGACGACGTTTTGATGACTGACTTTCACTTCTGATAAAAGTATGTTGTTTTTCTTAAGTCTAACACAATATGTTCTTCAATTCTTCCTGTTTCTTTTATATCAATGTGTTGTAATTTGTTTTTTGTTTGTTTATTGTGACACTAATATTTTATAGAATTCTTTCTTTTCGTTCCTTCTGACACCAATATTTTATTACCGGTAGATGACATATAGCACCAAACTGCTAGTAGACAACTAAACCACATCCGTAAATTTAAAATTGCTTGACTAATAAAACTTCAAACAGCTTGAATAACTTCCCTTTGAACAATACTAAATACTAAAATACTACAATACTAAATATAACTTTATTTATAATATGGACGAATTCTACTTGTGATAAATGAAATAAATGTAGTAGACTTTAGTAATAATATCATTTAAAAAATCTAACTCACTACAATTACACAACCTTTCAGTCTCACGTTCTGGAGTCTTTTTCCCTAAGACCAGACGACGACAATGCCAACTATGTTGCGTCATTCACAACCAATAGCTAACCTCTTCCCACCGTCACCATAGAAACACACACACAATTCATATAACACCATAATAAAAATATAATCATCTAAAAATAAATTTGGCTTACGTTGTTTTATTTTGCACACGACTTCAGCGGGAAATCCCGTACTCGACTCTCATGTTTCTTCTTTAGTAAAGAGTTGAATAAATAAATAGACGTACATGAACATTTGCGCACCGTCCTATGTAGAGAATCCTTAACTGAACTGTTTATAGAAGAACTTGATAGTGCAAGTTCACTGGAAAGTCTAATTTCAATATCGACTCAATCCGAGAAATACGTAGAATGAGAAATTGTTGATTCATAAATAAAGAATTTATTTAAAAAACAACAATACACTATTCCTTTTACTGCTTGTTTGTTTGCTTGATTGTGGGAAATAAAGAAATAGAAAATAAATTGTTAGTTTAAAAAAAAGTGAAGAAATGAACTATTCAAAACAAAAGTAAGTAAATAATTAAAAGACATTGTCCTTTCACCTTTACAGTTGGTCTGAGACTTGGGAATTATTCTCGCGTGACCAAGTCGGAGCTCGTGGACGAGTACATTGAGATGGAACCTGGTGGTCATCTTCGTCCACAAAACTGTACACCTGGACAGACAATGGCTATCCTCATACCTTACAGAAACCGTTCCAGTCACCTGCATATTCTACTACACAATCTGATTCCTTTTCTGACAAGGCAAAATGTTGACGTCACGTTCTTTGTTATAGAACAGGTAAAAAAGTAAAAAAAAAGTATACATTTCAGTCCTACAACCTATTAGTCCAACTAATATCAGGTACGCATTAGAGCTGGGTGGATTCACGGTCGTCATAAATCCCATAATTTTAAATCACCGAGATTCGAACTTCAAACCCACCAGTTATGAAGCCAAAAGCTTCAAAAAAAAAAAAAAAAAAGAGCATGTTAAATGAAGGTTAGTCTGAGGAAATAGAAATACAAAGGACCAAGAGATTCGAACCGGTACTCCTCGATTTAGAAATCAAGTGCTTTACCACTCAGCCACCACCGAAAAAGAGAAAATGTTACATTTAATTTTTTCTGAGGAGAGTAGAACCATACAGGACTGAGTGTCAGCTCAGATTGTATTTTAGAGAGTTTTACTTATAAATATCTTTCATTCATTGTTTACTTGCCGCTGTTAGTATTGATTTTTTATTACATTTTTACATCTAACTTCTTCACCATTCAAGCATATTCAGAATTAAAGTTTCAGACAACTAAACCAAAACCTAACAATGTTTCTGAAGCCAAAAGTTAATAGGATACCATGTGATCAACACAAAAGATAACAAATTGCCCTCACCAATCAATATTATTGCAAAACATTAACTTTTGAATGGACGCAAGGTAGTGACGTCAGACCTGTGACGTGTCAACGAGATATTGATCTAAGCTGCCTACGTCGCAGCTCAGTGTTCAGGCCTTCAAGAACTAATGTTCACGGTTTTCAGCCCTCTCCGCCGCCGTGCCTTGCGGAAAGTTGATGCTAGGAGGCCCCACAATAGTTAAGTCCGGCCCTGCTATTTTTAGACGGGTGAATATACATAGTAGATTACTTGTTCTCTTTCCATGACTTCTTGGACACAATGGTTAAGTCCGGCGCTGGTATTTAGTGTTTGTAAAATGTTTTACATGTTTCGGATGTTCCTTCAGAGTTGAAGGACGAAGGGGGATGGAAGCGGGCAGGGTTTGATAAATCCAAACGACAGTCCGCACGACCAGGCAGCCATCCATAGTGACCGGTGAATACTTGTTCTCCCACCCTCTTGTTTTTTCGTGGGGTGACTATCGCATAAATAAGAGAGTGATCGTTCCTTTACTTCTTCTTCTCGTCCAAACTCTTTAGCGACGAAGAGAATTATATATATAGATACTGAAGGAAGAAAATTGTAATTCAACCATACACAGGCCTGGTCGTGAGGTATGCGCAAGTTCGGACTTGTCGATGGTCCCGGACTCATACCCTGCCCGCTGCCATCCCACGTCGTCCTGTGGGAGGTTAGGACTAGGAAGTAACATTTTACAAACAAACAAACTCGAACGCCAACTTTAATATTTTTCTAACAAATTTTTTAAATTTTGATTTTATCAAATAAAAATGAAAAGGGCTCGTCGAGGGCCTAAAAAAAGTTAGGAAATGAACTTTCTAGAGTCTAGAACACATAAAGCAATAAAATAGTTTCATACACTGAAACGATTGGATCTTGTATTCTATTGTCTAGGCTGGTAACTCGACGTTCAACCGTGGCGCCCTGTTCAACGTTGGGTTTCTGGAGGCGGAGAAGTTTCAGAGATTCGACTGCTACATTCTCCACGACGTGGATATGATTCCCATCAACGACCACAACCTGTACAGATGTAGTGAGAACCCTCGACACTTTGCTGTAGCTATAAACAAACACAATTACAAGTATGGTGTTTTTTAATTTCTATATTTTGCTATCATTATTATGCATTCATTGTATAAATTAGAAAGCTATTGTAGAGACTTTTCTTTCAACGAAGCTTAACTTCCAAGTAACTCGTTCTGGCCAACTAGGCCGACCATCTTATAATAAATGTATGTGTTTTTCCTTAATCTTCGGCCTCAAGAGACTTTTTTGTTTTTGCGTTCTCCGTCCGATATCATGATATTTTAAATCTTTCAAAGTTCTGATTCAAATCCTACTTTTTTTCTTTTCTGAAAGCAAAAAGTTTAATTTTTAAAATCCACTCTGCAAGCATTTTTTTCATGAAATACTCCATTTTTACAACTATTCACTATTACTAGTAAAAAGCACGGGATACTATTTAGAGAGGGCAATTAGTAATATACATATTTTAACACATTTATGCAGACAGTGTTCTTTTTTTTTGTTTTAGAAATGTTTTTCAAAAAATGTGTATTACAAAATTTAGTACTTCTGCCATACCAGTTGCTTACATTAAAAAAAATATTTACTTAATCTTCCATTTATTAAAAATAAAGTGTACTATATTATGTGAACAGAAAGTAGATCTAATCTTTTTGCTTGTTTATATTACTTACTTATTATCTAAAAGACATTTCTGTGCTGGCGATAACGTTTCTTTTATGTCCCCAGACTTCATTATGAAAGCTACTTTGGTGGAGTTGTGGGATTACTCAGAGAGCAGTATTTACAAATAAACGGACACTCGAATTTATACATTGGTTGGGGCACAGAGGATGACGATCTGTTGATAAGGTAATGAACCAGATAGACAGACACAGCAGTAAGCTCAAAACCTAAACATTGGATTAACTTTTCATCTTGGTAAGTCCATCAGACTACACTAGCAATGTACAGGATACTCTCAGCACACGACTGTACGGCTCTGAAACCTTGGTGCTCTATCAAAGGCATTTAAGGCTCCTCGAATGCTTCCATCAAAGATGCCTTCACACCGTTATGGGCATACCTTGGCAAGACTACATTACAAATAACCCAGTTCGTATGGAGTCCGCTGTTGACAGTATAGATGGTTATTTCAACTCCCTATCTCTGTCTGTCTGATAAAAAGTTTGAACATGTTTTTTTTTTCATAATTATTCATAATCAATAACAATACACGAATCAATTCAAAAAATTAACCAATTAGTTAATCATTTAGTACTAATTAATCCATTTTGTGTAATAGAGTAGAAAGGGAGATAAACCCATAATTCATCAAATAGATGGCAGTACATAGTTGTTCCTCCCGTTAGATAAGCTTAGTTTTTTTTTAAGTATTATTTTTTTCAATTACTTGTTTTAAATTTTTTCTCTTTATTTTAGTTATAGAGCCATCTCTTCGCATTGGTTTTAGTGTCATCTCTTGTTTGGGTTTTAGTGTCATCTCTTTATTTTATCCATCGTGTTATCTCTTTGTTTTAGCTATAGTGTCATCGAATGTTTTAACTTTAGTGTTGTCGTATGTTTTAATTATAGTGTCCTCTCTTTGTTTTAGCGATAGTGTCATTTCTTTGTTTTAGCTATAGTGTCTTCTCTTTGTTTTATTTAGTGTCATCTCTTTGATTTAGCTATAGTGTCATCTCTTTGATTTAGCTATAGTGTCATCTCTTTTTTTTTAGCTTTAGTGTCATCATATGTTTTAGCTATAGTGTCTTTTCTTTGTTTTAGATATAGTGTCATCTCTTTGTTTCAGGGTGAAGAACAAAAACTTGACAATGGTTCGATACAACCCCTCGACGGCCCGATATGATATGATCCAACACGATCGGGACGTAGGCAATGCAGAAAACCCAATGAGGTGTGAGAGAATCTATCGAATATCTGTCCTTATAGTGTCAGAAGCAAATACACTATTTAGAACAGAGTACATCATATTTGTGTGTGTGTGTGTGTGTGCAAAAACAGGGAAAATATTTAAATCTGAAACTAAAGCAAAATTGACGTAATTTAGGTCAACTATTGACCAACTAATTTATTGGGTAGCTAAAATTTACTAGTTTAATAATACCTCCAACTTGCCTTCAAGTAATTCTACATACATTTACTTATGTCCTGTATTGATGACTTGCTGTCCTGTCTTATTTAAATTTTCTGTATGATGTTCTAGCTTGATGTCGTCTTCCGATGTCCTGATTTGTGGTACTGTACAATTTGTATTTAGTGCTATATGTATATTATTTTAAGTAAAAGTCATACTAACATGTATACTCGACATAAAAGACACCTATACTTGACATTAAATACACCAATACTTGAGATAAAATACACCAATACTTGACAAACAGTGTTCAACGATGCGTCACTGTCTAGACTCTAGAAAAATAGACAACTACGCTTTTGATCGTCACCAATTACGAGTATGGGGAATATTTCTCTTGGAATACTAAAAAAAAATAGAAAAAAAAAATCAATGTTTATAAAGCAGTGGTTCTTACCATTAGAAAGCTTTCGTGCACTCAAGCTCCATGCAAAGATTACTCTAGTGTAGAAGGGTCCAGCTATGTGGCAGTGTCTCCATACAAGGCAAGATCCCGGCATGCACCAGTATTTTCAAAATCGTTTCTGAGCACCCTGCAACCCTTCAGGATATGTTCTACAACTTTGTCTTCCATGTATCAGTGCCAAATCAGGTATCGAGGTTCTGTCGTATCCTAGAGAAGTAGGCTCCTAACGGACAGTTTCCCATGCGAAGACATGTTTCATCCTTTCTGTCTGGCATCTAAGGCTGCTCGAATACTTTCATCATAGGTGTCTTCGGTCCATGACGGGCATACGTTTTTAAGACTATCTTACACTTAACCATGTTCTGCTGGAGCTGGTGTAGACAGTATAGAAGCACTTCATACTATTCAAAAGCTGCGCTGGATCGGGCACTTTATCCCCACGAGGGACGAGCTTTAAGTAGTATGGCGTAACAGAGGTGGTGCCCCCCCTCCAACCTGAGAAGTGCTACAAAGATCAACCCAAGCCCTTACTGGCATAGAGGAAAATAGCTGGCAGAAGATGGCATCTGAACAGACAGAGAGCTCTCACGTAAGCAGCGGGAACTGCCGAAGACAGGCACAGAAGACAAAAAGTAAACCTAAATAGACAATGGCGGGAACGATTTTATGCATTAGATGTAACAAATATCAGGTTGCAACTGGGTTACGGTTATATTTCACTAATCTTTAACCTTTTTATTACTATTAATGTAAACTTAATATATGAAGTTGAATTAGTCCCCTTGAGAAGGCTCGTTCCCTGAGTTCAAATTCAAGTCGTATTTATAATGCATTTTAGAAGCGATCACGGTAACATTTACGTAGATACCCCCAACTCCCCACCTCCCCCTTTTCGCAACTGGTCCAGACAAGTGATAGGATTATAATCGAAGCGCATTGAACTTATTCTCTTGAACTGAATATATCTGAGAAGTAAATTGTCTTTTTATCTGGAAACACTGAAAGTTTTCTCTGACCTCAGGTTGACTCTTCGAAAAAGTGCAGCTAGAAGACAGCATGTTGAAGGCCTAAACACAGTGACCAAATACTATCAGGTGCTGGACATGAAGCTAGAGACACTGTACACCTGGATCACCGTCTCACTCGACAACAGCGGACTGCTAGAGGTGAGATCTAAGGGAGGGAATGAGTAGAATAGGTTTGGACTTCTAAACCGCATAGTTGTAGTACTCCGAATTTAAAAAAAAAAATCTTTTGGGGATATTCATTTAGAATTGTAACTCTAGACCAGGGCCGAATTTAAGTATGTGGAGGCCCCTGGGCAGTATTTTTTGTGGATCCCTTACAAATTTTCGCAAGCTGTAATAAAGCTCCACTTATGAAATGAATATACTTACACGCTATTGTTTAGAAAAAAGAAATGCAATTTTTGACAATTTAATCTCTTTTTCTTTTTAAAAAAAATATTTAATCTGCAAATTTTAGTTTAAAAAGTTTATATTTTTTAGTTTGTGGAGGGTTAGGGTCTTGGTAGATTTCAGCTATACTTTTATCTCTTTTGTGAAGGCCCCTATCTTGTCCTCCCTTTAATCTGGCCCTGCTCCAGACAACTAGTCTTACTTAAAATTTGTAGGGTATAGCTTTACTTTCATAAAGCTTGAACAATTCTTTATAAACATATTAAACTTCACTTTTATTGACAAATGTATACAGCTTCTCAATTTCAATGTAGATGCATGTAGAAACACAATTGAAATAACAAGTCTAGTTGAACGATTTGTTTTAGATCACTTCAACAACTACAATCCACAAACACCGTTTCGTCTCTCGTCTCCAAGTGTTAGTTCCCCTTTACTCCAGCCGAGTTTATCTGCATCAATACTTCTTAAAGTTACATCAGAAATCCTCAGCCAATCAAAACAATCATTCACACTCTATAACACGAGATCTAACGAAATTTTACAGAAACACAAAATAGAATGTTTCTTTCTAAAACATTAGAGACAACAATCTTTACTTTTATCAAAAAGAGTATCTCTCTCTTTTTTTAAATTGAACATGTATTTGTCTGAACTGAGTGAAGCCATTAGAATAAGGATCTAGATTTGAATCGCTTGCTAGAATAATAAGAGCATATCAAATATTACGTTAAATTAGAGTTTCGAGGGACACATATATGTGTAACCCACAGCACAAAATACAGGCGCAAGAACTCTACAGGATCAAAAGGTCGATTTTGGCGTAAACGTAATTGCGTCCCTTATCATATTTTTTTTTTACTGTCCAATTATCAGTGGGTAGCAATGTTAAATCTTTCGAGATCTTTCTAGGTACCATGGGCGTAGTCGGGGGGGGGGGGGGTTAAGATTCACCCCCCCCCCCCCGAAATGAAATCCCCCCCCCCCCCGCAGGGGAAGGGGAGCGGAATTTAGTGACTGATTTTTTGCTTTGATTTTGTTTATTTTTAGGTGAGATTCTAATACTAAACCATCACTTGCCCCAGCACAACCAAGGGGGTTTTGCGTTTAAAACCCTCTACCAGGGGTTTTTGCAGTTATATCCACCTCTTCTATAAAACAAAACAAAAAAAAATGCAAACGACAATCCCCAAATTCCAAGAGCACAGTTAAGGAAGATTTTAATTTTAAAACCCCTCCAAAATTTACAATAAACTCCCTCTTCAATATAAAAAAAAAACAAAATACACACTCAAAATTCTATGAGCGTAGTCAAAGGGGTTTTGAGTTTAACCCCTCCCACCTCTTCAGTAGGATTTAAAGCTAAAAAATATCTCTTCAATATAAAAATAAATAAATTACGCACTCGAAATGTTATGAGCGTAGCTAAATGGGCTTTGACTCAGTTTCGAGTTTAACCCCCCCCCCCCCTTCAGCGGGGTTTTTAGGTAAAAAATACCTCTTCAATATTAAAAACAAAGCAAATTATACACTCAAAATTCTATGAGTGTAGTCAAAGGGGTTTTGAGTTTAAACTCCCCTCCAGTGGAGTTTGAAGCTAAAAAATACCTCTTCAATAGAAAAAATCAAATTACACACTCTAAAATCTATGAGCGTAGCCAAAGGGGTTTTGAGTTTAACACTCCCCCCCCCTCGCCAGCGGGGTTTGAAGCTAAAAAATACATCTTTAATTTAAAAAAAAAAATCAAATTACGCACTCAAAATGCTATGAGCATGCCGAACTGGAAGTCGACCCCTTAGTAAGATTGTGACAGAGCGTCGCATTAGGTTTGCAGGACATGTTCTCATCTCATCTCTGAATTACGCATAATAAGAGTTGCGATTACATCCTAGTACAACTTGGCGCCACACATTCATGAAGGTCACCAGAGCAGGTGGGAAGAAGCTTCAGACATTACCGGAAAAAAATCCTGGCTACGCCCATGCTAGGTACAGTTAAGTAATTTAGGCAAATCACAATCATCTCAAGTCTTGATTAAGCTATTCGTTTATAGTGTGTTCCTAGACTAAGAAAAGTAAAATGGCAAATAACTGAGCCTGGTAACAAGCATAAGAAGTCCTTTTTTTTTAAAAAAGAAAACTTATCTAACCGGAAGAACTCCCTCCTGACAACAATAACTATCAACAATGTAGACGTTTTTCCCTATTTCGATTTCAAACAAAATAATCGATTACTAATAATTAATTGAATTCAAATTTAATGAAACAAAATTATTTTGGTGTTCTTTTTTTTCAGACTGCTCCAGCTTACACAATGAGGGACATATCAGAAACCAAGGCGCTGCTACAGAAAAAATCAAAACAATAAATATCCTACTAAACAAGAAAAAAAAATACATTTTTCAATAACTTAAAATAAAATATAAATTCTTTTTAGCTCAAATTGGGTATCGAATATATAGTGGTACCAAACAATCTAGCATGTCTTCTAGTTCATGAAACTTTAACAAAAATGAAAAAAAAAAGACCTGAGAAAAGCGTGTGAGTCTACACATTTACAGTACTTTATTTGATGAGTCTTTTACCCAAGATCTGTGTATTTGTTTTTTGATTAACTTATTTAAGTACCCGGCATTTTTTTTCGATACACAATTTCACACACAAAAATAATTGTAGAAATAAAAAATTTACTGATTTTAAAACTTTTAATGTTTTTTAAAAAGGTGCTACTGTAATGAATTTGTTATAAATCTCAATGTCTATTCTTTTCAGATTTAGTTACTTAATGTTTTCTTGAGTTAAGGGTCGCGTTTTCTCCTGATGTTTATACCTGATCTATCAGCCGTTTTGAGACATTGGTCCAATTTAATGCTAAGCTTGTATATATTAAAAAATCGCATGTGAATAAATGAATGAACTTGTTTTAGATGAAGTCCATTAATTATAGTTGCTTTGAAAAATTGATCTCTCACATGCCATGGGCATTGTCCTAATAGTCATAGATCTATAAAATCTAGTTATAACCTGTAATCTTTAAAATCATAAATATTCAATTTGAATTGAATAGTAAATATGGAATCAGTATAGATCTACTTCTAGAATATATATCTAGGTTATAAATATAGTAGAAATAGAATCTAAGTGGTTCTCCCAACCCTTCTATATTGCTCTGAGACATGGGAATAATACAGAAAGCAACTAAGACTACTTGAACGCTATGAACGCTTTCACCAAAGATGCTTGCGTTCCATCATGGACATACGGTGGAAAGACAGCACTACAAGCAGCGATGTCCTTGCGAACGCCGGTATGGACAGTATAGAGGGACTTCTTATGGTCCGACAGTTACGCTGGGCAGGGCACGTATCCCGTATTGGGGACGATGTATACCAAAAGCAGTCTTTTTTGGGGTAAGCTTAAAGCTGGTCGACATAACAGAGGAGCGGAAACGCTTTAAAGACCAGCTTAGGCGCCAACTTGCCTTAGCAGACATAGAAGAGAGCACCTGGTTACATGCAGCCTCAGAACGAGACAGATGGAGGTCACTTATAAAGGCCGCGGGATGCACATTTGAGACAATAAGGAGATCCGCTGCCGAGGACAGACGCAGACGGCGAAAAACAAATCTTAATCGACTACCGTCGGACAACGGTTATGCTTGCTCTGTTTGTGGGAAAATATGTAGGTCACAGCTGGGGCTGCGTAGCCATGGAAAATATTGCATTTCGCATTAATCTTCAGACTCGATGACAAGACTTGTTATTGTTATATTAGTATATTAGGACTTGGCGTTGAAGAGTAGATCTATAAGTAGAAGTATATTCAATATTGTATAGATAGTAGATTACTGAGTCTGATCTAGACTAGCTATAGAATTATTTTAGATCTAGATACAGACTATATATAGAATATTCCAGATAACAGATATAGGCTTAATCTAATTAATACACTTTAGTCATGTAGAGCTAGATATAGACTAGTGGCAATCCTTCTCAAGATAGGATCTAGATTTCTAATCTAGATTCGATCTGAAATGTAGATCTAAATATAAGTCTACTTAATGACAATGTCATTGATTCCGAAGTTTAATGATGAGTGCAGTGTTTACTATATATTTGAATGTTTCACGGAATACGCAGACCCGTGTATAGCGTGAAAGGAATACGCAGAACCTATTGCGACTTTTGTAAGTTTGTCTGCTGTGCTGTATGAGATGCCAAAACATATGTAGATCTTAAAATTCTAGAACAATAGATCTGTTCCACTTAATTTATTAACTTAAACCTACTGATCTCATTTATAATATGTAGCTCTAGATCTACGAACGCATTTATTCAGATTTTAATATATAGATTTAATTATACTAATACTGTAATTTAGATCTATACGGTGTTAGCGAACAGCGTTACACAAAAAAAAAGGAACCTGGATTTGTCTAAACTCCGATACTTGGTGTATAATAGTAAAATAGCGTCTACCTGACTGTATTGTAAATAAAGAGCAAATACCTATATTTATTGTAGTATATAATATATAGTTCTGTGGTTTTATACTATATAACCATAGACATAAATAAATATAGACTGGCCGAAGGAAGTAACTTCATTTAACTTGAATACATGTATATCAATTGTATTCGGATTTCCGAATTATGAAAATTTGCATGATCTTCATTCTTAGAGATTTAAAAAAAAAACACTAGTGAAAATAATGTAATACTTATATAGGTTATGGCTGAAATAGATATGAATACTTAACTTTTATACTGCTCATAAATGCTGTATAATAAAGTACACAAAATTGCAAGTCACAAATTTTCGTTTCATAAAACTCTTTAATCGGCCAGTCTATATTTATTTATGTCAATGTATATAACTTTCCAAACTGGCCCAACTTTTAAGAGAGTTACCGGCTCTTACCGGCTGGACATCCTTGGGATCTGCGTGATGCGGTGGACATCAGGTAGACAAATAATCAATGATGGCAAGACAATAATATAGTCAGAACATGATAAGGAGCACATTGGTGGTGTAGGAATCATTATGTCTAAAGTAGCAGCTTCAGCGCTAATTGCTTAGAAGCCGGTCAGTGATCGCATCATTACAGCTCGACTCCAAACAAAGCAAATCAAAGTCACTACCATCCAAGCATATGCCCCTACAGAGGATGCAGAAGATACCATCAAAGATAATTTCTATAATGAACTACAAACCACTCTTGATGAAACACATACTCGCGACCTAATTCTACTGATGGGAGACTTTAACACCAAAATCAATCCCAACCGAACAGGCTTTGAATATGTAATGGGACCATATGGCTCTGCAGAAAACATCATTGATAATGGCGAGCGCTTGATTTCTCTCTGCGCATCCAACAGCCTTTCAATTGGAAACACATATTTTAAGCACAAACAAATACACAAAAAAACATGGCGATCACCAAATGGAGAAACCTTCAACGAGATAGATTACTTTTGCATCTCCAAACGATGGAGGTCATCTCTGTTAGACGTGCGGACCCGCAGAGGAACGGATATCGGCTCAGACCACTACCTTGTCAGTGTCAAATGTAAGCTCCGATTGAAACGCCAACCAAAACGAGCCACACGACCCATTTAATGTAGAGAAGCTTAAAGACGGCAATACTGCAGCACCGTTACAATTGAAACTAACGAACCGCTATGAGGCTCTTGCAGATATATTGACCCTTGAAGAAGAGTGGGCCAACTTCAAAGATACCACTATTGGGTGCGCGGAAGAAGTTATCGGAAGGATGCGAGGTTCATACAAGGAACGGTGGATACAAGACAGAACATGGAAATTGATAGATGAGAGGAAAGAGGCCAAACGTAGACGAGATCAGAAAAATGAAACACAGGATCGCAGCCTAGCGGAAGAAGCCTATAGGGAAGCAGATCTGAAAGTAAAGAGAAGTTGTCGGCGAGATAAACGGGACTGGATTGAGCAGAAGGGATAAGAGGCACAAGCAGCTGCAAACAGAAATGACACAAAAACCCTCCATCGTATTGTCCGAGATCTCACTGAAGAAAAGAGTGGACATGGGGCACCGATAAAAGACAAGCAATCAAAACTTTGTCAACGAAAGAAGATGCAAGATGGGTAGAGCACTTTAAAGAGACCCTTAACCAACTGTCGCCAGACCTGACTTACATATTCAAGGGCCCCTCTCAAGACAATGATCTCAAGGTCAAGACAGACCCAATAACTGCTGAGGAGGTTACCATGGTCATTGCAGTGTAAAAGAATAACAAAGCACCAGGGCTAGACATGATATCATCAGAAATGCTAAAATATGGGGGATAGTGCATTGTTAACAGAATGACTGATCTCTTAAATCTCTGTTGGCGAACTTCAAAAGTCCCAGAGGACTGGCAAAAGGGAGTGATTGTAAAGCTTCCAAAATAGGGCAACTTGGCAGACTGCATTACTCTCCTCTCTGTCCCGGGAAAAGTTTTCAGCACTGTTTGTTGAGACAGCTTCAACAGTCTATAGATGAAAGGCTCAGAGAAAAACAAGCAGGTTTCCGAAGAGGCAGATCATGTACAGGGCAGATTTTCGTTCTACGAAATACCATAGAACAAAGTCTTGAGTACCAACAACGGCTAACGATCAGTGTCGTGGACTTCAAAAAAGCGTTTTATAGTGTCCACCGAGAATCACTATGGAAAATAGTTAGAGAATACGGTATCCCAGAAAAATTCGTCCAGATCCTACGACACCTTTACAGTCAGTCTAGTTGCTGTATTAAAACAGAAGAGGGAACAACAGAGTTTTTTACAATCGAGACAGGGGTGCATGTTATCTCCCTTTCTTTTCCTCCTAACCATCGACTACATAATGAGGAGAGCAATGAACCAGACTGCCTTTGGTATTCCATGGCATGAACAACTCCGATTGACGGACTTGGACTTTGCTGATGATGTTGCACTACTCGGGGATACAAATAAATGCATTCAAGAAATGACGGAGAGCCTAGACAGAGAGGCACCCAAAATTTGCCTGAGCGTCGCATGAGGTTTGCGGGACATGTTCTACGTCAAAATGAATTACGCACACCAAGAGTTGCGATAACATGGAAGCCAAAACGAGGAAAGCGCAAACAGGCAAACAGGTATTACTTGGCAACAAACCTTTATGGAGGACCCCAGAACAGTGGACACCAGGTGGTAGGAAGCTTCAGACATTGCCAGTGACAGATCTTTATGGAGACAACTTGCCGCCCAAGTCTAAATATATCTTTCGTAACTTCTTCTATAGAGAAATTAGTTTTGTAATTTCTTTTACTGAAAATTTGGGCTATTCGCGTCTGACACATATATAATTTTTATGTGCTGCAACAAAGCCCATAACTGAGTAAATTAAAAGTTGCTTCAATTTTATTGAAGTTTATAAGCCTTGCTTAATTTTTATGTAAATCTAATATAGATGACATCTACATTCTAGATCTAGAAGTACTAGCTTTAATCTTCGGAATCGATATATTGCCAAAAAATTTTGTACTAGTTGACCGCTAAAAAACAACAAAAAAAAACAAAAAAAAGAAATTTTTCTGAGTGGGGGGGGGGGGTGGAGATGGTGACACCCTAAGTTGACCGCACCAGTTAACACCCAACCTAGTGACGCCACTGATATAAAGTTACCTTAAACAATTAAACTTAATGATAAAAAAAAAACGAGATCAAAGAAGCTGTAAATTCCTAGCTGACTAGACATTTTAGTTTGTTGAAGAAGAAAGTATTTGACTATCAACTAAATACAGCCACAACATATTTCTATGAACACTTTTGATTCTGAATTGAGCTATACCTAAGCATTCTTAATAGACGTTTCCTGATCGTGCGGAAAGCGTTGCAGACTGCAAGAGGTTTAAGCTAGAATGTAACAATGTTCATTTTTTAAAGAAATGTTCAAAGCTTAGATTAAGTTAAAAAAATGTTTGTTAAATGCAATGAAACCAGTCATTTTTGTTGATTTCACCCACAATGGTTTCAGGTTCCACAACAGAGATATGGCTACACTTAAATGTTTCAGTAAAATTCCAAAACTGTAGTCGAAATGGAATTATTTTTTTTCCATCAACATAGATGGTTAACCCTAACCTAGATTTAGTGCGTAACAAACTTAATGAATAAGCAAAGAAATAGACTGGATGTAGCCACTAGAGGAGACCTTCGACTTGCTCTGGCTAATTTATTTCTTGAAATTTCTCATGTTCTCAGACTGAAGGAGACACAAGGTTCCTATTATCTTAATATCATTTTGTAGTGAATTCAGCAATAACAATGTTTATATTAAAAATAAAACTTAATTTACTATTCAACCTAAAAACAGAAGGCCTAATATTCAATAATTTAAATAGGGACTATTCTTAGGATTTGAAAGAAATTCATGACAATGAGATTAATATTGTGTGTAATGACTGCAAATTATTTGACATAATTTTTGTATAATGATAATAATGGCAATGTCTTCGATTCCGAAGATTAAGGCTAAGTGTAGTGTTTCACATAATTAGCAAACTCAGTTGCGACCTGTATATTTTCCCGAATTTTGTGCAGACAAAGCCGTTGTCCGCTAGCGGTCTATTTAAGTTTTCTCTCCGTCTTTTGCACCTGTCTTCAATAATGGCTTTTCTTTGTGTCTGATTGACTATTTTTTTTTAAATCTATGATTTCTTTTAAAAATAAAAATCGCCCTCCAACTGAAATATGGTTGGGGGGGGGGGGGGGGCAAAAGACGAATTCACCCTCCCCATTTACACCTATTGGGGTAAAATAGCACAAATATTGGTGAAAATGTAATTTATTGGTACATATTCTTAAGAAAAATTAATAATTTTATACACCAATAGTGTGAGTTTTGTATACAAATTCGTCCGACCCAGCGAGTGGGGGGGTAGGCCGATCGCCCCTAACGCATCCACCCTCAGATCCACCAGTGTTAGAAACTGAATATGGATTAAGTTTTATTACATCAATGTTGTCAATATCGAATGTTGTTTTTTTTTCTTATTCTAAAAATGTTAAAAGTGTTTGGAGATTTTGACTGTGACGAGACCAAACGATCTTGTTATTTTAAAGTTTAGCAGAACTATTTAGTCTTCCTTTACTTGATCAATGTTTCGGTTGTTAGACTGCTAGCTGCTGTTTACTCTTGTGCAATAATTTCTTCCTTTCTCCGGTCATTTATATATAATACTAGACATATGTTACCCGCGACCCGCGGGTCTTTATTTGCGCATTACTGTCGATATAGTCACAATTAAACGAAATAATAATGTAATAAGTAAAGCGAATGTGTCAATGTAAACATAGTGTGAATGAAGCTATCAAATAAAAATAGCTAATAGGCTTAAATCCAATTTTTTCAAATTAAAACATTTGCTTGTAGGCCTACCTATATTTGATTAAAATTTGAGATGAATAGACTTAATTTTGTATGCTCATGTGTTAAAGTATAAAGTAGATCTTGAGGTAGACATAGATCTAAATCTACACTTATCTAGAGTTAAAAATTGGCTTTTATAGAGTTCATTCTGTGTTGCGCATGCGTGACTTTTTTCATGAATGAATATAGGCCTATCTCAACACGGCTACGCAACTTTAGCGAACAGCGAACGAATGTATTAAAAATGCTTTAGAAAAACAAATTTGAATGTTAAATTGATTAAAATATCAAATGAATGGACAATAATTAGTATATTTGTGTGTTAAAGCACAAAACTATTTTTGCGAAAAGAAGTTTTACCATCTTAGAGTTCAATAAGAGTTTTAGACCTAGACCTAGGAATAGACTCAGTAGAGAGATGTGTTAATGTGTAACCAATTGGTAATGTCTAATGAAAGAGTGTTCGCCAGGAAATCTGTAGTCACAGATATCAGGAACTAATTTATGTAAAAAATGCTTTTGAAACACAAAATTGAAGGTTAATTTTATTACATAATGAAATCAATGGATCTTCTTTTGTATTTTCATGTGTCAAAGTAAAAAACTATGTGCGCAAAGTGTATTTCTTAAAATTAGATCTAGGTCTAAATCCTTTCGATCTTTTCTCATGTCAACATTGTTAACCATAGCCTAGATCCATAAAATACTATAGCTGTAATAGAGTCGGACAACTTTATTTTTTTTTGAGGGTCTTAAGTTTGTTTTAGGGCTACAATACATACACTACGGTCTAAGTTAGTATCCAAGGAACATTCCTGCCTAGATTTATCAAGATTAGTCAAGAGGTTTTGATGTCTAAGTAACATACATACATACATACACCTCACATTCTACATTATAATATAGATTAGAAAGTTGTTGACATGCGGTTGGTAGGCGATATTGATTATTTCATAATATAGTGTTCTACTACTAGAGATTGGATCAACACAATCAGTTTTACAGTAGCATGCCGAAGAGCTGTGGGTACCATCCGTATCAGAAGAAACAAACATAAAAAAGTGGGGAAGGGGATAATCACATCAAAATTAAAAAATGGAAATTTAGAGCTAGATTTTTCATGTTTTTCTTGAGTATATAGATATATACACCAACATTTGGGAGCGGTCAAAAATAATTCCAGGATTTCTTTAAAAAAATGCGATTTAAATCCTAAGATGTTTTTTTTTTTTTTGTATGTACCGTCTTACTTTAGTAAATAACGATTCGTAAAACCATTCTTTAAATAGTAAATTTGTGTAACATTGTTCAAGAGATATTTCTATATTTTTCCAACTACCTATCCACATCCTAAGTCGGTAGAATACGTGTGACAACAAAAACTATGAAGATCAACAAATATCTGAAAAAGACCTCAAAGGTTGTCTTGACTATAAGCATTGTCACTCTTACCTTTAATCTCTTATTTTTGAGGAACTTGTCTAGTAATTATTTTCACAGACGTGTAATTTCAGGTGAGCGACATTCGCAAAGCAGTCCTGCAATAATAATAATTATTATTATTAGTTTTTATAGTAGCCACTTCTATAAGAGATTGCCGAACTTAGTGTGTATATTCTGAATCCTGACGAAGTCAAATTGAGGTTCTTTAAGAACAAGGTGTGCGATAGGAGCTACAGTTGACCCTTTGCGTTTGCAGATCCGACTTTCGCGGAAGGGCTATAGCCACTATACCACGGGTGTTCAAAGAAATAATGAAAATACTCTCGCGTTTTGTTCTGTTTCGAAACACGTGTTTACCCACGGCCACGTGACGTATATGCACAGTAGCCTATTGGGAAAAAATGAATACGTCATAGCCAATTTTTCTGGATGCTGATTGGCCGAAATAACAGTATAGCACATTAACTGATTTAATTAAGACAAATCGTTATAGTGGCCTCAATACTAACCTGCGACGTCGCAACCTTTGTAGACCAATAGTTGCCCCGTGACCTCAGAAACAGTTGGCATGTGAAGGTTATTAAGAGAATGGGAAATTGTTATTTAGGAGATTTAAGTGTTTGGTGATGTCCAGGGGCGGACTGGCTATATGGGCAAACGGGCAAATGCCCGGTGGGCCGGTACCAAATGGGCAGGTCTGGTCGCGACCAAAGAAAAAAAAATTCAATGCAGACAACTTAAAAAAAAAAAAGTGACAGCACCAAGACACAAAGGCCCGAACATGTTTTCTTATTGTTTTTTTAAAATTCTTATTACAATTAATTTTGTTTGAAATTCAACAAGAATATCAACAAAAAAAATATATTATTCACTGTGCGTATCATCATTTGCAAACGTTAGACCGTACTTTCTGCTATGCACGAGCGGCATGGACTATTTGATGTCTTCGAGATTGTGTTTTGCCTCATCATATTGATGGTCGGCATGGGCCTTTGATGGCACTCCCATTTTTTTTGCTCCTTCCCTCCCCCTTCTTTTAATGGTTCCAATGAAATTTAACCAAAAAGAGGGATGAGAGAGGTTAAGTTAGAAAACATTGATATAACGCAGCAAAAAAAAAAATATACGCGACAATTAGCTCTTTAACAATACTTAATAGAAATTAACTTTAACACATACACACAGCAGCTTAATTGCAAACCACCCAACTTATTCACAGCTCAATATTAGTATAAAGCTCTACTTTCTGCGATTTGAAAAGAAAAAGTAAGTTTCTTTTTGTTTATTTTTAATAACATATATCTAAAAATACTACACTTAAGGCTTACAAAAAAAAAATTTAATTAAGAAATAAATCTAGATCGAAATCAATTTTTATACCATTATACTTATTGGCACATTTATGCTTAGTATGAAATCATTAATGATGAAAATTCTTACAATAATTACAATAATTTATATAGCGCTCTCACATCTGATATTTAATGAAAGGAGATTTATATTTTAAATAATGGGTCATGGTATATTCATATACAAATCGGGTTTTTGAGAATGTACTAGGATTAAGCAAGAGCTTTTCACATTAAGTAAGTGCCTCTAACCGTTCTGCTTTCTCTTATTTTTTAATGGAATGGGTTGCCTTTGTCAGCCAGGGAAACCAATGATTTACGTCGTGGGCCGCATTAAAACAAATTAGCGGATGGGGGGGGGGCATATATATATATATATATATGGGAAACTTGAGAAAATACGAAAGCTAACTTCGTATAATGTTTTCATTCACATTTATGAAGTGTAATACATTTACATTTACATTTTTTTTTTACATTATCACTTGAGGAATTACAATTTTACTATTTTGATTTTATTAATTAATTATTTTTTGTCATCACGACTTCACATCACAACATTTCACAGCAAATGTACATTTGTTCTTAATGTGGAGTATTTAACTGTATACACTCGTTCATAATGTTCTGGAACTGTGGAAATAGCATACTAATTCTTATCCTTGTGACAGCTGACAAATTACAATCAGTCAGCATCGACCTGTTCTTACACTTGTTTATTTTCAATAAAATACATAGACTACTTTTTCACAGATGTAATTAAACCCAAGTAATGTGAAAGTTTAGCAGCAATTTTTTTTTAAGTGTGGAAATACAGCTTCTGGCACCCATAAAGATCCCCGGAACGACTAAGTTGTGTCCTCTGGAGCTGAATTAGCGTATGCACTAATGCACTAATGGTGAGCTGAGGGTATTAAAACTGACGTCTTAAAAGTTGCCTTCAAAGTCTACTATCTAGTAATCCAAATAAGTCTTGTACTTTTCAACCATTTCACTAGAAGTAGTTTCATCTTTCAGGAAAGGAAAATGACAAAACCTGTTTTCACTTACATTCAAATGCAAACAACCAATTGCAATTATGTCGATAAAAACATATAGTCTTCCACTCTTGATTAAAAAATATTAGTAACAAAGTAACACTGTACTTCAATAAACATATTTTTTTCATTAAGATCCCATATTCTTCTCAATACCTTGCCCATGCTAAGCCAGCGGGCACTACTGTGTTACCGAATATCGGTATGTTTTGTTACCCAATGTACTTCTTGGAACTGCCTGTGGTTAAGACTCCTAGGTCTGATAAATTTGATCGCTGATCTAATACGGTCAATAACGTGTTTGATATTCAATGCAGTTTTCGCTAACTTTCCCGTGTCGAGTTTATGGTTGGGATATTTTTCTTTAAATTTATTAAAAATCATGTTTTTCTCTGTAAAAACATGGCCTTTTTCAGTTGTTACACTTACCATCTTGTTTCAAGCGAACCCAACACATTCAACATGGTTCATCTTAGTATAGAATAACTACTGGCCTGAGTTTGTGTTTTTGACAGAATGTTTCGAAATATTGCAAATAAGAATATTCTTCGCTTACTTTAAACTTTTTAGAATTGCATGCATAGACAATGTTTCTTTAGTTTCTTTATCATAAATGGAAGAGTCAGAAGTTCCCATAGATGTTTTAAATTATTTATTTTTAATATATTTGCATTTTTTAAAAAGTAATATCTGTGAGCACTCCTGATTTCTGTAGGTGTTCGCGGGCCGCATAAAACGTGACGTAATTTGCCCACCCCTGATTTAGCATATTTTAAGTCACAGATCAACATGTATGACTAGATGTATGACTAGATTGACACATGAAATGCGTAAGACT
Organism: Biomphalaria pfeifferi; assembly: GCA_030265305.1. Taxonomy (NCBI): domain Eukaryota; kingdom Metazoa; phylum Mollusca; class Gastropoda; family Planorbidae; genus Biomphalaria; species Biomphalaria pfeifferi. The sequence goes on from JASAOG010000032.1 coordinate 854,363, forward strand.
TAACAATCTTATTTTTTTAAGAAACGTCTGTAATCTATAAGTAATACCAAAATGCTTCAAACTCATTAGACTGCTATTGCATTGTTTATAGTTTTCAGACTACATACATGTATAAATAGAATACATTATGTAATCCTACGAATGCATGCATCCAGTTTTCGATGTCTTATCAAACTTGATATATTTTGTAGAGAATTAGGCTTACACCTATACTATAACACATGGGCGTAGCCGGAGGGGAGGGTCTTCAAACCAGCACTTTACTCAGACCTTATTGTCTGAAAGGGAAACTTTATTTACTGCCCCAGTGCATCCAACGTAAGAAAACTACAGTCAACAAATTTTACTTTTGGTTTATGATACTCCCCGAAATGTTTTATTTTTTTGTAACGAAAAGGGGATGTTGATATGGTGCGCAAAGGTGCACTCGTTCAATATAATAAAGTATTGTTCTCCGCCATGACACTAATGGTTGTTGTTTGCTTATTGCTGACTGTGAACCTAGATCTTAATTAACAGTAACCTTGTTTTTTTTGTGTATTATTATTCAATCTTGAATTTATTTTCGACAAATATTTTTATTTTATAATTGTGCAAAGTTTCTGCTTGATTCTGCTTGATTCGAGAATGGGAAATGAGAGTAATGACGTGTACTAAATGTATCCTTAGTAAACAGACTCACGGAGTGAGTTGATATAAGCTTTGCTGTTCACAAAATGGACTATCATTAAATTTTCATTGTATTGATTGGAAGACCTACGTTTAATTGATTTTTTGTGTGTATACATATCCTCCTATGTAATAACATACATCAACGACTAAGATTCACATGAAAATTGACTTACAAGATTTTGATGTTGTCGATAATAGACACTAAACAAATGTAAGCTGTTGGTCATGTTGTAGGTTTCGCTCTGAGTAGAGATATAGGTCTCCTAATGGGGAAGCTAATAGGAAGATTATAAGTGAATCTATGGTTTCACGTATTTCAAAGTTACTAAAGTTCTTAATAGAAAGATTTCACAAAGTCACTAATATCGAATGCACTTAAATTTTCTTTCTTTTTTTTTATACGAATATTCATTTATAATAGAAATGTATAATGGGTAGCCCTACCGATTGTACTATATACAATGCTGCTCTTCCATAAAACATCCTGGCTTTTCCAGAAGAATTATCGGTTGTAATGTATGTGCATAATACAATCATTTTCTCTTTCATAAATTATTCTAGCGTATCAAAAAGCTGTCGAAATTGTATCTATTGTGATGTTCTGAAAGTTCTCACATTTTTATTTATGAAAAATACATTTAATTTGTTCCGTGTGTGTCGCTAACAAATTGGTTTGAGAAGCATGCGGAGTGATTTCATTAAAGATCTTTTGCTACTTTATTATTTATGACCTTACCATTGCTGACCTAACGAGGCTACCTCTTACTCTGATGGGCAGTTAAATTTAATTCACTCCTTAGTACATATTTTGTGTGTGTCTGTGAAGTGGATATTCAATACATGAAATAGATAACATGATATATACCACACATCAGAAGAAATCAATCATGCTGCTTTTATCTTTCATATGTGTCGTCTTTTTGCTGTATGTTTTGAATTTTAGGAGTATGGTCAGTTATAATTTTCTGAACTATAAAATTTCAGGTAATTTAGATAACAATAAATACTAAGTTTACGTTTTTTTAAAATATGTTTATTTAACATAAATGTTTTCTAATCACCCCTTCAAACTGCAGATATTCGTCAGTCTGCCAGGACCGTTGGGGGACCTCCCAATATTTGTCAACTGTCTTTCTCTTATCTTTTGTCTTGGATAGAACAGCGTGAAACTCATGTAGAATATATTCTACGTTGTGTTGCTGAAGTGTGTTCAAGCAATGTGTTTAAGCAATGTATTCAAGCAGTGTGTCCAAGCAGTGTGTTCAAGCAGTGTGTTCAAGCAGTGTGTTCAAGCAGTGTGCTGAAGTAGAGTGTGTTCAAGCAGTGAGTTCAAGCAGTGTGTTCAAGCAGTGTGTTCAAGCAGTGTGTTCAAGCAGTGTGTTCAAGCAGTGTGTTCAAGTCTACAAGGAGGCTCCTCCAAATCCTTATATGTCATGCAATTTAGGAAGACACTACTGTCTAAAATAAAATCGCGACAAACAGAATAAAATCAAAATATCGGTCTAAGCAATGAGGTGAACAAATTCACGTCGGTGGCAAATATTTAATCATATACAATCCGAACATTGATCTCGATAATGACCACATCTATCAATCGCCTGCTGAGAGAAAGGGCAGTCCGAATATTTGACGTCTCGGAGAACTGACATCAGAATAAACGACTTTTTTACTGAATATATTTAATGACGTGCCACCGATTACAGAATACAGACATAAGAAAGCTTTTTTCCCACTTAGTGTAAACCTCATGTAATGTCTGAGTAAAGGTGTGGCATAAATGTATATTTCTGTGCGCTATACTTGTACTCTTTTGCGTATTGTTATATGTAATGTACACATTCTAGATAATAAAGATATAGAAATATAATTTCTGTTTCAGACTCTATTTCTATGTTATCGGGTTTTCTTGATGTTTTTCAAAGTAACTTCTAATTCTATGTTATCAGGTTTTCTAGATGTTTTTCAAAGTAACTTTTCATTCAACCAAATAACACCCTCAAGAAATGAAACTTTACAATTTAGAAACACGACACGTACACCTCAGTTTATAGGCATTAATTCTAGTGGACAATATGAACATGATGGATCTCTTGGCGCAAGCTTCAAACTGTTAGGCCTACACCTAACAGAGTCACATAGAAACACAAGTAGGTATAAACCTAAGGTCATAGTTCACAGTAGCAGACGATTTGACGACGTTTGGACAACTAAAAACAAAACCACAAAGTACAGCAATAAAACGTCTAGTGAGACTGACAAGAATGTTTGTCCAGAGAAACCAAAAGATTTACGTAAGTTTTTGTTTGGTTCCAATTGTTAAAGTATATTTTTATGCAGCATTGAGATCATATACAGTTTTACCTTATCTATTACAGACGTTACTTCAAAGAAGAAGATATTTATATCCTGCACATTTAAAGTGTCAACATAGTCATGCATGTTAATCAATGTTACAAACTCTGCTAAGTTGTTGGTTTTCCTGGCTGATTCAGGCAACCCGTTCCATTCCCTAATGGCGCTAGGGAAGAAGAAGCACTTGTTCGATTCTGTTCGAGCGTATTGAATTAAGAAATGTGCTTCTATCTTTGTGTCTTTCTGAGTATTTCATTAGGTTTTGTTTTTCAATTAGTAGGTTATGGTTTAGTATTTTATGTTATTATAGCTACTTTACTTTTATTCTTCGACCATAGCTGAAATATTTGTTAAACTGTAGCTAAAGATACAGGTAGCTGAGAGTAACATTGAACTGTACAGTAACTATGTTTACTGCTCAAAAAGTGTCTCCAAGTTTAGTGATTTTACTAAAGGTGAATGGAATGCTCGGTTGTATGCTGAATAAGCCCTTGTAAAGGAATTTTGTATAGACTGCCACGCTTTTCTGTTATGTCACTTTTCTTATGCCAAGCTGTTTTGTTGTCTTCAAAGACATTCGTACCAGTTCTTACAGCATATAAGCATTGTTTGTTTTTAAAATATATATATATTTTTAAATTATTGTTTCTGTTGTTGTTTAATTCAGTTGGTCTGAGATTGGGGAATTATTCTCACGTGACCAAGGCTGAACTCATTGAAGAGTTCACTCAGATGGAACCTGGTGGTCATCTGCGTCCACAAAACTGTACACCTGGACAGACAGTGGCTATCCTCATACCTTACAGAAACCGCAACAGTCACCTGCTTGTTCTACTACACAATCTGATTCCTTTTCTGACAAGGCAAAATGTTGACGTCACTTTGTTTGTTATAGAACAGGTACTAAAAGAAAACTATGGATACTTTAAAACATAAAATATGTAACAAAATTATCTTATTGAACTTTAAAAAATATATACTAAACAGGAGTAACATTACAAATACTTTTAAAAATACTGTGTCTCCTTTATACAACTTATAGAGCGATTGTTTTTCTCTTAATAACAAATGAATATTAGATTGAATAACAATAGAACATTTTTACTCCGCCCCCTTCCCATCGCCAGAGAAAGAATCCTGTTTAAGCGAATGTATAGATATACTAAACTTTATTATAATGCAATTATTGGCCTTAAAGGAATTTCCCTAAACATTAATTAATTAAAATCTTGACTCAATGATGCTTTACATTTTAACATTCCCGAAAGCGATAGTCCTTTTAAAACCGATGTTTGTCTCTAGACCGCATTGTCTACTCAAAATTGAATTTATTTATTTCTTAATTTGAAAAATTATAACAGTCACACTAGAGTTTTCACCATTCGGCCATTTAGCTAGAAAGTCATTTCTCAGCGCTATACATCTACGTTTGAATATCTAGGAGATTCAAATCGAGGAGATGTTTTAGAGATTTGTCTGTTTTTTAAAAGTATATTTAATGTTTTCTTGTTATCGATCTATTCTTTTCAATTTGAGCCTCACGTGTTATTTCTGACTCACCATTACAAAGTTACATAATGATACTATCTATTTAGTTTTTACACTTTGTAAAATTGAATTGCAAATGAAAACATGTAGGCAGGTAACTCGACGTTCAACCGTGGAGCCCTGTTCAACGTTGGGTTTCTGGAGGCGGAGAAGTTTCACAGATTTGACTGCTACATTCTCCACGATGTGGATATGATTCCCATCAACGACCACAACCTGTACAGATGTAGTGAGAACCCTCGACACTTTGCTGTGGCTGTAAACAAACACAATTACAAGTAACACTCTTTTATTCTTCTTAAAATTCCGCGTTTTTTTTTTTTTTACATACATTTTGGTTCCACCACAAGGCAGAAAAACTATAAATAGATAGCTTTTCGGTGTATCCGGTGTTAAAAGTAAAGGACATGTTGATAATGTATGCTTTTTAAAATTTAAACATTTATTTCCTTTCAAGTCACGGTTCTATTTTGTCCCAGTTTTTTTATGTTTTCTAGAAGTGACGGCTCTAAAACAGTGGACACCTATTCTATTAAAAACTAATGTTTTTTTAATAGCATTTTAGTTTTATGTTTTTCTTTGATTTGAAACATTTATTAAAAAAACAACAACATTTTTTTTTGTTTCGTTTCTTAAACATTTAATCAATAATGGAGATTTACATACATAGAGAATATCTTTTAAACAGATACCTTTTTGGTGTAACTGGTATACAAAAGAAAATGTTGAATGAAAGCTATGGTATTAAAAACGGATATTATAATTTTTGTGCATCTTTTAGAACTGCAGAATAAAATTTTCTAAGCTTTGTAAGCATTTATTTATTGGTTCTTAATAAACTTCGTCATCCCTTTCTCTTTATATATATTGCTACGTATTTCTGAATCTTATGGCAAACAACATGGGCTGTTGAGTTTCATCAGTGCAGGTGGGGGGGGGGGGTTCTATCAGTGGGAGAAGCAGTGGGATTGTTATAGTCAATAAATTTATATGAAGCTGGAAGTTGAGTGGTCAAGTTCTTTGCATTGTTTTTATGTGTGTGTCTGCTAGCACATTTAGCCAGAAGATTCAGAAATGCGTAGCAATCGGTGTCATAGGTGGCTAAGGTGAGGGTCTTTTTGGCTAAATGTTTTCAACCAAATTGCTTGTTCAACTTGACATGAACGAACACAGACAAAAGCTACGAGAAAGAAGTCTACAGCTTAACGAAAATAAGCAAACGCAAACTGAACAGTGACAGGCAGAGGTCACTACGTGTGACCCTGGCGAGATAAAAAGTTAGGGTTAGGGTTAGGATTAGGGCAACTACTAGCGTAACTGTTAGTTTACTTTTCACTGTACTGCGTTTCACTTCAACCTTTCTCAGCTTGCATCGAGCCGTGTTCCACTCTACTCAGCTGTCCCGAGTCGAACTCACACTCTACGTCATCAGAATCTTGCACGTCTTACATCAACTGTATCGACTGTAACGACTCAAGTCCACCGTAGTTCGCTGTTTAAGTCTTTAACTCTAGTCCACCTCAGTTAACTCTACTCTAGTTAACTTGCCTCGAGTCGTACACATCTCTTCTACTGTAGACAACAGTACCGACGACTCTACCGACGACAAATTTTTCACATTAACTCTCTGGTTTATATAGAGTTCCTAATCCGCTTCTCAAATGTTGCACAAAAACTGCTTGTACCTTCTGAAACATCACGTGGTAACACGTCACATACCGTGAATTCCAAAGAACAATCGATGCTTTGTCATCTCGCCGGGGTCACACGTAGTGACCTCTGCCTGTTACTGTTCACTTGGGAAAAGAATGCTACATATGCCACAGAAACGGATGACCTTTACATCATCTGCCCCATAGATCGCAAGATTGAAAGGGGAACTGTAGTTTTTTTTTATTGTCAAAAGTTTAATAAAGTAATGTTCTGTCTAATCTTTTAAATGCTCTCCCTATATCTGATGTTATGTCTCTCCATATCACACATACACAGTTGTGACAAGAGGGACAATAAGGGTGGCTACCTTATTTTTTTATTAGAGTTAGTCCCCTTTATTACTTGATTTAAGTCCCTGTTAACTGTGTACTATTGCCACTTCCTCTTCAGTCTCTGAGCTGACCACTGTACATTATTGTGAACTAAATTTCCATAATGTTTATATGATAGTTTTGATGTTCTGCTCTGACTGTGTTAATCAAGAGGAGTGTGCCACTTTATGGGAATGTATCTTTCACTAACGAGCTAAGTAGACTTTATTTATTTGTTGTTACTAAGTTGGTTGATGTGAATATTATGTCTACTTAGTCTCTTATCCTTTCCTGTACATGTTTTTTTTTAAAGACCAGATTTGGGTCGTAAAGTATGTAAAAGACAAACTTTTGTCTTGAGAAGAGACAGTTGTGTGTCTCATGGACTATTTTGATTCCTGTATTATATTATTGTAATTCATTTGTCTTGAGAAGAGACAGTTGTGTGTCTCATGGACTATTTTGATTCCTGTATTATATTATTGTAATTCATTGTTTGTCTTGAGAAGAGACAGTTGTGTGTCTCATGGACTATTTTGATTCCTGTATTATATTATTGTAATTCATTATTTGTCTTGAGAAGAGACAGTTGTGTGTCTCATGGACTATTTTGATTCCTGTATTATATTATTGTAATTCATTGTTTGTTTTGAGCTGAGACATTACTGTGCCTCTGTGATGGCAGTTCTATGATTGTGTTGGACTGAACCGGCCCTACTAGTTTGATTTTTTCTTCATTATTTGGCTTGCCTTTGTTGGCCCTTATGCCCATTTTCTTTTAATGATCTTTTTCTTTTGTTCCTTAATAAACTCTTTATTAGTTGTAATGAAATCTCAAAGTTATTACTTGTATGTCTTAGTAAGTTATATATCTAGAGGTTATAATTAATAGCCTAGATAATATAATTTGGGACCACAGAGTACCACTGGACTAACTTGCCAGTACAGCAGAGGTCACTGGTCTTATGACCTATCCTAATTTTAGGTCACAACAGTGTACAAATACATATGCTACTCCCTGCATTTTATTATACATTTTCTTCTTCAGTTTAATAATCCTTGGTATTTTTCTGCAGATTGGCTTTAAGTTGAAGTCTGTTTCTTACATCCATTTTGTTGTAGGAACTTCTTAGTTGAAGTCTGTTTCTTACATCCATTTTGTTGTAGGAACTTCTTCCTTACGACTTTGGCTTTTTGTACTTCTTAGCCTAAGCCTCTTGCATGACGGCAGGGGGCGGTAGCAGATAGTGCTTGAGCTCGGGACCCTCATAATGGCAATCTGGAGCGCATTCCTCATGGCCTTTAAGCCTTTTCAGAGTAAAACATCACTTCACTCAAACCCAAACCATCAAGTTATTAGTCTAAAAAACTTTAATAAACAAGGTTACAAAGACAGTTTGTGTGGAAATGCAAATTCAAAATCGAACCCCGAAGTGGTGCACCCAGGCAAGAAAAAAGCAGGTTTTAATATTTTCAGAAGAATATCGGTATTAAATTCTATCAGAAGTGGTCCACCCAGGTGGGTTAAAAGGCAGATTTTAATATTTTCAGAAAGAATATCATAACGAAATTCTATCAAAGGCATATGACAGAATGGAGAAAGAAGGTTGACAGATCCTGTGTGGTACCCCAAAGGTTCAGCAGACCAAGGGATAGGTGAAAGCGAATGTGAAGTTAGATGTGAACCTGGCCTAACTGATGTCTTATAATGAGTATCTAATTGATCTAATTGTTTTGTAAAAGGTCAATCTCTTATTCAAAGCCTCAAGAAAATACATTTCCGTAAAGAAAATTAGAATACTTCAGTTTTCTATTTGTAGGTCTTCATATTTGATTATAGCACACGCGATAATAGGTAAAACTAAGTATTAATTGTTGTGCTAAATTATGTCCAACTTATTTGCATAATTAATAGATTTTTCTCTTTAAAAAAAAAATTTAGTATTTAGTATGACAGAACTTACATAACTTAGCAATACAATTGTAAAAAAATAATATTTTTTTAATAAAAAACCGTTTGCATAATTGTTAAAAATAGTGAAATATGTGCTCCCTTACTAAAAGCCTCCATTGTTTGTTACTATTAATAGCGAATAGTTGTAAAAATGGTGTACTTTTATGAATAAACTGCTTGCCTATTTGATTTAAAAAATTAAATTTTTTCGATTTCAGAAAAAAAAGTAGCCATTGCATCAGAACTTTGAATGATCTAAAATATCATGATGTCCAATTTTTATTTCCTCTTCTAGTTTCTGAGATATAAACAGGACGGACGGACAGACAGGCCACACAATACTAATAGCTTCTTTTCCCCTTTCGGGGGCCGCTAAAAATAATAATTCTTGTTTATTTTTAAGAGGTGATATAACTACACAATTATGTCCCAATCAACAGGCTTCTTTATTCGAATTACTTTGGTGGTGTGGTAGGACTTCTTAGAAGCCAGTACCTTCAGGTGAACGGAAACTCAAATCTATATATTGGATGGGGAGCAGAGGATGACGACCTGTTAGTAAGGTAAATAATAGACATACTTCATTTCAAGTTCTCAATATACAGAACATAAGTATTTATCAGTTCTAGGGAGGAATTAATGCAACCCTACCACGGTTCCCCGACAAAATAGCGAGGACAAAATTAGCGCCGACAAAATAGCGCCGACAAAATAGCGCTGACAAAATAGCGCAGAAAAATATATTTCAGTCGTTTTGCAAGAAATACTTTAGAGATCTTAAACTATAAATATGCAACCATTTTGCAAGAATTATAATAAGCTAAGACCATACATTTCAAAATATATCTGTAATGAAACAACTCCTAAAAATGCCAATATCATGGCTTTAGTCAAGAGGATAAAAGTAGACAGTGAACAAGCACAAACACGTCTCGCATGACATTGAATTACTATGAACACACACACACACACACACACTGGACATGACCTTCTGACACGCTGGACACACGCAGAGAATAAACAGCTCAGATACACTACAATGTATATTTATTTAGATTCCAAAAGTCCACTTCAAAAACATGTTAAGATACTTCTATACTTGTCAGATTTACACACCGTATAAGAAAAAACAACTGCTGATTTTTTGGTCGAGGAAGAGAATGTACAAGAGGAAGGGGCGGGGGTTTATATTCTTTTCTAATGAAGAGTGTGCCTGGGAGAGATTTAGGCCTACAATCCTAATGGGCTCTTCTGAACTTTGATATCTATGTGATGGAGTTAGACAAAGGACAGTAAATAGCAAAATTATTGATTGAATTGGTCAGTCACAGCCTGAGATGAAACAAACATTTGGCGAGATAAGAAATGTGATCGCCATCTTAACTAGACACACCCAAGTTTACCAATGTTGCGATAAGAGACGCCCAGGTTTGATCAAATAGAAATGCCACATACATCATCATATACCTAACCCTTGAACGGGGTCATCACATTTCAAAAACCTATTTTTTTTCGCAAGTTATGCATTCTAAAAATTGTTGAAAAAGGAGAATGAGATAACTTTTTCTATGCAAATACGGCATACTTTTAGTTCTACTAATATTGAAGAAGATAGAGACAGGAACAAAAAATGCTTCCCAGGACCTTCACTTACTAAATTCGGTACTTTTAATCACATCTTATAGAAGTGTGCGCTATTTTGTCGGGAAATTTCGCGCTTCATGTCGGCGCTATTTTATCGATGCTATTTTGTCCGTGCAATTTTATCGGGTCAACCGAAACCACTTTGTTGCCACGACATAAGAAAGCTCTTCAGTTAACACTGGTCAACGTTTTGTTTTGCTTTAAAGAATCTCCACTCATGCAGTGTATGAGAAATGCCTTTTAGCTTTTTTTTTTTTTTGGTGGGGGGGGGGGGGGGAATAGTATGTATTAAGTAATCCTGCTACATAGATTTTCGTGATTGTTAAAAAGAAAATGTTTTTAAATCAGAAAACTTTTAAAACTTGAGCAGCTAACAGGGAAAATATAAAAATCCTCTAAAAACAATGTTACAAAGACAATTTGGGTGAAACACAAACTCCAAATTGTCTCCCGAAGTTGTCCACCCAGGCAGGTAAAAAGGCAGGTTTCAATATTTTCAGAAAGAATATCAGAATCAAATTCTTTCAAAGGCGAAAGAGAAGAATGGAGAAAGAAGGTTGACAGATCTTGTGTGGTGCCCAAATGGTTCAGCAAACCAATGGATAGGTGAAGGTGAAGGATAAACTCGATGAGAACCTGGCCTAACTTTTGTCATGTAATGAGTATCTAATTCAGCGGTTCTCAACCTTTAATGCTCGGCGACCCCTTTTTACAATCCCCCACATAGCCGCGACCCCCCCCCCCCCGCACACACACACAGCATTAGAAGAATAGACAATAACAATCCATTTTTTCAATGGTCTTTGGCGACCCCTGGCCCCCAAGGGGGTGGCGACGCACAAGTTGAGAACCCCTGATCTAATTGATCTAATTGTTTTGTAAAGGGACACAATCCTTTTATTCAAAGCCTCAGGAATACACAATTCCGTAAACCCCCCCCCCCCCCCCCTTTTTTTTTCCTGTATATCAGTGTTCCATGGCAGTTGACGCGGTACTGCGAGTTACGGGGATAATATAAAAGACGAAATATTAATTGTTGTCTTAAATTATGTTTCACTTATATGAATATTAAATATATTTTTTTGTGATTAAAAACAAAATAATTTTTTATTGTAAATGTAGTTAGTATGACAGAACTTACTTAACTTAGCAATACTATTGTGAAATAAAAAAATTCTTTTTTTTTTTGACATAAAATTAAAAACCGTTTGCGGAAATGTATTAAAATATGGTAGACGGTCGTCTCCCTAACTAATTAGATTCCCGTGTTTGTTACCTTTAATAGTAAATAGTTGTAAAAATTTAGCATTTTTCTGAAAAAAACTTCTCGCATAGTTTATTTTAAAAATTAATTTTTTACCTTCAGAAAAGAAAAAAAGTAGCCATTGCATCAGAACTTTAAAAGGTCTAAAATATCATGATGTCGGATTTTAAATATCTTTTCTAGTTTATCCAAACAGGAAGGACAGACAGACAGACCACATAAAACTAAAAGCGTCTGTTCCTCTTTCGGGGCCTAAAAAAACAACAACAAACCTTAGCTTAATTTTGGAGGCAGAGTGGCTGGGCGGTAAAGCGCATGGCTTCCGAACCGGGGGTCACCGGTACGAATCCTAATGAAGACTGGGATTTTTAATTTCGGGATCTTTGGGCGCTTCTAAGTCCACCCTGCTATAATACCTGACATTATTTCGGAAAAAGTGATGGCGGTTGGTCGTTGTGCTGGCCACATGACACCCTTGTTAACCGTAGGGCTCAGAATCAGATGACTTTTACATCATCTGCCATCTAGACCACAAAGTCGAAAAGAGGAAATTTACTAATTTATTTTTAACTTAAAATATTCTCAACAATGCATACGTTTTTCCCTTATTTGATATCAAATTAAATAAATAATTATCAATAACTAATTAGCTATTTGTTAATTTTTTAAATTGATGCATGATTTTTTAGGTACAATAAATAATTTCCATAAGTTTCAACTTGAACTAAAAATGAGTGGGGGAGAAAAACGTGTTCAATTATCTAAGGGGACGAAACCCTACACATTTAGCCGTAGCTTTGAAAACTGAAGGACAAATTTCCATTGTTTGTATCAAACAAAATAATTAATTACCAGTAATTAACTGACTAATTTGTTTTTTTTAAAAATCGATTCATATATTGTCTATACCGATAAATAATGGTGCAAAGTTTCAACTTGATCCGAGAATGGATGTGCGAGAAATAGCTTGAATAAACTTTTCACCAGACAACAGACAGAGTGAGATGAAATAAGCTTTGTAAAATTGAAACGTTTTTCCGAGTCGTGTAAAATGATTGTATCTACGAGAGCATGTACATTTGTTTGAAACTATTATTTTCATGTCTTCAAACATTGTTTAGTATAAAGTGGTTCTCACACGACATAAATATGTGTCAAGATCTAGACAAGATATTGAAAATCCGACATCACAATATTTTAGACAATTCAAAGTTTTGCTGCAACGGCTACTTTTTTTTTTCTGAAAGCGAAATATCTCATTTTTAAATCAGTTATGCAAGTAGTTTTTTAAAGAGAAAAAGCTAATTAGTATGCATTATAAGTATAGAATAGTAATCTTGTAAATTTCATTTTCGTAAAATTTATTTTTACTGCGGACATATTCTTTTCATTATTCGAATAATTGAGCCTTTTCAAAATAATTAGATCAATTATAAGACATCAGTTAGGCCAGGAGAGGCGCGGTAGCTGAGCGGTAAAGCGCTTGGCTTCCAAACCGGGGGCCCCGGGTTCGAATCCTGGTGAAGACTGGGATTTTCAACTTCGGAATCCTTAGGCGCCCCTGAGTCCACCCAGCTCCAACCTGATACTAGTTGGGGAAAAGTAATGGCGGTTGGTCGTTGTGCTGGCTACATGAACCCTCGTTAACCGTAGGCCACAAAAACAGATGAACTTTACATCATCTGCCCTATAGACCACAAGGTCTGAAAGGGGAACTAGTTAGGCCAGGTTCACATCTAACTTTGCATTCACTTGCACCTATCCTTTGATCTGGTGTACGGTTAGGGCACTACACAATATCTGTCAAACTTCTTTCTCCATTCTTATCTCTCATTTGTCTTTGATATAATTTTATTTGGATGTTCTTTCTGAAAATATTGAAGCCTGCCTGGGTTGAACACTTCGGGGGCCGATTTTGAGTTTGTGTTTTCACACAAACTGTCTTTGTAATCTTGTTTTAGAGTTACTTTGGCCTCTTGCTATTACGTACAGACTTGTGGATTATTTGAACTTTTACCTTTACCTTTACCCAGAGCTTTTTTTGTACAAAAAATAGGTGCCGGTACTCAGTGATTAGATGCCGGTACTCAGTGATTAGGTGCCGGTACTCAGTGATTAGGTGCCGGTACTCAGTGATTAGGTGCCGGTACTCAGTGATTAGGCGCCGGTACTCAGTAGTTGATTGCCTAACTTTTAACTACTAAAAATTAATAATATACGTTAAAATGCAAGAAAAGTAATATTTTTTTTAAAAAAGTGCCGGTACGCCCTGCCCTTATCTATTCCGTAGCCTGTTGGACCTTTGGGGCACCATGCAAGCAGGGCCTGGGATACCTTTTGTGCAATGTGTGCATTTCACGCCGGCGGCCAACTTAAGGGTGCTGCTTAATCATTATTCCAGCCTTGAATTTTACCGGGTTGTTTGTGATATTAGTTTTGAGGCAAATAGCCCGCCCTGTAAGTAGATCTATTTACTTAGGACTTAGGTCCTCCCGCGCCGTTCCATAAAGATCTGTCCCTGGCAATGTCTGAAGCCTCCTCCCACCTGGTGTCCACTGTTCTGAGGTCCTCCATGAAGGTGTGTCGCCAAGTAATACGAGGACGTCCCTGTTTGCGCTTTCCTCGTTTTGGCTTCCATGTTATCGCAACTCTTGGTGTGCGTAATTCATTTTTAACGTAGAACATGTCCCGCAAACCTCATGCGACGCTCAGTCACAACCTCACTAAGTATTCGACTCCCATTTCGGCATAGGATTTCCTTGTTTGAGACCCGATCTGTGTAACTGACTCCCAAAATCCGTCTCAGCCATCTCGGTTGAGCCACATTTAGTCTTTTCTTAATTTTGACAGATGACTTCCACGTATCACATGCATATGTAGCAGTTGGAATGACGATTGTGTTGAGAAGGTGTATTTTTGTCTCGAGTCCAATGGCTTGGCTAGTCCAAATAGGCTGCAGCCTTTGGAAAATGCTCCCCACCTTTCCTATTCGGCACGCTACATCATGGTAAGCATCTCCATCATTTCTTATGATGCTGCCAAGGTACGTGAACTTGTCCAGCTCTTCAAGCTTTGACTCGCCAAGTCTGACGAGGACACCCTTTGCCTTATATCCCACTAGCATAATTTTAGTCTTATCCAAGTTTATGCGGAGGCAAATTTTGGGTGCCTCTCTGTCTAGGCTCTCCGTCATTTCTTGAATGCATTTATTTGTATCCCCAAGTAGTGCAACATCATCAGCAAAGTCCAAGTCCGTCAATCGGAGTTGCTCATGCCATGGAATACCAAAGGCAGTCTGGTTCATTGCTCTCCTCATTATGTAGTCGATGGTTAGGAGGAAAAGGAAGGGAGATAAGATGCATCCCTCTCTCACACCTGTCTCGATTGTAAAAAACTCTGTTGTTCCCTCTTCTGTTTTAATGCAGCAACTAGACTGACTGTATAGGTGTCGTAGGATCTGGACGAATTTTTCTGGGATACCGTATTCTCTAACTATTTTCCATAGTGATTCTCGGTGGACACTATAAAACGCTTTTTTGAAGTCCACGAAACTGATCGTTAGCCGTTGTTGGTACTCAAGACTTTATTCTATGATATTTCGTAGAACGAAAATCTGCTCTGTACATGATCTGCCTCTTCGGAAACCTGCTTGTTCTTCTCGAGCCTTTAATCTATAGACTGTTGAAGCTGTCTCAACAAACAGTGCTGAAAACTTTTCCCGGGACAGAGAGGAGAGTAATGCAGTCTGCCAAGTTGCCCTATATTGGAAGCTTTACAATCACTCCCTTTTGCCAGTCCTCTGGGACTTTTGAAGTTCACCAACAGAGATTTAAGAGATCAGTCATTCTGTTAACAACGCACTATCCCCCATATTTTAGCATTTCTGCTGATATCATGTCTAGCATTGGTGCTTTGTTATTCTTTAACACTGCAATGGTAATGGTAGCATCCTCAGCAGTTATTGGGTCTGTCTTGACCTTGAGATCATTGTCTTGACAGGGGTCCTTGAATATGTAAGTCAGGTCTGGCGACAGTTGGTTAAGGGTCTCTTTAAAGTGCTCTACCCATCTTGCATCCTGTTCTTCTTTCGCTAGCAAAGTTTTGCTTTGCTTGTCTTTTATCGGTGCCCCATGTCCACTCTTTGCTCCAGTGAGATCTCGGACAATACGATGGAGGATTTTGTGTCATTTCTGCTTGCAGCTGCGATCGCGATCACCAAATGGAGAAACCTTCAACGAGATAGATTACATTTGCATCTCCAATCGATGGAGGTCATCTCTGTTAAACGTGAGGACCCGCAGAGGAGCGGATATCGGCTCAGACCACTACCTTGTCAGTGTCAAATGTAAGCTCCGATTGAAACGCCAACCAAAACGAGCCACACGACCCCGCCCATTTAATGTAGAGAAGCTTAAAGACAGCAATACTGCAGCACAGTTCCAATTGAAACTAACGAACCGTTTGAGGCTCTTGCAGAAATACTGACCCTTGAAGAGGAATTGGCCAACTTCAGAGATACCACTATTAACTGCGCGGAAGAAGTCATCGGAAGTAGGCGAGTTTCATACAAGGAATGGTGGATACAAGACAGAATATGGAAATGGATCGATGAGAGGAAAGAGGCCAAACGTAGACGAGATCAGAAAAATGAAACACAGGATCGCAGCCTAGCGGAAGAAGCCTATAGGGAAGCAGATCTGAAAGTAAAGAGAAGCTGTCGGCGAGATAAACGGGACTGGATTGATCAGAAGGGACAAGAGAGGAGTAGATCTATTACCGGTAATTAAAAAGTTAATTTAAAAACATTATTACTAGGGTGTGTGTGCTAGTTCCTCTTTCTTTTTTTTATTACATCTTTAAAAAAAAATCACTGTCCTCACTGTGGAAGCTTTCATCGCTCCTCGGGGCTCCAGCTTTTAAAGGGGGCTCGAATGAAAATGTTGTTATCTAGGGTATCGCCACCCGGGAATGTGAGAAACACTGCCTTATTATGTTTATTTCAAGTCATTGTATAAGTGAATTGTACTTTGGATTATTTGCTTTGTAATAAACTCAAGAAAAATATTCAGCGCTGGGTTGCTTTATTTGTTGATGATTGTGGATACAATGAACATCTCTCCAAAATACAATCGTGATAATTATTCTGAAAGTGTACGGAACGTTAAAAAAGTTCCACTGTCAATGGTTTTTGTATTTCAAGTTTTTTTAAAAATATGTTTTAACGTACAATAAGAAAGAAGTGAACCTCTCCACGTCCAGACCATGGAACACAAGCAGTCAAAGTTATCGAGAAATAGTATATTGATCATGATTGAAGTCGCCAGCTGGCGACTTCAATGCACACACACCTTCCCTAGGCTACCCACACTACAACAAGCGTGGCAAAGAAATAGAGGATGTAACAAATGAGTCTAACCTACAACTTCTGCAAAACAAAACTTCACCTCCAACTTTCCTCCACAGAGCATACAACACAACTAGCAGACCTGACCTAACTTTTATCTCTACAGACATTACCGACTCTTCTAAAATAACAGTACTTGAAGATATAGGTAGTGACCACTGGCCTATACTCCTCAATATTGGAACGCCAGGCAGATACCAATCCAGCAAAACAACTAGATGGAACTATAAAAAAGTTAATTGGGCAGCTTTTTCACAAGAAACAGACACAAGACTATCAAGCATAATTGAGACAGACGTCAATTCAACCTACACAACTATAGTCTCCAACATCTTACAAGCAGCAAAAAAACACATCCCTAGAGGCCACGTTAAGAAATACAAACCTTTTTGGACACCTGAATTAGATGAATTAGCAAAAGAAAGAAACATGGCCGGGAAGACTATAGAACAAAAAACCTACTAGAGAGAACAAGACAACGTACAACAACTTGACAGGGCTTATAAGATACAAAATTAAAACAGAAAAAAAGAAAAAGTGGACCACAACATGCGAACAACTAGATCTAAACAAGGATGGTCGAAAGGCCTGGACCCTTCTGCACAGGAAAGAAACAAATAACAAACCCCCAACCTATAAAAGGCACTGACGACATAGTAACAGAAAACCTTAAAAAGGCTGAACCTTCAATAAATATTTTGCCAGCATTAACAAGTCAAAGCCAAGAAAACAACTGCACCAGGCCTTCAGTAATATCTTAAAGAAAGAAGAAAAAGCTCCAACAGTCAACTGTCAGATCTTTGACACTCCCTTCACTCTACATGAGCTCAATACTGCCCTAAAAAGCCTCAAGTCAAGAAAATCCCTTGGACCCGATAAAATAACAAATGAAATGATTTGGGGACTAGGACCACAGGCCCAAAACTGTATACTTAACTTTATCAACCATACATGGAAAACTGGAGACATACCACAGGAATGGAGAACCGCAAACATAATACCCATTTTAAAGAAAAATAAACCACCTGGAGACCCAAAAAGTTATAGACCAATATCTCTAACATCCAACATTGGCAAAATGGCAGAAAAAATTATCAGTAACCGACTTTATTGGTGGCTAGAAAGTACTTGCTCACTCCACAATGCACAAGCTGGCTTCAGGAAAGCAAGTAGAACAGAAGACCACCTCTTTCATTTTATCCAGGACACAGTAGAAGGGTTTTATGAAAAAACAGAACCATCCAAACCCGATTCGAAGGTGCCATCTCTAGTAAAAAAAAGTTTGGAAGAAGGACTACCACAAGGTTCAGCCCTTAGCTGCACTCTCTTTCTAATATTCATGAATGACCTCCCGGACCTCTTTTCGGTCAATAAGGCACTTTATGCAGATGACCTTTTAATTTGGACTACAGAGAAATATCCAGTGCTGACTAGATCCAAACTAAATAGAGCCCTCACAACTATCTCCACATATTCAAAATTATGGAAAATGGAAATAAACAAAGAAAAGTCAGTTTATTCAATATTTAGCCACAGCAACAAAATAACAAAAAGAAACTACATCCTAAAAATAGACTCTCAGCCAATAAATAAAGAAGAAACTCCAACATATCTTGGTGTAAAACTAGACCAAAGGCTGTCTCTAAAACACTTTATGGCAGATTTAAAAGAAAAGGCACCACAAAGATTAAACATAATAAAACACCTAGCAAGAACATCCTGGGGAGCTGAAAAGAAAACCTTAAGACAGTTATACACTGGATATGTCAGATCTGTAATGGATAACTGTCTCACTATACAAGTAGCTGCCAACAAAACCTATCAATCATCTTTAGATACAATCCAAAACCAAGCCTTGCGGCTAATTAGTGGAGGTATGAGAACTACTCCCACAGCAGCCTGTGAAATAGACTCCAATATTGAACCTCTCAAGTTAAGGCGCAACAGAGCAGCATTAGGAGCTAATAAGAGATACAGAAGGTTGGAGGACGATCATCCAAATAAATTACTAACACAGAGAAATAGGAAAAACAACCAAAAAAGCAAAGTACTCTGATCCAACTTACTGACGAACTAGCCCTAAAACACCAGCTACCCAATAACAGAGAAAAAATTACCAGGTTTTCAAACATTACACCCTGACTAAACTACAAACAACCAACCATCAAAACACATCTACTAAATAACACCTTAACAAAAGAATCAAATCCACTGGAGCTCAAAGTAGGCACGCTTGAAAGCTATCAAAAAACAGCTATCCATATTTATACAGACGGATCGGCTTTCAAAGCTACCATCAATGCTGGTCTTGGTGCCTTTCTGGTCTTCCCTAAAAATAAACACTTTGAGATAAGCGCACCCTGTGGCGATTACTGCTCAAACTTCCAAGCCGAAATTGAGGCAATTACCATAGCACTACAGACAGTGGAAAACAAATTATATGATGGAGTGCAACCACCACCAGATATTGTTGTCTTTACAGACTCCCAATCTACTCTGCAAGCACTTAACAGCAGCACCTCAAACAGCCCAAGAGAGTTGACAACACTCATTGTGATAATCCATCAGATGATATCAAAATTAAATATCAATATCACACTACAGTGGATCTCTGGACAAATTGGCATCATGGGAAATGAAAAGACAGATAAGCTATCAAAGGCAGGTTCATCTATGGAACAACCAGAAAGACCTGTTAACTACCTCACCCTAAGGTCAATGTTAGTCAACAATCACAAAGAGGAGTGGCTCAACCAATGGGCATCAGGAAACACAGGCAGAGCCATGTACAAAGAAATGACTACGCCTAACAAACTGGACAGTATTAACTTCCTCCCCCGCAAAGAACAATCTACAATCTTCCAACTAAGAACAGGACACACACCACTATTAAATTACCACCTGAACAAAATAAATTCCACACAACTACCCCTTTGCAGACACTGCGCCCACCCCTTTGAAACCGTAAACCATATCCTCTTTGAATGCCCCTCCCTAATCCACCTTAGGCAGATCCTTACTTCAGCCCAACATAACCAACACCCTGTTCAGCAGTGCTGAACAACTGAAGAAAACAGCACACTTTTTTTCCTTGGCACAGTCTGCAAAAGAGCTCACAGCTCAGCAGCAATAAAGCTGGCTAGAAGAAGAAGAAGAATATTGATCATGATCATTTACACTGTATTATACCTGCCGCAGCTCATCGTAGCTAATACAGGAGTATAGGCGAGTAGTCAAAACGATATAGGTTCTTACGGTGTATCCCTAAAAAAACAAGATGTTAGATTTCTGTAGGCACGTATATCCGAAATTGTTCCAAGTGCATGGTTCATAGTTGTACTTGAGGGGTACAACTGTACGAATATAAAAGGAAAAAATGGAATGGTCTACAAAAAATGGATTTAAATCAAATGGCACTTTTGGAACAGTTTTCAGCTCAGTCTTAATGAGTTTTTCTTTTTCTAGAAAAAAAAGAGGGCGGCATTTTAAAATTTCGCACGCAGGCGGCCACAACCCTTTCGGCGGCCCAGCATGCAAGATTTTTCTTCCGTCTTTCTCCATTCCTCTGTCTTTTGTCTTAGTTAGGCCCGTCCATTCTCTTATATTGTCTTCCCATCGCTTTCTCTGTCTGCATCTTCTTCTTTTTCCTGGTACTGTTCCCTGAAGGAAGGTCTTTGCGAGCACAGTAGACCTTGTAATATGACCATAGATTTTTAGCTTGCGTTTTTTTTACGATAGTTAGCAGGTCCTCACGGGTCCAATCGCTGCAGTAACCCTCTTGGTTTGTGATGCAGTCTTTAATATTCCTTATTATTATTAAAAAAAAAATTACAACAAAAAGAAACAAATATTAATATTAAAGGTTGGAATGGTCAGTGCAGAGGAAATGAATCCGAACAGTGTAATAAATTACTGGGAAATTCAGAAATACGCTAGTCGAATCCTTATCTAAGGGGAATAACCGCAAAAGATCACACGATATATCAATATTACAGGAATAACCTTCCTTTTTTTTATAAAACACAATTTATTAATTACCACTAATTGATACACTAATTAGTTAATTTTTTTTATTGATTCATACATTGTCATCGACTATGAATGACTGTGTGAAAAAAAAATCCACATATAAAGCCACAGTTCTCAATAAGTAGGCTAGCATTCATTCTTACATTTCCGGGTACATTCAATATAATGAATTAGAATTAGACCTACCAATAATTTTATTAATTTTTATTGAGTCGGTAGTTTGTACATTAGACGAAGCATATTCCACTACATTAAAATAAAAAATTGAGCAAAGGTTCAACTGGATCTTAGAATTGGTGTGGGGGGGGGGGGAAGAACGAGTTAAAAAAAACTTAATAATAAACACTGGAGTAGATTTAACAATGCTAATAACTAAACATTTCCATTCAACTGCAAAAGCCAATTTTACTCAATTTATCAATCGGGATTATGTCCCTCTTTTAGCGAAATAAACAATGAAGTTGGAAATATGTTTTTGATTTATTGCTGACTAGATCTGTCTGTCTGTCCGTCTGTCTAGTTAAACACGTGGGTAAATAAAAAAAACCAACTTTTAAAATATGACCGCCATTTAATTTTCCAACAATTTTATTCTTTTTATTTTATTTTTCACATTAGAGTTAGAGCTAAAAATCTGACAATGGTTAGATATGACGTCATGACAGCCCGATATGATATGATTAAGCACAAGCGAGACAAAGGCAATGCAGAAAACCCGCTCAGGTAAGGGCTAGTTTTTACAAAGCTTAAATCAACTCACACTGTTTTTCTGTCTGTTTCGAATAGATTAGATTGTAACAATGGCAGTAACCCAGTTTGGAAGGGTCTATTCATCCTTACTAAGATTCTATCCATCTCTAAGGTTCGCTTTGTTAAAAAGTGCAGCTAGAAGACAGGATGTTGAAGGTCTAAACACAGTGAGCAAACACTATCAGGTGCTGGACATCAAGCTAGAGACGCTGCACACCTGGATCACTGTCTCACTCAACAACAGCGGACTGCTAGAGGTGAGATCTATCTTGGTAGGTGGGTGAGGGGATATATTCCAGGCCTGATCGGGTCATCCTCCAGTGGAAACGTCCATAAAGGGGTGACGGATAGGTTAACAGGGTTAGAACACTACCATAACTTAACTTAATCCTGTGTTCTCCCAGGGGAGCGTACGGCCGCAACCACACCTCTCCACCGAACTCGGCTCTGAGCAGCTTTCTTCATCTGGTCCCATGTCATTCCAGTACCCTCAGCTTTACTGATGACTGACCTCTTCCAGGTTTGCTTGGGTCTGCCCACTTTCGTCTTTCCTTGCCTGCCTTGCAACATTGGTAGCTGGTTTTCGCTGGGTGTGTCCTATCCAGCTCCATTTTCGTTTTGTGATGTCTTGGGCTATGGGCTTTTGTTGTGTTCTCTCCCATAAATCGATAGTAGTTATCTTTTCTGGCCAACTCATTCCTAATATCCGGCGTAAGCATCTGTTAACAAAAGTCTGGAGCTTTTCCATACAACCGTAACACGTGAGAAAGGCTAGCTAGCTTATTCCATCAGCCACGCCATTCCTCAGCGGGGGACATACAGCTGGACATAGCCCACAGCTAATAAGGTTTTACAAAAAAATGTTTACTTTACTTTTTCAAAGAGAAAAAGTCTATTTAATATGCATACAAATGGAACAAAGTGGAACATAATTTAAAACAACAATTAATAAGTAATTATTCAAAATATCGGGTGAACAGCAGGAGGCGACAGCATATTTAAGACACTTAACTAAAGGGATTTTTTAAAACTATTTTTTTCCCCCCTTGATGCTTTGAATGCTTTGAATAAGAGATTGTGTCCCATTACAAAACAGTTAGATCGACTAGATAATCATTATAGGACATCAGTTAGACCAGGTTCACATTGGACTTCTCCTTCACTTTCAACTATCCCTTTGTCTGCTGGGACGTTGGGGCACCACGCAAGATCTGTCAACCTTCTTTCTCCATTCTTCTCTGTCATTTGTCTTTCAGTCTGATATTCTTTCTGAAAATATTGAAACCTGCCTTTTTACCTGCCTGGGTGGACCACTTCGGGGGCCGATTTTGAGTTTGTGTTTCCACACAAACTGTCTTTGTAACCTTGTTGTTTTTTTTATAGCTTAGACCATTTTAGTTTAGACCATTAAGAAAACAATTAGATCAATTAGATAATCATTATATGAAATCAATTTGTCACATCTAACTTCACATTCACTTTCACTATCCGTTTGTCTGCCGGACCGTTGGGGCACCATACAAGATCGGTCAACATTCTTTCTCCATTCTTCTGTCAGTTGCCTTTGATATAATTTCATTCTGATGTTCTTTCTGAAAATATTGAAACCTGCCTTTTTACCTTGCCTGGGTGGACCACTTCGGGGGCCGATTTTGAGTTTTGTGTTTCTACATAAACTGTCTTTGTAACCTTGTTTTATTTTGATTGTTGTTGCAGACTGCTCCTTCATACACAATGAATGACATGAAAGGTACCAAGTTGGTGATGAAAGTAAAATAAACAACAACAGCAACAACAAAAACACAAGCCTTTAAAAACAATTTTGATATCATTAATTAGAAGTAAACGTCATTTGGACGTCAGTGAAAGTGCAAGAGAACGTTGTATGAACAAAAATGTGTGTGTGTGTGTGTGTTAGGGTTGGTTATGAGAAAATTGTTTCTATATTCTTAAACATCAACACGTAATACGGCTGGTATAAAAGTGGAGATTTTTCATTCAGAAGGTGGCAGAATAACAATGTGATTCAAATGCGAGGAACTTCTTTCCTTGGACTAAGTTAATTGCTATGTACCATTTGCTTCCTATTTGGTCAGAGTTTACTGACAGTGGAATTTATACTTAAATTACATCATTATTTTTTTGAATGTTTTTGTGACAAGTACTTGATAGGATGCGGCTTCATTGAAAGATGGTTGTCAATGTCGACTTCTTTCAACATGAAGTCTTTGTTAATTAATTCTTAGGTTTAAATTGTCTACAATAATTATTTCTCTGAAGTAACATAACAAGGGCAGTTACGAATGCAGAGGAAACAGAAGTAAAAGAAGCAATGCGTTTAAATTGGCTAAATCAAAGTTATAGAACTTGTACACAGCTGGTAGCCAGAGTGGATAGACAAGGGATGCTAGATAACAAAAGTACTTAAGTCATTTGAATGTGCTGTAGTTCGTCTCCCTTGAAATACAAGAACGCTATAAATTTATCCCCTACAATCATTAAAATCGTAGCGAACGTCGTATTGAATGTCTATCTCGATTGTTCCATTCGAAAATAAACGTTTATCTAAATTACCTATATGTTTACAAAATGCATACACTGACTACATACCTATGTAGTATTATAAGTATAAACTTTAATTTGAAGTCAAAACAATGACATGGTTTATTCAAAATAATTGATGCAATTTCATTCAATATCAGTTGCTAAGCAAAAGCTATTGAAAAAAAATAAAAAAATTCCTGAGTCTGAATTCGAACTCGTGGTCTCGAGTCTATTTGACAGAAGGCCAACGCTTTAGCCACTGAGCTATACCAGTATTTATAAAATAGAAGAGTTTATAGTCTAAAAAATATTAAGGTTAAAATTTTTTCAGCGAACGATCTTATTCTCTAGACAATCTCTCCTCAGATTAGTGCATTACTTGATCTATATAAAATTAATTACGACTAACAGATTAACTAATTACTTAATTGTCATCGACTTAAATAATTGTGTAAAGTTTCAGCTTCATCCGAGAATGCACATGCTGTACAAGATTCCACACATACAGACAAATATAAGCTAAATAAAAAATATTTTTTTATATATACTTTTTACCAATAACAAGGTTACAATGACAGTTTGTGTGAAAACACAAACTCAACATCGGCCCCTTCCTTTAGTTCTGTGTGACACTACAACTGCCACATTGTAGTTCACAAGATAATATGATAAACTAATTTTTACTTTTTGTTTTAAATTATTTTCCACTTATATGCATATTAAATAGATTTTTTCTCTTTAAAAATAAAAGTAAACATTTTTTTAATGTAGCACTTGGTATGGCAAAATTAACTTAACTTAGCTAAAAAATTGCAAAAAAAAATATTTTTTGGGGAAAAATATTATTTAAAACCGTTAGCATGAATGTGTTAAAAAAATATGGAGAATATTCATCTCCCTTATGTGCCTCCAGTGTGTGTTGCTATTAATAGTTAATAGTTGTAAAATTGGCGTATTTAAAAAAAAAAACTGCTTGCATAATTGATTTTACAAATTTAGTTTACTGCTTTAAGAAAGGAATATAGTAGCCGTTGCATCAGAACTCTGAATGGTCTAATATATCATGATGTTGCATTTTCAATATCTTTTCTAGTTTACGAGATCTAAACGGGACGGACGGACATACGGACCATACAAAACTAATAGCGTCTATTCCCCTTTCGTAGGCCACTAATAAAATTATAAAAGGGAAAGATTCAATTTACAAAATTGCATGAGTTCTAAGGTAGGTGGACAGCCAATTTTATTTGACTGAGTTTATGAGTAAGTAAACTCAGTGTTTCCGAAAGTGTGTCCCGCGGAGCCCTTGTTTTCCATGGGGCCTGAATAGATGTTCCTCGAACTACTGGAATAATTAACTAGTAGCCACCACATCAATTAATCACTATTGTTCCTATGGGATTTAATATTTTCAAATTCCAGCCAAAACCTCCCGCAGAACGGCAGCAGTCAGGGCTTGAAGACGGGACCAGAGAAATGACAGCCCAGAGCGCACATCACTTAACCATCCATAAGAATTGAAAAAAAACCCTCTAATAATTAAACTCCTAGTTGGTTTACATGATTAAGCCTACAAGCTGTGATGACATTAAAAGTCCAGCTGGTAAGTGAAAGGTATCTCCAGGTGAGACAACTTGTCCAGGTAGATCTGAGTAAAGTCCTCATTTTGCTGTACTGTGAACACAGACTTCCAGTCTCCAACTTGACCTGGGGAGGAAAACAAGAGCACTGTCACGTAATGTAAGATTCTAGGTTGTCAGAAAAGTGTAAATATGATTTTATACAATGGTTATCACGTGGTTTCGAGTTTTTACACATAGGCGTAAATAATTCAGGAGAGATTATTCCATTCTGGTACAGTATCAGAAACCCTATTAGTAAAAGCTCATGCTGAGATTACTTCCCTTAGAGCACGTGAAAGAATGCTGGCAGTGAGTTTGAAGGTCGCCTTGTCCCTCATAAAAGGACAGAGCCATTGTCGCACATGGACCAGTTACCTCTTTTTTCTCAAATCCTTGTCGCGATCACCCTTCACGTAAAACGCAAATGTGGTTCATTGTCTCATCATCCTCGATGGAGTGGCGACACCGCCCAAAGTAAACACCAATTGGGCAGTGACCGATTAGGAACTGGGCTAGGACGGCCTGCTACGCGCGATAAAGTTGCCACCACGCATTCTTTCGGTCTGGGTACCCATCTACCAATGTAGTTCACGCCTTTATCGTAAGCCTCCCAGCTATCATACTAATGTGCCCACAACATTCTGGTAGCAGAATATTCGGAAACTTCACTGAGTTTGGAAAGTCTGTAAATAGATGAAACGATGTTGATTCAAGACTCTAATTCTTTGAATGATGAAAGTCTCTGTGCAACTTTTCCATGTGACTAAGTTGACCATATCCTTGATTCAAAGCTTCGGTCACAGTGCATTATCCTCCTATTAAAAAGTTTATTTTAAAAAACCTAATCTGCTATTCTTACTGGGCCGTATTGTGGGCATCCCTGAAGTAGAATATTCAAATGAGGTAGATGATCATGGTGATGAAATGAGGTAGTGATTAGAAATAGGGAATTACCAACATGTTTATGTCAAAATAACCACTACCGGTTGCTAACAGAAATCCCTGGTTAAGAGTTATACTATTTAGACCGTAGTTAAAATGCTCACGATGGAGCGCGTGCGCGAGTTTATCACCTCAGTAAATTACGACTCACCTTTCCTCATGAGTGGCGACACCTGGCTGTTGATGGAGTACACATCTTGATGGTTGGTCATCGGGTTTTCACGCATCTTTTCAAAACTGCAGTGGGCGGCGATGCGTGATTTGGTGACGTCATCCAAATGTTGTTTTCCGAGGAAGTCTGCAAGCTCTTTAATGATACCGAAAGGATTCTGGTGGAAACGACGTCAAAAAAAAACACTAATCAACATTTATCAACAGTAATAAACATAATTTTTAGTGCGGGAAAGAGGGATGTTGAAAAATTGATAACCAGAGAGAGAGGGAGAGAGAGAGGGAGAGAGAGGGAGAGAGAGAGAGAGGGATAGAGAGAGAGGGAGAGAGAGAGGGAGAGAGAGAGGGATAGAGAGAGAGGGAGAGAGAGAGAGGGAGAGAGAGAGAGGGAGAGAGAATAAAAAGATACATGCTGACAGGATCTAAGTACCGGGAGTACACAGTGATAAAAACTAATCATTCTAAAAACAGTTTTCTCCCCTTACTCTTTTAAGTTCTTCGTAAAAAACGAGTTTGACATTCGGCAATTCCCGGAGTGGCCACCAGCTTTTTGTGAAATCAAACCAGGAGCCATGATCAACTGTAAATAGAGAGTTCAATCCTTATGCATAGTTACAGTTCTTTGTTTTATAAAGGTCATTTTGTTATATAATCTACATAGTGATAACACAAAATAGCGCGGAAAAAAATAGCGCACAGAAATCCAATTCACAAAATAAAACGCTTTTATTCTTCAACTTGGAATCATGAAAAATATTGAATACACGCAATATACTTGAATGTTTGTAGTGGATGAACAAGGGTAGAGACAATAAACTTATTTAAACACTAAATAGAGCAGAAATGTTCCTTTGCCTTGTCTATATACGGCTCCTCAGAAACAACTCAAAATCTATCTTAGCACTCTGGGGATTCCAATGTCTAGTGTGAGAAAGGTTATCCCATTTTCTCGACGCTACTTAATTGTAAACAACATATTTATGTTAAAAAAAATGTCCATATCTTCTCGAACTGAATCGACTACAAACATTATTTTTACTTAAGTTCTTTTTAGAAAAAACAAAGTGCATGCTGAACAATAGCGTAATCGATTATCTAATTTCATTAATTACCATGACCTTCACAAAACATGGCTAGAAATTCTGGCCAATCGCCTTGAAAGTTGCCAAAAGATGAGCTGCACTTGTAGAAGTTGAAATATGAAACACAGACGTCTTTGGGGTTCCTAAATAGTACGATGACCTAAATAGAAAAACATTTTTGTTAGGTGGCATCTATGATTTTTTTTTAGTTAAAGGAGTAGCCCTTTGATTTGTTTTTTTAGGAAATTTATTGATTATTCTGGTATATTTTATGTTGAATGTGAACGCCCACTTAATAACGCCCACTTAATAACGCCCATGTCTACCCGAGATCAATCGTTATATAAGGCCTGAACACTGACAGAGATGAATGAATGGTATTTCACGTCTGTTGTTGGTCTCCTGCAGTCGTAGAACGGCCATGGTTCATCTCAAACACTTTTTCATGTGACTGTCGGGCCCTACTTTGGAGAGACATTCCCGTCCACATATATCGCAGGTTAAGGTGGCTTTAACTTTAGTGGTAGAGGAGCCAGACATTTTTCAAATGGCACTCTTTTCTTACAGAGTTAAGGCCCATACTTTTTCACTGTCCATAGCTTTCTTGGTCACCGTCACTCTCCAGTATCATTACTCACTGTTATGAGGGCCCGTTCTATTACATCCACATCAGCTTATGTAGTCGCCAAGTTGTTATTGCTCTTCCGCGGTGTTTAGTACTTGAAAATGTAACTAAGTCCATCTGGAGGTAACACTGAACTCAATACTGGAACAGATAACACCGACGAAAGGCCAGCAATCGATAAATAGAGTCGACGCTGGTGTTGAAACAACAAAACACTTTTAATACTTAATACGGGCACCGTCCGATGTCCTCTATTACTAGCCGTCTATATAATTCTTCTTAATCTTAATGTAAATAAAAAAACGTCTTCATTCTAAAACGTCGCCTAGAGTTCTTGTTTTTTAACTATCTGTCACGTCACTTGTCAATAAGTAAAACTTTCCCCTTATTCCCGAAACAAATAACTAAATCCTAATCATGTCAGAACAGTATATATTGTTGTAACCCTGTTCCTCCTTGACCAACCGTTCCTTACATGTGCAAAGTAGGGAGATTTTTGTTTATGCTTTTGGGCGTTAATGACCTGAACTAGTTTTGTAAATGTGTTACAAAACTTTACTTCTAGATTTGGATTTCTCGACTAAGGATTGAGGTTTGTTTTCTTTAATTTTTGTAAGTGAATCGGGTTATGTTAATTGATTTGGAGATTGTGACATTATCTCTTTTTACCGGGGATATTGATTGATCATAGTTGGATTGTGCTTCTGCAATCAGAGAGATACCAGCGACCTAAGAATCGGCGAGTTATTTTCTTTAATTCAATCCCACATCATAACACGAAAAATGTAACGAGGTTACAAAGACAGTTTGTGTGGAAACACAAACTAAAAATCAGCCCCCCAAGTGGTCCACCCAGGCAGGTAAAAAGGCAGGTTTCAATATTTTCAGAAAGAACATCAGAATGAAATTCCATGAAAGACAAATGACAGAGAAGAATGAAGAAAGATGGTTGACAGATCTTGTGTGGTGCCCCAGCGGTCCAGCAGACCAAAGGATAGGTGAAAAAAATTCCTTTAGTTACGTGTTTCACTATTATGACCGCGCACTGTAGTTCACGCGATAATATGAAAAACTAGTTATTAATTGTTGTTATAAACTATGTCCTATTTATAAGCATATTAAATAAATTTTTTCTCTTAAAAAAAAACGTAAACTTTTTTTTTGTGTGTAAATGTAGTATGTAGTATAACAGAATTACAGTATAACAGAACTTACTCAACTTAGCAATACAAATGTAAAAAAAAAATTTGACAAAAAATCTAAAACCATTTGCATAAATGTGTTAAAAATATGGTAATATTTTATCTCCCATACTAAAGAGTCTCCCGTGTTTTAAAAATTAAATTTTTCGCTTTCAGAAAAGCAAATAGTAGCCGTTACATCAGAACTTAGAATGGTCTAAAATATTATGATATTATTCTAGCTTATGAGATCTAAACGGGACGGACGAACATTTCACATAAAATTAATAGCGTCTTTCCACCTATCGGGGGTGCTAAAAATATTCCCCCCCCCCCGAAAAAAAAAAAAGCTTGTATTAAGTATAATTGTATCAATAGTTTGCATCAGTGTTATAATAAAATGTGTAATAGATCTTTACTAACAATAATAAATGTATGATTACAAATATTTTTACCAATTGTTGTTGGTTTGTCTTTCTCTAATGTCTGAGGTCAATTCATATGCTTATAAAATAGTCTGGAAATCATTTATAAATACCCATTTACTTATGCCCTAGATACGAGGGAATCGCTCAAGACAAAGCGAACCTTTGGTTTTTTGACAATAATCTCTCTTGGTGCCAACTTGAGGGGAAGATGTGTTTTGATGACCCTTGGGGAGGGCATGGTGCTGGCCAGGTCCAAGCCTATTTCATTGAGAGTCAGGTCTTTAAACTCCAGAAACGGCGAGCGAATGTAGACTGGCGTGGCTAAGGCTCCTTCAAAATCGCCCTCATGCATAAGTAGCCATACGATTTCTTGAAGCCATGTCGTACCTTTAAAAAAATAATAATAAATATCTAAAAATATTGCAAGCTAATTATATGATGGCTGCTACAGCAAAAAATAAAAACATGAAGATCTTAGCCAAAAAGATGTTTCGAGAGCGAGAAGGCGCATTAGTATGATTTTCTACCCATACCCCCCTTTTGCCTTCCCACTCCTTTCCATACACAAAAAATCGGAAAGCATTGGGTAGCAAGCTGTCTCCAAAATAAAATTTAAAAATAGATTTCCGGCTGACAACGGCTTTGACAGAATGTGACAAAATATATAGTTCGCGTAATCATATGAAATACTTCACTCATCCTTAAAGAACATGAGACAAGTAAGGACCACACATAAACTTTTGGCGGCTACTTCCTTTTTAAAACGGGGGCTTGTCAATGGACTGGTACTACTTGCATACTCTCCAACGTGTCAAACATCATCAGAACAAAACTCCTTATTACTAAAACGATGTTTATTTACATACATCTACAAGAAAAAAAAACGTATCGAGATTGCAAGATAAATCCAAAGATACAGAACATAATCTATTACATATAGAATCCTTTTAGTACTATCTTCTATAATTACATTTATCAGTTGAAAAAACACCTTAAGAAGAGATGAAAAAAACAATAACTAACAGAATGCAGAGGTAATAATTGAACTACAATACACGATTCGCAACAGAAATACATAAAAAATTATTTTAAGACTTTATATTTTAAAAGAGGAGGCTATAAGGAATGGAACATATTGTTACAGCCCTGCCATGCACACCACTATCCAAGCTAAGACAGACGGTGTGCACTGATAGAGACTATACTAGAAAGGATGTTTACATTAGGGAGAAGATAACGCAGTTCCGCTTGAGTAGAGCTTATTAACAGGCTTTACTCAAGAAAGACGTTGTTCTGTCTATTTGCGATGTCCCCAAGTAAATAAATATCTGTATAGCGTCGAGTCGTCTTCCTTAATCTCTTACAATATAATAACAAAAGCACGGAATTTTGTGTATAACTTGCCGAGATAAATAAAGTTTTGTTATTTTATTTTTGATCAGAAGTTTCGCATCTTTTAGTTTGCACACCGTATTAAAAGTTTTCTTTGAGGTTCTCAAAAGACTTTATTTTAATGCCACTTAAAAATGTTCCTTAAGTGGGAGGGTCAGAAAGGCAAATGAAACCAACCTTTCAAGAAAATTGATTGCTTTTTTTGAAAAAGAAAACGGAGTGGTTTGAAGCGCCTGGTCTTATAAAGACTAAAATAAATATTTTTGTTTACCTAAAAATAAAAAATTGGGTATTTCAATAGCGAATTGTAAAAAGCTTTATTTTTGAGGGTCAAATCTGGAAAAGAGTGGTATTGTTTTAGGCTTTCTTTGGGCGCCTGGGTTTGAAGAAAGCTGTAAAGGGTACATGATATTAGTTGGGAAAAACTAAATTCCGATGGTCAATGATCTTGCCACATAATACTTCCTTTTTAAAACGGGAGATTGTCAATGGACTGGTACTACTTGCATACTCTCCAACGTGTCAAACATCATCAGAACAAAACTCCTTATTACTAAAACGATGTTTATTTACATACATCTACAAGAAAAAAAAACGTATTGAGATTGCAAGATAAATCCAAAGATACAGAACATAATCTATTACACATAGAATCCTTTTAGTACTATCTTCTATAATTACATTTATCAGTTGAAAAAACACCTTAAAAAGAGATGAAGAAAACAATAACTAACAGAATGCAGAGGTAATAATTGAACTACAATACACGATTCGCAACAGAAATACAAAAAAATCATTTTAAGACTTTATCTTTTCAGACAAGGCTATAAGAAATAAAACATATTGTTACAGCCCTGCCATGCACACCACTATCCAAGCTAAGACAGACGGTGTGCACTGATAGAGATTATACTAGAAAGGATGTTTACATTAGGGAGAAGATAACGCAGTTCCGCTTGAGTCGAGCTTATTAACAGGCCAAGTCCAGTCTGCATCAACCAAAATTGATGTTTTATTAGAGGATTTTAAGCCTTTCATTTCGGAAGGATTCGTATCACTACCCGGTGATTCTACAAGTCTACGACCTATCACCATTTTGAGAGACACAGGTGCCTCACAATCGCTACTTTTAGAGGGTATCTTGCCCTTGTCAAAATCATCATCGACTAGGAAGAGCATCCTGTTACGAGGCGTAGAGCTTGGATGTATAGATGTGCCTCTACATCTAATCGACATAAAGTCAAATCTCATTACTCGACCGGTTGTTGTAGGTGTCCGACCAACATTACCATTGGAAGGCATCTCGTTGCTGTTAGGCAATGACTTAGCAGGTGGAAAGGTGATAGCCGAACCCATCGTCACTCAAACACCCGACTTATCTGCCACACCCGAGGAAGACCTAGAGTTATATCCAGCGTGTGCAGTAACAAGGGCAATGAGGTTGAAAGCATCTCAAGAAGAGAACGTCATGAAGGCCAACAGTAACCACGATGATGTGGACTTGAGCACCACATTCTTTGCTTCTCTTGAAGAAGAACCAACGCCAAATTCTGAAAAGCCGGCATCAACTCGAAAACAGTTGATTGAGGACCAAAAGAAGGATCCAGAGCTCGCCAAACTCCGAGAAACCGCAATGACATCACAAGAGGCAGAGCTAGCATCAACGTGCTACTACATCCAAGATGATATGCTCTTCAGGAAATGGAAACCTCCAGACGCATCCAACGAAGAAGAATGGAGAATATGCCATCAAATCGTGTTACCAGAAAAATACCGAGCGTACATCATGAATCTGGCTCATGACACACCAATGTCAGGTCATCTCGGCATCCACAAGACATACCACAAGATTATGTCACACTTCTTCTGGCCACGTTTGAAGAAAGATGTCATCCAGTACTGCCGATCCTGTCATGCCTGTCAGATGGTTGGCAAGTCAAATCAAAAGATCCCTGTTGCTCCTCTGAAGCCGATTCCAGCCTTTGAAGAACCTTTCAGCAGAGTACTTATTGACTGTGTTGGTCCTCTCCCAAGGACAAAAGTTGGCAACCAATACCTGTTGACCATTATGTGTGCTTCAACTCGTTTTCCTGAGGCTATTCCTCTAAGGAACATAAAAACATCAAACATTGTAAAGGCCTTAATCAAGTTCTTTACTCTATTTGGTCTACCAAAGTCCATCCAATCGGACCAAGGAATGAATTTCACGGCCAATCTTTTCAAGCAAGTCATGACTCAGTTGGGCATCAAACACTGCATGTCGAGTGCATATCATGCCGAGTCGCAAGGCGCTCTTGAGCGATTCCATCAGACTCTCAAGAACATGATCCGAACCTATTGCTTTGAGCACGAAAAAGACTGGGACGAAGGAATCCACATGCTGCTGTTTGCAACCCGTGAATCCGTCCAGGAATCGTTGGGATTCAGCCCTTTTGACTTAGTCTTTGGCCATTCGGTGCGCGGTCCCTTGAAATGTATAAAAGAGACTTTGTTGTCACCAACAGCCACTGAAGGACTTTTAGAATATGTAATTAAGTTTAAAACTAGACTTTATGATGCTTGTGTTCTGGCCAAAAATAACTTACAAAACACCCAATCCAGCATGAAACGCTGGTATGATAGAAAGGCCCGTGTTAGAGAATTTTCTCCCGGGGATAAGGTGCTTGTATTTTTGCCCATACCAGGTCAACCCTTGCAAGCCAGATATTTTGGTCCCTATGAAATTGAGACCAAAATTAGTGACCTCAATTACACAATCAAAACTCCTGACCGTAGGAAAAAGACTCAGCTATGTCATATAAACATGCTGAAGCCTTATGTATCTCGGCCAGATCACTCAGAGAAGAGTAATTGTGTTTTAAATACAGTCAAAAGTTGTTCAAATAGCCATGTTTTTCCTATTGATAATGATATTGTAAAGGAGAAATTTGGACAATACAAAATACCTAATTCTTTTGTATTACAGAATTTGGATGTAAAACTGTCTCATCTGTCTTCGACAGAAAGGCCAGTTATCATGAAACTCATTAATGAATTTAATGACATTTTTTCTGATGTACCAAAACAGACTAATGTTATAATGCATGATGTAGATGTTGGCGAGGCTACTCCAGTCAAGCAGCATCCTTACAGGGTCAACCCTGAAAAACTTGCCATACTTAGGTCAGAAATCAAGTATATGCTTGAAAATGACCTCATTGAACCAAGTTCCAGTAGCTGGAGCTCCCAATGTGTCTTGATACCTAAACAGGACAAGACTTATCGTTTTTGTACAGACTACCGTAAGGTAAATGCTGTAACAAAGACCGATTCGTTTCCTATCCCTAGGATAGACGATCTCATAGATCGTATTGGTGACGCTAAGTACATCACCAAAATAGACCTACTTTCAGGTTATTGGCAGGTTCCCCTGACTGATAGGGCAAAGGAAATCTCCGCCTTTGTCACCCCTGATGGTCTGTACCAATACAAAGTGATGCCATTTGGCATGAAGAATGCTCTTGCCACTTTCCAGATAATGATAAATGCCCTGCTTGCTGACATGGAGAATTGCCACGCATACATAGACGATGTAGTAATTTTTAGCCAAGATTTTTCTAGCCATTGTAAACAACTGCATTGTCTTTTTACTAAACTTTTACATGCAAAAATTACTGTAAACCTGAGTAAGAGTGATTTTTGCCAGGCTTCAATCCAATACTTAGGCCATATTGTAGGACAAGGCCAGGTGAAACCTGTAATGGCCAAAGTAGAAGCTATCCAAGCTTTCCCTATCCCTGCTGATCGGAAACAACTCCGAAGATTTTTGGGAATGTCTGGATATTATAGAAAGTTTTGCGAAAATTTTTCTGTCATTGCCAGTCCTTTAACAAACCTCCTGAGAAAGAACGTCCGATTTACTTGGACGGATGAATGTCAGAAAGCCTTTAACCAAATTAAGCAGATATTAACTAGCTCCCCCATTTTGATGGCTCCTGACTTCGGAAAACCTTTTAGGTTAGCTATTGACGCCAGTGACACAGGTGTTGGGTCAGTCCTTTACCAAGAAGATAATTTCCAAGTAGAGCACCCTATTTGTTTCTTTTCCAAGAAATTTAATAGACATCAAAGAAATTATTCTACTGTGGAAAAAGAATGTCTTGGGTTGATTCTTTCTATACAACACTTTGATTTTTATATCGGTGGGTCCAGATGGCCACTGGTTGTATTTACTGATCACAATCCCCTTACATTTATCCACAAAATGTCTGGCAAGAACCAACGACTTCTGAGGTGGAGTTTATTTTTACAAGAGTACAACTTTGATCTTAAACACATAAAAGGCAGCGAAAATGTTATCGCCGATGCCTTATCTAGATTGTAAAAAGTATTTTGATGTATATTTTTTTTTATATATATCAAGATAAATACATTCTGTAATGTGAATATCATTTTTGTAATTATTCTAAAAAGATTTCCATTTCGTGGAAATGTAAACTTTTTATTTTTAGGAGGGAGGTGTTACGTATCTAGGCATTGTTACCTAGATACTATTTTTTTTTCTTGACCTGTAGGTTGTCTGCCCCTTGTGTAATAAGTTTTTTTATTTTATTTTTCACGGCGAGTCAAGCCACACAGACAGTGACCGGTCCTTGACCTATGTGTGTACCTCTGGTTGAAAGGAGGGTGTTTTTTTTTTCTTCTGTCTCTTTGAAGAGCGTTCTAGATCTGGGTGTTGATGACTTATTCTGTTCTAGAAATTACTAGATTTGTCTTGATATCGACGCGTGGTATATTATATAAAGACCGCCCGTGTAACGTTGAGGGACAGACATACGGAGACAGCCGTGAGACAGAATAGCGGAGACATTGCGTGACCCGTGCGTGGTATACCAATTGATCGTGTAAGTTAAGATTTTTCTTTTTTCAAGGCCTTGCTTGTATTTGTAATTATATTTTCAAACTATTGTATTGTAATATTTTTACATGCCATTTTTGTAAAAGGGTTTTGGTCAACCCTTCCATTTTGTATTGAGTAAATGTTTTTTTTTTTTCTTGCTTTATGTGATTCAGTTAAAAGTACTATTGGAGTTATAATTTATTCAACCTTAAGTTGATATTTTACCTTCCGATTTCTTGTGTCATTTTTTGTTTGTTATTCATTGTAAGTCTTTGATTAAATTCAGACTTAAGATAAGTGACACAACTGCTTTTTCTATTGTCACGTTCCCCTACGCAAGCCATTTAAAAGTAGAATTCAATTCGTAATACGTGACAAGGAGGCTATAAGAAATGGAGCTTATTGTTACAGCCCTGCCATGCAGATCAATATCAAAGCTAAGACAGACGGTGTGCACTGATAGAGACTATACTAGAAAGGATGTTTACATTAGGGAGAAGATAACGCAGTTCCGCTTGAGTCGAGCGAAATAACATGCTTTACTCAAGAAAGACGTTGTTCTGTGTATTTGCGATGTCCCCATGTAAATAAATATCTGTATAGCGTCGAGTCGTCTTCCTTAATCTCTTACAATATAATAACAAAAGCACGGAATTTTGTGTATAACTTGCTGAGATAAAAAAAGTTTTGTTATTTTATTTTTGATTAGAAGTTTCGCATTTTTTAGTTTGCACACCGTATTAAAAGTTTTCTTTGAGGTTCTCAGAAGACTTTATTTTAATGCCACTTAAAATTTTCCTTAAGTGGGAGGGTCAGAAAGGCAAATGTAACCAACCTTTCAAGAAAATTGATTGCTTTTTTTGAAAAAGAAAACGGAGTGGTTTGAAGCACCTGGTCTTTTAAAGACTAAAATAAATATTTTTGTTTACCAAAAAAAAAAATAAAAAAAATCGGGTATTGCAATGGCGAATTGTAAAAAGCTTTAATTTTGAGGGTCAAATCTGGATAAGAGTGGTATTGTTTTAGGCTTTTTTTGGGCGCCTGGGTTTCAAGAAAGCTGTAAAGGGTACATGACATTAGTTGGGAAAAACTAAATGCTGATGGTCAATGATTTTGCCACATAATACTTCCTTTTTAAAACGTAGGCTTGTCAATGGACTGGTACTACTTGCATACTCTCCAACGTGTCAAACATCATCAGAACAAAACTCCTTTTTACTAAAACGATGTTTATTTACATACATCTACAAGAAAAAAAAACGTATCGAGATTGCAAGATAAATCCAAAGATACAGAACTTAATCTATTACATATAGAATCCTTTTAGTACTATCTTCTATAATTACATTTATTAGTTGAAAAAACACCTTAAGAAGAGGCGAAGAAAACAATAACTAACAGAATGCAGAGGTAATAATTGAACTACAATACACGATTCGCAACAGAAATACAAAAAAATCATTTTTGGATTTTATCTTTTAAAAGAGGAGGCTATAAGGAATGGAACATATTGTTACAGCCCTGCCATGCACACCACTATCCAAGCTAAGACAGACGGTGTGCACTGATAGAGACTATACTAGAAAGGATGTTTACATTAGGGAGAAGATAACGCAGTTCCGCTTGAGTCGAGCCTATTAACAGGCTTTACTCAAGAAAGACGTTGTTCTATGTATTTGCGATGTCCCCATATAAATAAATATCTGTATAGCGTCGAGTCGTCTTCCTTAATTTCTTACAATATAATAACAAAAGCACGGAATTTTGTGTATAACTTGCTGAGATACATAAAGTTACAATATTTTATTTTGATTAGAAGTTTCGCATCTTTCAGTTTGCACACCGTATTAAAAGTTTTCTTTGAGGTTCTCAGAAGACTTTATTTTAATGCCACTTAAAAATGTTCCTTAAGTGGAAGGGTCAGAAAGGCAAATGAAACCAACCTTTCAAGAAAATTGATTGCTTTTTTGGAAAAAGAAAACGGAGTGGTTTGAAGCACCTGGTCTTTTAAAGACTAAAATAAATATTTTTGTTTACCTAAAAAAAAAAAAAAAATCGGGTATTGCAATGGCAAATTGTAAAAAGCTTTAATTTTGAGGGACAAATCTGGATAAGAGTGGTATTGTTTTAGGCTTTCTTTGGGCGCCTGGGTTTCAAGAAAGCTATAAAGGGAGGGTACATGACATTAGTTGGGAAAAAATAAATGCTGATGGTCAATGATCTTGCCACATAATACTTCCTTTTTAAAACGGGGGCTTGTCAATGGACTGGTACTACTTGCATACTCTCCAACGTGTCAAACATCATCAGAACAAAACTCCTTTTTACTAAAACGATGTTTATTTACATACATCTACAAGAAAAAAAAACGTATCGAGATTGCAAGATAAATCCAAAGATACAGAACTTAATCTATTACATATAGAATCCTTTTAGTACTATCTTCTATAATTACATTTATTAGTTGAAAAAACACCTTAAGAAGAGGCGAAGAAAACAATAACTAACAGAATGCAGAGGTAATAATTGAACTACAATACACGATTCGCAACAGAAATACCAAAAAATCATTTTTGGACTTTTTCTTTTAAAAGAGGAGGCTATAAGGAATGGAACATATTGTTACAGCCCTGCCATGCACACCACTATCCAAGCTAAGACAGACGGTGTGCACTGATAGAGACTATACTAGAAAGGATGTTTACATTAGGGAGAAGATAACGCAGTTCCGCTTGAGTCGAGCCTATTAACAGGCTTTACTTAAGAAAGACGTTGTTCTGTGTATTTGCGATGTCCTCATGTAAATAAATATCTGTATAGCGTCGAGTCGTCTTCCTTAATCTCTTACAATATAATAACAAAAGCACGGAATTTTGTGTATAATTTGCTGAGATAAAAAAAGTTTTGTTATTTTATTTTTGATTAGAAGTTTCGCATCTTTCAGTTTGCACACCGTATTAAAAGTTTTCTTTGAGGTTCTCAGAAGACTTTATTTTAATGCCACTTAAAAATGTTCATAAAGTGGAAGGGTCAGAAAGGCAAATGAAACCAACCTTTCAAGAAAATTGATTGCTTTTTTTGAAAAAGAAAACGGAGTGGTTTGAAGCACCTGGTCTTTTAAAGACTAAAATAAATATTTTTGTTTACCTAAAAAAAAAAAAAAAATCGGGTATTGCAATGGCGAATTGTAAAAAGCTTTAATTTTGAGGGTCAAATCTGGATAAGAGTGGTATTGTTTTAGGCTTTCTTTGGGCGCCTGGGTTTCAAGAAAGCTGTAAAGGGTACATGACTTTAGTTGGGAAAAACTAAATGCTGATGGTCAATGATTTTGCCACATAATACTTCCTTTTTAAAACGTAGGCTTGTCAATGGACTGGTACTACTTGCATACTCTCCAACGTGTCAAACATCATCAGAACAAAACTCCTCATTACTAAAACGATGTTTATTTACATACATCTACAAGAAAAAAAAACGTATCGAGATTGCAAGATAAATCCAAAGATACAGAACTTAATCTATTACATATAGAATCCTTTTAGTACTATTTTCTATAATTACATTTATCAGTTGAAAAAACACCTTAAGAAGAGGCGAAGAAAACCATTACTAACAGAATGCAGAGGTAATAATTGAACTACAATACACGATTCGCAACAGAAATACAAAAAAATCATTTTAAGACTATCTTTTCAGAGAAGGCTATAAGAAATGGAACATATTGTTACAGCCCTGCCATGCACACCACTATCCAAGCTAAGACAGACGGTGTGCACTGATAGAGACTATACTAGAAAGGATGTTTACATTAGGGAGAAGATAACGCAGTTCCGCTTGAGTCGAGCCTATTAACAGGCTTTACTCAAGAAAGACGTTGTTCTATGTATTTGCGATGTCCCCATGTAAATAAATATCTGTATAGCGTCGAGTCGTCTTCCTTAATTTCTTACAATATAATAACAAAAGCACGGAATTTTGTGTATAACTTGCTGAGATACATAAAGTTACAATATTTTATTTTGATTAGAAGTTTCGCATCTTTCAGTTTGCACACCGTATTAAAAGTTTTCTTTGAGGTTCTCAGAAGACTTAATTTTAATGCCACTTAAAAATGTTCATAAAGTGGAAGGGTCAGAAAGGCAAATGAAACCAACCTTTCAAGAAAATTGATTGCTTTTTTTGAAAAAGAAAACGGAGTGGTTTGAAGCACCTGGTCTTTTAAAGACTAAAATAAATATTTTTGTTTACCTAAAAAAAAAAAAAAATCGGGTATTGCAATGGCGAATTGTAAAAAGCTTTAATTTTGAGGGTCAAATCTGGATAAGAGTGGTATTGTTTTAGGCTTTCTTTGGGCGCCTGGATTTCAAGAAAGCTGTAAAGGGTACATGACATTAGTTGGGAAAAACTAAATGCTGATGGTCAATGATTTTGCCACATAATACTTCCTTTTTAAAACGTAGGCTTGTCAATGGACTGGTACTACTTGCATACTCTCCAACGTGTCAAACATCATCAGAACAAAACTCCTCATTACTAAAACGATGTTTATTTACATACATCTACAAGAAAAAAAAACGTATCGAGATTGCAAGATAAATCCAAAGATACAGAACTTAATCTATTACATATAGAATCCTTTTAGTACTATCTTCTATAATTACATTTATCAGTTGAAAAAACACTTAAGAAGAGGCGAAGAAAACCATTACTAACAGAATGCAGAGGTAATAATTGAACTACAATACACGATTCGCAACAGAAATACAAAAAAATCATTTTTGGACTTTATCTTTTAAAAGAGGAGGCTATAAGGAATGGAACATATTGTTACAGCCCTGCCATGCACACCACTATCCAAGCTAAGACAGACGGTGTGCACTGATAGAGACTATACTAGAAAGGATGTTTACATTAGGGAGAAGATAACGCAGTTCCGCTTGAGTCGAGCCTATTAACAGGCTTTACTCAAGAAAGACGTTGTTCTATGTATTTGCGATGTCCCCATGTAAATAAATATCTGTATAGCGTCGAGTCGTCTTCCTTAATTTCTTACAATATAATAACAAAAGCACGGAATTTTGTGTATAACTTGCTGAGATACATAAAGTTACAATATTTTATTTTGATTAGAAGTTTCGCATCTTTCAGTTTGCACACCGTATTAAAAGTTTTCTTTGAGGTTCTCAGAAGACTTTATTTTAATGCCACTTAAAAATGTTCATAAAGTGGAAGGGTCAGAAAGGCAAATGAAACCAACCTTTCAAGAAAATTGATTGCTTTTTTTGAAAAAGAAAACGGAGTGGTTTGAAGCACCTGGTCTTTTAAAGACTAAAATAAATATTTTTGTTTACCTAAAAAAAAAAAAAAATCGGGTATTGCAATGGCAAATTGTAAAAAGCTTTAATTTTGAGGGACAAATCTGGATAAGAGTGGTATTGTTTTAGGCTTTCTTTGGGCGCCTGGGTTTCAAGAAAGCTATAAAGGGAGGGTACATGACATTAGTTGGGAAAAAATAAATGCTGATGGTCAATGATTTTGCCACATAATACTTCCTTTTTAAAACGTAGGCTTGTCAATGGACTGGTACTACTTGCATACTCTCCAACGTGTCAAACATCATCAGAACAAAACTCCTCATTACTAAAACGATGTTTATTTACATACATCTACAAGAAAAAAAAACGTATCGAGATTGCAAGATAAATCCAAAGATACAGAACTTAATCTATTACATATAGAATCCTTTTAGTACTATCTTCTATAATTACATTTATCAGTTGAAAAAACACCTTAAGAAGAGGCGAAGAAAACCATTACTAACAGAATGCAGAGGTAATAATTGAACTACAATACACGATTCGCAACAGAAATACAAAAAAATCATTTTTGGACTTTATCTTTTAAAAGAGGAGGCTATAAGGAATGGAACATATTGTTACAGCCCTGCCATGCACACCACTATCCAAGCTAAGACAGACGGTGTGCACTGATAGAGACTATACTAGAAAGGATGTTTACATTAGGGAGAAGATAACGCAGTTCCGCTTGAGTCGAGCCTATTAACAGGCTTTACTCAAGAAAGACGTTGTTCTATGTATTTGCGATGTCCCCATGTAAATAAATATCTGTATAGCGTCGAGTCGTCTTCCTTAATTTCTTACAATATAATAACAAAAGCACAGAATTTTGTGTATAACTTGCTGAGATACATAAAGTTACAATATTTTATTTTGATTAGAAGTTTCGCATCTTTCAGTTTGCACACCGTATTAAAAGTTTTCTTTGAGGTTCTCAGAAGACTTTATTTTAATGCCACTTAAAAATGTTCATAAAGTGGAAGGGTCAGAAAGGCAAATGAAACCAACCTTTCAAGAAAATTGATTGCTTTTTTTGAAAAAGAAAACGGAGTGGTTTGAAGCACCTGGTCTTTTAAAGACTAAAATAAATATTTTTGTTTACCTAAAAAAAAAAAAAAATCGGGTATTGCAATGGCAAATTGTAAAAAGCTTTAATTTTGAGGGACAAATCTGGATAAGAGTGGTATTGTTTTAGGCTTTCTTTGGGCGCCTGGGTTTCAAGAAAGCTATAAAGGGAGGGTACATAACATTAGTTGGGAAAAAATAAATGCTGATGGTCAATGATCTTGCCACATAATACTTCCTTTTTAAAACGGGGGCTTGTCAATGGACTGGTACTACTTGCATACTCTCCAACGTGTCAAACATCATCAGAACAAAACTCCTTTTTACTAAAACGATGTTTATTTACATACATCTACAAGAAAAAAAAACGTATCGAGATTGCAAGATAAATCCAAAGATACAGAACTTAATCTATTACATATAGAATCCTTTTAGTACTATCTTCTATAATTACATTTATTAGTTGAAAAAACACCTTAAGAAGAGGCGAAGAAAACAATAACTAACAGAATGCAGAGGTAATAATTGAACTACAATACACGATTCGCAACAGAAATACAAAAAAATCATTTTTGGACTTTTTCTTTTAAAAGAGGAGGCTATAAGGAATGGAACATATTGTTACAGCCCTGCCATGCACACCACTATCCAAGCTAAGACAGACGGTGTGCACTGATAGAGACTATACTAGAAAGGATGTTTACATTAGGGAGAAGATAACGCAGTTCCGCTTGAGTCGAGCCTATTAACAGGCTTTACTCAAGAAAGACGTTGTTCTATGTATTTGCGATGTCCCCATGTAAATAAATATCTGTATAGCGTCGAGTCGTCTTCCTTAATTTCTTACAATATAATAACAAAAGCACGGAATT
The DNA here is from genome assembly GCA_030265305.1 of Biomphalaria pfeifferi. Taxonomy (NCBI): domain Eukaryota; kingdom Metazoa; phylum Mollusca; class Gastropoda; family Planorbidae; genus Biomphalaria; species Biomphalaria pfeifferi. The sequence continues at coordinate 898,164 of JASAOG010000032.1, forward strand.
TTGTGTATAACTTGCTGAGATACATAAAGTTACAATATTTTATTTTGATTAGAAGTTTCGCATCTTTCAGTTTGCACACCGTATTAAAAGTTTTCTTTGAGGTTCTCAGAAGACTTTATTTTAATGCCACTTAAAAATGTTCATAAAGTGGAAGGGTCAGAAAGGCAAATGAAACCAACCTTTCAAGAAAATTGATTGCTTTTTTTGAAAAAGAAAACGGAGTGGTTTGAAGCACCTGGTCTTTTAAAGACTAAAATAAATATTTTTGTTTACCTAAAAAAAAAAAAAAATCGGGTATTGCAATGGCAAATTGTAAAAAGCTTTAATTTTGAGGGACAAATCTGGATAAGAGTGGTATTGTTTTAGGCTTTCTTTAAGCGCCTGGGTTTCAAGAAAGCTATAAAGGGAGGGTACATGACATTAGTTGGGAAAAAATAAATGCTGATGGTCAATGATCTTGCCACATAATACTTCCTTTTTAAAACGGGGGCTTGTCAATGGACTGGTACTACTTGCATACTCTCCAACGTGTCAAACATCATCAGAACAAAACTCCTTTTTACTAAAACGATGTTTATTTACATACATCTACAAGAAAAAAAAACGTATCGAGATTGCAAGATAAATCCAAAGATACAGAACTTAATCTATTACATATAGAATCCTTTTAGTACTATCTTCTATAATTACATTTATTAGTTGAAAAAACACCTTAAGAAGAGGCGAAGAAAACAATAACTAACAGAATGCAGAGGTAATAATTGAACTACAATACACGATTCGCAACAGAAATACAAAAAAATCATTTTTGGACTTTTTCTTTTAAAAGAGGAGGCTATAAGGAATGGAACATATTGTTACAGCCCTGCCATGCACACCACTATCCAAGCTAAGACAGACGGTGTGCACTGATAGAGACTATACTAGAAAGGATGTTTACATTAGGGAGAAGATAACGCAGTTCCGCTTGAGTCGAGCCTATTAACAGGCTTTACTCAAGAAAGACGTTGTTCTATGTATTTGCGATGTCCCCATGTAAATAAATATCTGTATAGCGTCGAGTCGTCTTCCTTAATTTCTTACAATATAATAACAAAAGCACGGAATTTTGTGTATAACTTGCTGAGATACATAAAGTTACAATATTTTATTTTGATTAGAAGTTTCGCATCTTTCAGTTTGCACACCGTATTAAAAGTTTTCTTTGAGGTTCTCAGAAGACTTTATTTTAATGCCACTTAAAAATGTTCATAAAGTGGAAGGGTCAGAAAGGCAAATGAAACCAACCTTTCAAGAAAATTGATTGCTTTTTTTGAAAAAGAAAACGGAGTGGTTTGAAGCACCTGGTCTTTTAAAGACTAAAATAAATATTTTTGTTTACCTAAAAAAAAAAAAAAATCGGGTATTGCAATGGCAAATTGTAAAAAGCTTTAATTTTGAGGGACAAATCTGGATAAGAGTGGTATTGTTTTAGGCTTTCTTTAAGCGCCTGGGTTTCAAGAAAGCTATAAAGGGAGGGTACATGACATTAGTTGGGAAAAAATAAATGCTGATGGTCAATGATCTTGCCACATAATACTTCCTTTTTAAAACGGGGGCTTGTCAATGGACTGGTACTACTTGCATACTCTCCAACGTGTCAAACATCATCAGAACAAAACTCCTCATTACTAAAACAATGTTTATTTACATACATCTACAAGAAAAAAAAACGTATCGAGATTGCAAGATAAATCCAAAGATACAGAACTTAATCTATTACATATAGAATCCTTTTAGTACTATCTTCTATAATTACATTTATTAGTTGAAAAAACACCTTAAGAAGAGGCGAAGAAAACAATAACTAACAGAATGCAGAGGTAATAATTGAACTACAATACACGATTCGCAACAGAAATACAAAAAAATCATTTTTGGACTTTTTCTTTTAAAAGAGGAGGCTATAAGGAATGGAACATATTGTTACAGCCCTGCCATGCACACCACTATCCAAGCTAAGACAGACGGTGTGCACTGATAGAGACTATACTAGAAAGGATGTTTACATTAGGGAGAAGATAACGCAGTTCCGCTTGAGTCGAGCCTATTAACAGGCTTTACTCAAAAAAGACGTTGTTCTATGTATTTGCGATGTCCCCATGTAAATAAATATCTGTATAGCGTCGAGTCGTCTTCCTTAATTTCTTACAATATAATAACAAAAGCACGGAATTTTGTGTATAACTTGCTGAGATACATAAAGTTACAATATTTTATTTTGATTAGAAGTTTCGCATCTTTCAGTTTGCACACCGTATTAAAAGTTTTCTTTGAGGTTCTCAGAAGACTTTATTTTAATGCCACTTAAAAATGTTCATAAAGTGGAAGGGTCAGAAAGGCAAATGAAACCAACCTTTCAAGAAAATTGATTGCTTTTTTTGAAAAAGAAAACGGAGTGGTTTGAAGCACCTGGTCTTTTAAAGACTAAAATAAATATTTTTGTTTACCTAAAAAAAAAAAAAAATCGGGTATTGCAATGGCAAATTGTAAAAAGCTTTAATTTTGAGGGACAAATCTGGATAAGAGTGGTATTGTTTTAGGCTTTCTTTAAGCGCCTGGGTTTCAAGAAAGCTATAAAGGGAGGGTACATGACATTAGTTGGGAAAAAATAAATGCTGATGGTCAATGATCTTGCCACATAATACTTCCTTTTTAAAACGGGGGCTTGTCAATGGACTGGTACTACTTGCATACTCTCCAACGTGTCAAACATCATCAGAACAAAACTCCTTTTTACTAAAACAATGTTTATTTACATACATCTACAAGAAAAAAAAACGTATCGAGATTGCAAGATAAATCCAAAGATACAGAACTTAATCTATTACATATAGAATCCTTTTAGTACTATCTTCTATAATTACATTTATTAGTTGAAAAAACACCTTAAGAAGAGGCGAAGAAAACAATAACTAACAGAATGCAGAGGTAATAATTGAACTACAATACACGATTCGCAACAGAAATACAAAAAAATCATTTTTGGACTTTTTCTTTTAAAAGAGGAGGCTATAAGGAATGGAACATATTGTTACAGCCCTGCCATGCACACCACTATCCAAGCTAAGACAGACGGTGTGCACTGATAGAGACTATACTAGAAAGGATGTTTACATTAGGGAGAAGATAACGCAGTTCCGCTTGAGTCGAGCCTATTAACAGGCTTTACTCAAAAAAGACGTTGTTCTATGTATTTGCGATGTCCCCATGTAAATAAATATCTGTATAGCGTCGAGTCGTCTTCCTTAATTTCTTACAATATAATAACAAAAGCACGGAATTTTGTGTATAACTTGCTGAGATACATAAAGTTACAATATTTTATTTTGATTAGAAGTTTCGCATCTTTCAGTTTGCACACCGTATTAAAAGTTTTCTTTGAGGTTCTCAGAAGACTTTATTTTAATGCCACTTAAAAATGTTCATAAAGTGGAAGGGTCAGAAAGGAAAATGAAACCAACCTTTCAAGAAAATTGATTGCTTTTTTTGAAAAAGAAAACGGAGTGGTTTGAAGCACCTGGTCTTTTAAAGACTAAAATAAATATTTTTGTTTACCTAAAAAAAAAAAAAAATCGGGTATTGCAATGGCAAATTGTAAAAAGCTTTAATTTTGAGGGACAAATCTGGATAAGAGTGGTATTGTTTTAGGCTTTCTTTGGGCGCCTGGGTTTCAAGAAAGCTATAAAGGGAGGGTACATGACATTAGTTGGGAAAAAATAAATGCTGATGGTCAATGATCTTGCCACATAATACTTCCTTTTTAAAACGGGGGCTTGTCAATGGACTGGTACTACTTGCATACTCTCCAACGTGTCAAACATCATCAGAACAAAACTCCTTTTTACTAAAACGATGTTTATTTACATACATCTACAAGAAAAAAAAAACGTATCGAGATTGCAAGATAAATCCAAAGATACAGAACTTAATCTATTACATATAGAATCCTTTTAGTACTATCTTCTATAATTACATTTATTAGTTGAAAAAACACCTTAAGAAGAGGCGAAGAAAACCATTACTAACAGAATGCAGAGGTAATAATTGAACTACAATACACGATTCGCAACAGAAATACAAAAAAATCATTTTTGGACTTTATCTTTTAAAAGAGGAGGCTATAAGGAATGGAACATATTGTTACAGCCCTGCCATGCACACCACGATCCAAGCTAAGACAGACGGTGTGCACTGATAGAGACTATACTAGAAAGGATGTTTACATTAGGGAGAAGATAACGCAGTTCCGCTTGAGTCGAGCCTATTAACAGGCTTTACTCAAGAAAGACGTTGTTCTATGTATTTGCAATGTCCCCATGTAAATAAATATCTGTATAGCGTCGAGTCGTCTTCCTTAATTTCTTACAATATAATAACAAAAGCACGGAATTTTGTGTATAACTTGCTGAGATACATAAAGTTACAATATTTTATTTTGATTAGAAGTTTCGCATCTTTCAGTTTGCACACCGTATTAAAAGTTTTCTTTGAGGTTCTCAGAAGACTTTATTTTAATGCCACTTAAAAATGTTCCTTAAGTGGAAGGGTCAGAAAGGCAAATGAAACCAACCTTTCAAGAAAATTGATTGCTTTTTTTGAAAAAGAAAACGGAGTGGTTATAAGCGTCTGGTCTTTTAAAGACTAAAATAAATATTTTTGTTTACCTAAAAAAAAAAAAAAATCGGGTATTGCAATGGCGAATTGTAAAAAGCTTTAATTTTGAGGGTCAAATCTGGATAAGAGTGGTATTGTTTTAGGCTTTCTTTGGGCGCCTGGGTTTCAAGAAAGCTGTAAAGGGTACATGACATTAGTTGGGAAAAACTAAATGCTGATGGTCAATGATCTTGCCACATAATACTTCCTTTTTAAAACGTAGGCTTGTCAATGGACTGGTACTACTTGCATACTCTCCAACGTGTCAAACATCATCAGAACAAAACTCCTTTTTACTAAAACGATGTTTATTTACATACATCTACAAGAAAAAAAAACGTATCGAGATTGCAAGATAAATCCAAAGATACAGAACTTAATCTATTACATATAGAATCCTTTTAGTACTATCTTCTATAATTACATTTATCAGTTGAAAAAACACCTTAAGAAGAGGCGAAGAAAACCATTACTAACAGAATGCAGAGGTAATAATTGAACTACAATACACGATTCGCAACAGAAATACAAAAAAATCATTTTTGGACTTTATCTTTTAAAAGAGGAGGCTATAAGGAATGGAACATATTGTTACAGCCCTGCCATGCACACCACTATCCAAGCTAAGACAGACGGTGTGCACTGATAGAGACTATACTAGAAAGGATGTTTACATTAGGGAGAAGATAACGCAGTTCCGCTTGAGTCGAGCCTATTAACAGGCTTTACTCAAGAAAAACGTTGTTCTATGTATTTGCGATGTCCCCATGTAAATAAATATCTGTATAGCGTCGAGTCGTCTTCCTTAATTTCTTACAATATAATAACAAAAGCACGGAATTTTGTGTATAACTTGCTGAGATACATAAAGTTACAATATTTTATTTTGATTAGAAGTTTCGCATCTTTCAGTTTGCACACCGTATTAAAAGTTTTCTTTGAGGTTCTCAGAAGACTTTATTTTAATGCCACTTAAAAATGTTCCTTAAGTGGAAGGGTCAGAAAGGCAAATGTAACCAACCTTTCAAGAAAATTGATTGCTTTTTTTGAAAAAGAAAACGGAGTGGTTATAAGCACCTGGTCTTTTAAAGACTAAAATAAATATTTTTGTTTACCTAAAAAAAAAAAAAAATCGGGTATTGCAATGGCGAATTGTAAAAAGCTTTAAATTTGAGGGTCAAATCTGGATAAGAGTGGTATTGTTTTAGGCTTTCTTTGGGCGCCTGGGTTTCAAGAAAGCTGTAAAGGGTACATGACATTAGTTGGGAAAAACTAAATGCTGATGGTCAATGATTTTGCCACATAATACTTCCTTTTTAAAACGTAGGCTTGTCAATGGACTGGTACTACTTGCATACTCTCCAACGTGTCAAACATCATCAGAACAAAACTCCTTTTTACTAAAACAATGTTTATTTACATACATCTACAAGAAAAAAAAACGTATCGAGATTGCAAGATAAATCCAAAGATACAGAACTTAATCTATTACATATAGAATCCTTTTAGTACTATCTTCTATAATTACATTTATTAGTTGAAAAAACACCTTAAGAAGAGGCGAAGAAAACCATTACTAACAGAATGCAGAGGTAATAATTGAACTACAATACACGATTCGCAACAGAAATACAAAAAAATCATTTTTGGACTTTTTCTTTTAAAAGAGGAGGCTATAAGGAATGGAACATATTGTTAATGCCCTGCCATGCACACCACTATCCAAGCTAAGACAGACGGTGTGCACTGATAGAGACTTTACTAGAAAAGATGTTTACATTAGGGAGAAGATAACGCAGTTCCGCTTGAGTCGAGCCTATTAACAGGCTTTACTCAAGAAAGACGTTGTTCTATGTATTTGCGATGTCCCCATGTAAATAAATATCTGTATAGCGTCGAGTCGTCTTCCTTAATTTCTTACAATATAATAACAAAAGCACGGAATTTTGTGTATAACTTGCTGAGATACATAAAGTTACAATATTTTATTTTGATTAGAAGTTTCGCATCTTTCAGTTTGCACACCGTATTAAAAGTTTTCTTTGAGGTTCTCAGAAGACTTTATTTTAATGCCACTTAAAAATGTTCCTTAAGTGGAAGGGTCAGAAAGGCAAATGTAACCAACCTTTCAAGAAAATTGATTTTTTTTTTGAAAAAGAAAACGGAGTGGTTATAAGCACCTGGTCTTTTAAAGACTAAAATAAATATTTTTGTTTACCTAAAAAAAAAAAAAATCGGGTATTGCAATGGCGAATTGTAAAAAGCTTTAAATTTGAGGGTCAAATCTGGATAAGAGTGGTATTGTTTTAGGCTTTCTTTGGGCGCCTGGGTTTCAAGAAAGCTATAAAGGGAGGGTACATGACATTAGTTGGGAAAAAATAAATGCTGATGGTCAATGATCTTGCCACATAATACTTCCTTTTTAAAACGGGGGCTTGTCAATGGACTGGTACTACTTGCATACTCTACAACCTGTCAAACATCATCAGAACAAAACTCCTCATTACTAAAACGATGTTTATTTACATACATCTACAAGAAAAAAAAACGTATCGAGATTGCAAGATAAATCCAAAGATACAGAACTTAATCTATTACATATAGAATCCTTTTAGTACTATCTTCTATAATTACATTTATCAGTTGAAAAAACACCTTAAGAAGAGGCGAAATAAACCATTACTAACAGAATGCAGAGGTAATAATTGAACTACAATACACGATTCGCAACAGAAACACAAAAAAATCATTTTTGGACTTTATCTTTTAAAAGAGGAGGCTATAAGGAATGGAACATATTGTTACAGCCCTGCCATGCACACCACTATCCAAGCTAAGACAGACGGTGTGCACTGATAGAGACTATACTAGAAAGGATGTTTACATTAGGGAGAAGATAACGCAGTTCCGCTTGAGTCGAGTCTATTAACAGGCTTTACTCAAGAAAAACGTTGTTCTATGTATTTGCGATGTCCCCATGTAAATAAATATCTGTATAGCGTCGAGTCGTCTTCCTTAATTTCTTACAATATAATAACAAAAGCACGGAATTTTGTGTATAACTTGCTGAGATACATAAAGTTACATTATTTTATTTTGATTAGAAGTTTCGCATCTTTCAGTTTGCAAACCGTATTAAAAGTTTTCTTTGAGGTTCTCAGAAGACTTTATTTTAATGCCACTTAAAAATGTTCATAAAGTGGAAGGGTCAGAAAGGCAAATGAAACCAACCTTTCAAGAAAATTGATTGCTTTTTTTGAAAAAGAAAACGGAGTGGTTTGAAGCACCTGGTCTTTTAAAGACTAAAATAAATATTTTTGTTTACCTAAAAAAAAAAAAAAATCGGGTATTGCAATGGCAAATTGTAAAAAGCTTTAATTTTGAGGGACAAATCTGGATAAGAGTGGTATTGTTTTAGGCTTTCTTTGGGCGCCTGGGTTTCAAGAAAGCTATAAAGGGAGGGTACATGACATTAGTTGGGAAAAAATAAATGCTGATGGTCAATGATCTTGCCACATAATACTTCCTTTTTAAAACGGGGGCTTGTCAATGGACTGGTACTACTTGCATACTCTACAACCTGTCAAACATCATCAGAACAAAACTCCTCATTACTAAAACGATGTTTATTTACATACATCTACAAGAAAAAAAAACGTACCGAGATTGCAAGATAAATCCAAAGATACAGAACTTAATCTATTACATATAGAATCCTTTTAGTACTATCTTCTATAATTACATTTATTAGTTGAAAAAACACCTTAAGAAGAGGCGAAGAAAACCATTACTAACAGAATGCAGAGGTAATAATTGAACTACAATACACGATTCGCAACAGAAATACAAAAAAATCATTTTTGGACTTTATCTTTTAAAAGAGGAGGCTATAAGGAATGGAACATATTGTTACAGCCCTGCCATGCACACCACTATCCAAGCTAAGACAGACGGTGTGCACTGATAGAGACTATACTAGAAAGGATGTTTACATTAGGGAGAAGATAACGCAGTTCCGCTTGAGTCGAGCCTACTAACAGGCTTTACTCAAGAAAGACGTTGTTCTATGTATTTGCGATGTCCCCATGTAAATAAATATCTGTATAGCGTCGAGTCGTCTTCCTTAATTTCTTACAATATAATAACAAAAGCACGGAATTTTGTGTATAACTTGCTGAGATACATAAAGTTACAATATTTTATTTTGATTAGAAGTTTCGCATCTTTCAGTTTGCACACCGTATTAAAAGTTTTCTTTGAGGTTCTCAGAAGACTTTATTTTAATGCCACTTAAAAATGTTCATAAAGTGGAAGGGTCAGAAAGGCAAATGAAACCAACCTTTCAAGAAAATTGATTGCTTTTTTTGAAAAAGAAAACGGAGTGGTTTGAAGCACCTGGTCTTTTAAAGACTAAAATAAATATTTTTGTTTACCTAAAAAAAAAAAAAAATCGGGTATTGCAATGGCGAATTGTAAAAAGCTTTAAATTTGAGGGTCAAATCTGGATAAGAGTGGTATTGTTTTAGGCTTTCTTTGGGCGCCTGGGTTTCATGAAAGCTGTAAAGGGTACATGACATTAGTTGGGAAAAACTAAATGCTGATGGTCAATGATTTTGCCACATAATACTTCCTTTTTAAAACGTAGGCTTGTCAGTGGACTGGTACTACTTGCATACTCTCCAACGTGTCAAACATCATCAGAACTAAACTCCTTTTTACTAAAACAATGTTTATTTACATACATCTACAAGAAAAAAAAACGTATCGAGATTGCAAGATAAATCCAAAGATACAGAACTTAATCTATTACATATAGAATCCTTTTAGTACTATCTTCTATAATTACATTTATTAGTTGAAAAAACACCTTAAGAAGAGGCGAAGAAAACCATTACTAACAGAATGCAGAGGTAATAATTGAACTACAATACACGATTCGCAACAGAAATACAAAAAAATCATTTTTGGACTTTATCTTTTAAAAGAGGAGGCTATAAGGAATGGAACATATTGTTACAGCCCTGCCATGCACACCACTATCCAAGCTAAGACAGACGGTGTGCACTGATAGAGACTATACTAGAAAGGATGTTTACATTAGGGAGAAGATAACGCAGTTCCGCTTGAGTCGAGCCTATTAACAGGCTTTACTCAAGAAAAACGTTGTTCTATGTATTTGCGATGTCCCCATGTAAATAAATATCTGTATAGCGTCGAGTCGTCTTCCTTAATTTCTTACAATATAATAACAAAAGCACGGAATTTTGTGTATAACTTGCTGAGATACATAAAGTTACAATATTTTATTTTGATTAGAAGTTTCGCATCTTTCAGTTTGCACACCGTATTAAAAGTTTTCTTTGAGGTTCTCAGAAGACTTTATTTTAATGCCACTTAAAAATGTTCCTTAAGTGGAAGGGTCAGAAAGGCAAATGTAACCAACCTTTCAAGAAAATTGATTGCTTTTTTTGAAAAAGAAAACGGAGTGGTTATAAGCACCTGGTCTTTTAAAGACTAAAATAAATATTTTTGTTTACCTAAAAAAAAAAAAAAATCGGGTATTGCAATGGCGAATTGTAAAAAGCTTTAAATTTGAGGGTCAAATCTGGATAAGAGTGGTATTGTTTTAGGCTTTCTTTGGGCGCCTGGGTTTCAAGAAAGCTGTAAAGGGTACATGACATTAGTTGGGAAAAACTAAATGCTGATGGTCAATGATTTTGCCACATAATACTTCCTTTTTAAAACGTAGGCTTGTCAATGGACTGGTACTACTTGCATACTCTCCAACGTGTCAAACATCATCAGAACAAAACTCCTTTTTACTAAAACAATGTTTATTTACATACATCTACAAGAAAAAAAAACGTATCGAGATTGCAAGATAAATCCAAAGATACAGAACTTAATCTATTACATATAGAATCCTTTTAGTACTATCTTCTATAATTACATTTATTAGTTGAAAAAACACCTTAAGAAGAGGCGAAGAAAACCATTACTAACAGAATGCAGAGGTAATAATTGAACTACAATACACGATTCGCAACAGAAATACAAAAAAATCATTTTTGGACTTTATCTTTTAAAAGAGGAGGCTATAAGGAATGGAACATATTGTTACAGCCCTGCCATGCACACCACTATCCAAGCTAAGACAGACGGTGTGCACTGATAGAGACTATACTAGAAAGGATGTTTACATTAGGGAGAAGATAACGCAGTTCCGCTTGAGTCGAGCCTACTAACAGGCTTTACTCAAGAAAGACGTTGTTCTATGTATTTGCGATGTCCCCATGTAAATAAATATCTGTATAGCGTCGAGTCGTCTTCCTTAATTTCTTACAATATAATAACAAAAGCACGGAATTTTGTGTATAACTTGCTGAGATACATAAAGTTACAATATTTTATTTTGATTAGAAGTTTCGCATCTTTCAGTTTGCACACCGTATTAAAAGTTTTCTTTGAGGTTCTCAGAAGACTTTATTTTAATGCCACTTAAAAATGTTCATAAAGTGGAAGGGTCAGAAAGGCAAATGAAACCAACCTTTCAAGAAAATTGATTGCTTTTTTTGAAAAAGAAAACTGAGTGGTTTGAAGCACCTGGTCTTTTAAAGACTAAAATAAATATTTTTGTTTACCTAAAAAAAAAAAAAAATCGGGTATTGCAATGGCGAATTGTAAAAAGCTTTAAATTTGAGGGTCAAATCTGGATAAGAGTGGTATTGTTTTAGGCTTTCTTTGGGCGCCTGGGTTTCAAGAAAGCTGTAAAGGGTACATGACATTAGTTGGGAAAAACTAAATGCTGATGGTCAATGATTTTGCCACATAATACTTCCTTTTTAAAACGTAGGCTTGTCAGTGGACTGGTACTACTTGCATACTCTCCAACGTGTCAAACATCATCAGAACTAAACTCCTTTTTACTAAAACAATGTTTATTTACATACATCTACAAGAAAAAAAAACGTATCGAGATTGCAAGATAAATCCAAAGATACAGAACTTAATCTATTACATATAGAATCCTTTTAGTACTATCTTCTATAATTACATTTATTAGTTGAAAAAACACCTTAAGAAGAGGCGAAGAAAACCATTACTAACAGAATGCAGAGGTAATAATTGAACTACAATACACGATTCGCAACAGAAATACAAAAAAATCATTTTTGGACTTTATCTTTTAAAAGAGGAGGCTATAAGGAATGGAACATATTGTTACAGCCCTGCCATGCACACCACTATCCAAGCTAAGACAGACGGTGTGCACTGATAGAGACTATACTAGAAAGGATGTTTACATTAGGGAGAAGATAACGCAGTTCCGCTTGAGTCGAGCCTATTAACAGGCTTTACTCAAGAAAGACGTTGTTCTATGTATTTGCGATGTCCCCATGTAAATAAATATCTGTATAGCGTCGAGTCGTCTTCCTTAATTTCTTACAATATAATAACAAAAGCACGGAATTTTGTGTATAACTTGCTGAGATACATAAAGTTACAATATTTTATTTTGATTAGAAGTTTCGCATCTTTCAGTTTGCACACCGTATTAAAAGTTTTCTTTGAGGTTCTCAGAAGACTTTATTTTAATGCCACTTAAAAATGTTCATAAAGTGGAAGGGTCAGAAAGGCAAATGAAACCAACCTTTCAAGAAAATTGATTGCTTTTTTTGAAAAAGAAAACGGAGTGGTTTGAAGCACCTGGTCTTTTAAAGACTAAAATAAATATTTTTGTTTACCTAAAAAAAAAAAAAAATCGGGTATTGCAATGGCAAATTGTAAAAAGCTTTAATTTTGAGGGACAAATCTGGATAAGAGTGGTATTGTTTTAGGCTTTCTTTGGGCGCCTGGGTTTCAAGAAAGCTATAAAGGGAGGGTACATGACATTAGTTGGGAAAAAATAAATGCTGATGGTCAATGATCTTGCCACATAATACTTCCTTTTTAAAACGTAGGCTTGTCAGTGGACTGGTACTACTTGCATACTCTCCAACGTGTCAAACATCATCAGAACTAAACTCCTTTTTACTAAAACAATGTTTATTTACATACATCTACAAGAAAAAAAAACGTATCGAGATTGCAAGATAAATCCAAAGATACAGAACTTAATCTATTACATATAGAATCCTTTTAGTACTATCTTCTATAATTACATTTATTAGTTGAAAAAACACCTTAAGAAGAGGCGAAGAAAACCATTACTAACAGAATGCAGAGGTAATAATTGAACTACAATACACGATTCGCAACAGAAATACAAAAAAATCATTTTTGGACTTTATCTTTTAAAAGAGGAGGCTATAAGGAATGGAACATATTGTTACAGCCCTGCCATGCACACCACTATCCAAGCTAAGACAGACGGTGTGCACTGATAGAGACTATACTAGAAAGGATGTTTACATTAGGGAGAAGATAACGCAGTTCCGCTTGAGTCGAGCCTATTAACAGGCTTTACTCAAGAAAAACGTTGTTCTATGTATTTGCGATGTCCCCATGTAAATAAATATCTGTATAGCGTCGAGTCGTCTTCCTTAATTTCTTACAATATAATAACAAAAGCACGGAATTTTGTGTATAACTTGCTGAGATACATAAAGTTACAATATTTTATTTTGATTAGAAGTTTCGCATCTTTCAGTTTGCACACCGTATTAAAAGTTTTCTTTGAGGTTCTCAGAAGACTTTATTTTAATGCCACTTAAAAATGTTCCTTAAGTGGAAGGGTCAGAAAGGCAAATGTAACCAACCTTTCAAGAAAATTGATTGCTTTTTTTGAAAAAGAAAACGGAGTGGTTATAAGCACCTGGTCTTTTAAAGACTAAAATAAATATTTTTGTTTACCTAAAAAAAAAAAAAAATCGGGTATTGCAATGGCGAATTGTAAAAAGCTTTAAATTTGAGGGTCAAATCTGGATAAGAGTGGTATTGTTTTAGGCTTTCTTTGGGCGCCTGGGTTTCAAGAAAGCTGTAAAGGGTACATGACATTAGTTGGGAAAAACTAAATGCTGATGGTCAATGATTTTGCCACATAATACTTCCTTTTTAAAACGTAGGCTTGTCAATGGACTGGTACTACTTGCATACTCTCCAACGTGTCAAACATCATCAGAACAAAACTCCTTTTTACTAAAACAATGTTTATTTACATACATCTACAAGAAAAAAAAACGTATCGAGATTGCAAGATAAATCCAAAGATACAGAACTTAATCTATTACATATAGAATCCTTTTAGTACTATCTTCTATAATTACATTTATTAGTTGAAAAAACACCTTAAGAAGAGGCGAAGAAAACCATTACTAACAGAATGCAGAGGTAATAATTGAACTACAATACACGATTCGCAACAGAAATACAAAAAAATCATTTTTGGACTTTATCTTTTAAAAGAGGAGGCTATAAGGAATGGAACATATTGTTACAGCCCTGCCATGCACACCACTATCCAAGCTAAGACAGACGGTGTGCACTGATAGAGACTATACTAGAAAGGATGTTTACATTAGGGAGAAGATAACGCAGTTCCGCTTGAGTCGAGCCTACTAACAGGCTTTACTCAAGAAAGACGTTGTTCTATGTATTTGCGATGTCCCCATGTAAATAAATATCTGTATAGCGTCGAGTCGTCTTCCTTAATTTCTTACAATATAATAACAAAAGCACGGAATTTTGTGTATAACTTGCTGAGATACATAAAGTTACAATATTTTATTTTGATTAGAAGTTTCGCATCTTTCAGTTTGCACACCGTATTAAAAGTTTTCTTTGAGGTTCTCAGAAGACTTTATTTTAATGCCACTTAAAAATGTTCATAAAGTGGAAGGGTCAGAAAGGCAAATGAAACCAACCTTTCAAGAAAATTGATTGCTTTTTTTGAAAAAGAAAACTGAGTGGTTTGAAGCACCTGGTCTTTTAAAGACTAAAATAAATATTTTTGTTTACCTAAAAAAAAAAAAAAATCGGGTATTGCAATGGCGAATTGTAAAAAGCTTTAAATTTGAGGGTCAAATCTGGATAAGAGTGGTATTGTTTTAGGCTTTCTTTGGGCGCCTGGGTTTCAAGAAAGCTGTAAAGGGTACATGACATTAGTTGGGAAAAACTAAATGCTGATGGTCAATGATTTTGCCACATAATACTTCCTTTTTAAAACGTAGGCTTGTCAGTGGACTGGTACTACTTGCATACTCTCCAACGTGTCAAACATCATCAGAACTAAACTCCTTTTTACTAAAACAATGTTTATTTACATACATCTACAAGAAAAAAAAACGTATCGAGATTGCAAGATAAATCCAAAGATACAGAACTTAATCTATTACATATAGAATCCTTTTAGTACTATCTTCTATAATTACATTTATTAGTTGAAAAAACACCTTAAGAAGAGGCGAAGAAAACCATTACTAACAGAATGCAGAGGTAATAATTGAACTACAATACACGATTCGCAACAGAAATACAAAAAAATCATTTTTGGACTTTATCTTTTAAAAGAGGAGGCTATAAGGAATGGAACATATTGTTACAGCCCTGCCATGCACACCACTATCCAAGCTAAGACAGACGGTGTGCACTGATAGAGACTATACTAGAAAGGATGTTTACATTAGGGAGAAGATAACGCAGTTCCGCTTGAGTCGAGCCTATTAACAGGCTTTACTCAAGAAAGACGTTGTTCTATGTATTTGCGATGTCCCCATGTAAATAAATATCTGTATAGCGTCGAGTCGTCTTCCTTAATTTCTTACAATATAATAACAAAAGCACGGAATTTTGTGTATAACTTGCTGAGATACATAAAGTTACAATATTTTATTTTGATTAGAAGTTTCGCATCTTTCAGTTTGCACACCGTATTAAAAGTTTTCTTTGAGGTTCTCAGAAGACTTTATTTTAATGCCACTTAAAAATGTTCATAAAGTGGAAGGGTCAGAAAGGCAAATGAAACCAACCTTTCAAGAAAATTGATTGCTTTTTTTGAAAAAGAAAACGGAGTGGTTTGAAGCACCTGGTCTTTTAAAGACTAAAATAAATATTTTTGTTTACCTAAAAAAAAAAAAAAATCGGGTATTGCAATGGCAAATTGTAAAAAGCTTTAATTTTGAGGGACAAATCTGGATAAGAGTGGTATTGTTTTAGGCTTTCTTTGGGCGCCTGGGTTTCAAGAAAGCTATAAAGGGAGGGTACATGACATTAGTTGGGAAAAAATAAATGCTGATGGTCAATGATCTTGCCACATAATACTTCCTTTTTAAAACGGGGGCTTGTCAATGGACTGGTACTACTTGCATACTCTACAACCTGTCAAACATCATCAGAACAAAACTCCTCATTACTAAAACGATGTTTATTTACATACATCTACAAGAAAAAAAAACGTACCGAGATTGCAAGATAAATCCAAAGATACAGAACTTAATCTATTACATATAGAATCCTTTTAGTACTATCTTCTATAATTACATTTATCAGTTGAAAAAACACCTTAAGAAGAGGCGAAGAAAACCATTACTAACAGAATGCAGAGGTAATAATTGAACTACAATACACGATTCGCAACAGAAATACAAAAAAATCATTTTTGGACTTTATCTTTTAAAAGAGGAGGCTATAAGGAATGGAACATATTGTTACAGCCCTGCCATGCACACCACTATCCAAGCTAAGACAGACGGTGTGCACTGATAGAGACTATACTAGAAAGGATGTTTACATTAGGGAGAAGATAACGCAGTTCCGCTTGAGTCGAGCCTATTAACAGGCTTTACTCAAGAAAGACGTTGTTCTATGTATTTGCGATGTCCCCATGTAAATAAATATCTGTATAGCGTCGAGTCGTCTTCCTTAATTTCTTACAATATAATAACAAAAGCACGGATATTTGTGTATAACTTGCTGAGATACATAAAGTTACAATATTTTATTTTGATTAGAAGTTTCGCATCTTTCAGTTTGCACACCGTATTAAAAGTTTTCTTTGAGGTTCTCAGAAGACTTTATTTTAATGCCACTTAAAAATGTTCATAAAGTGGAAGGGTCAGAAAGGCAAATGAAACCAACCTTTCAAGAAAATTGATTGCTTTTTTTGAAAAAGAAAACGGAGTGGTTTGAAGCGCCTGGTCTTTTAAAGACTAAAATAAATATTTTTGTTTACCTAAAAAAAAAAAAAATCGGGTATTGCAATGGCAAATTGTAAAAAGCTTTAATTTTGAGGGACAAATCTGGATAAGAGTGGTATTGTTTTAGGCTTTCTTTGGGCGCCTGGGTTTCAAGAAAGCTATAAAGGGAGGGTACATGACATTAGTTGGGAAAAAATAAATGCTGATGGTCAATGATCTTGCCACATAATACTTCCTTTTTAAAACGGGGGCTTGTCAATGGACTGGTACTACTTGCATACTCTACAACCTGTCAAACATCATCAGAACAAAACTCCTCATTACTAAAACGATGTTTATTTACATACATCTACAAGAAAAAAAAACGTATCGAGATTGCAAGATAAATCCAAAGATACAGAACTTAATCTATTACATATAGAATCCTTTTAGTACTATCTTCTATAATTACATTTATCAGTTGCAAAAACACCTTAAGAAGAGGCGAAGAAAACCATTACTAACAGAATGCAGAGGTAATAATTGAACTACAATACACGATTCGCAACAGAAATACAAAAAAATCATTTTTGGACTTTATCTTTTAAAAGAGGAGGCTATAAGGAATGGAACATATTGTTACAGCCCTGCCATGCACACCACTATCCAAGCTAAGACAGACGGTGTGCACTGATAGAGACTATACTAGAAAGGATGTTTACATTAGGGAGAAGATAACGCAGTTCCGCTTGAGTCGAGCCTATTAACAGGCTTTACTCAAGAAAGACGTTGTTCTATGTATTTGCGATGTCCCCATGTAAATAAATATCTGTATAGCGTCGAGTCGTCTTCCTTAATTTCTTACAATATAATAACAAAAGCACGGAATTTTGTGTATAACTTGCTGAGATACATAAAGTTACATTATTTTAATTTGATTAGAAGTTTCGCATCTTTCAGTTTGCAAACCGTATTAAAAGTTTTCTTTGAGGTTCTCAGAAGACTTTATTTTAATGCCACTTAAAAATGTTCATAAAGTGGAAGGGTCAGAAAGGCAAATGAAACCAACCTTTCAAGAAAATTGATTGCTTTTTTTGAAAAAGAAAACGGAGTGGTTATAAGCACCTGGTCTTTTAAAGACTAAAATAAATATTTTTGTTTACCTAAAAAAAAAAAAAAATCGGGTATTGCAATGGCAAATTGTAAAAAGCTTTAATTTTGAGGGACAAATCTGGATAAGAGTGGTATTGTTTTAGGCTTTCTTTGGGCGCCTGGGTTTCAAGAAAGCTATAAAGGGAGGGTACATGACATTAGTTGGGAAAAAATAAATGCTGATGGTCAATGATCTTGCCACATAATACTTCCTTTTTAAAACGGGGGCTTGTCAATGGACTGGTACTACTTGCATACTCTACAACCTGTCAAACATCATCAGAACAAAACTCCTCATTACTAAAACGATGTTTATTTACATACATCTACAAGAAAAAAAAACGTACCGAGATTGCAAGATAAATCCAAAGATACAGAACTTAATCTATTACATATAGAATCCTTTTAGTACTATCTTCTATAATTACATTTATCAGTTGCAAAAACACCTTAAGAAGAGGCGAAGAAAACCATTACTAACAGAATGCAGAGGTAATAATTGAACTACAATACACGATTCGCAACAGAAATACAAAAAAATCATTTTTGGACTTTATCTTTTAAAAGAGGAGGCTATAAGGAATGGAACATATTGTTACAGCCCTGCCATGCACACCACTATCCAAGCTAAGACAGACGGTGTGCACTGATAGAGACTATACTAGAAAGGATGTTTACATTAGGGAGAAGATAACGCAGTTCCGCTTGAGTCGAGCCTATTAACAGGCTTTACTCAAGAAAGACGTTGTTCTATGTATTTGCGATGTCCCCATGTAAATAAATATCTGTATAGCGTCGAGTCGTCTTCCTTAATTTCTTACAATATAATAACAAAAGCACGGAATTTTGTGTATAACTTGCTGAGATACATAAAGTTACATTATTTTATTTTGATTAGAAGTTTCGCATCTTTCAGTTTGCAAACCGTATTAAAAGTTTTCTTTGAGGTTCTCAGAAGACTTTATTTTAATGCCACTTAAAAATGTTCATAAAGTGGAAGGGTCAGAAAGGCAAATGAAACCAACCTTTCAAGAAAATTGATTTTTTTTTTGAAAAAGAAAACGGAGTGGTTATAAGCACCTGGTCTTTTAAAGACTAAAATAAATATTTTTGTTTACCTAAAAAAAAAAAAAAATCGGGTATTGCAATGGCGAATTGTAAAAAGCTTTAAATTTGAGGGTCAAATCTGGATAAGAGTGGTATTGTTTTAGGCTTTCTTTGGGCGCCTGGGTTTCAAGAAAGCTATAAAGGGAGGGTACATGACATTAGTTGGGAAAAAATAAATGCTGATGGTCAATGATCTTGCCACATAATACTTCCTTTTTAAAACGGGGGCTTGTCAATGGACTGGTACTACTTGCATACTCTACAACCTGTCAAACATCATCAGAACAAAACTCCTCATTACTAAAACGATGTTTATTTACATACATCTACAAGAAAAAAAAACGTACCGAGATTGCAAGATAAATCCAAAGATACAGAACTTAATCTATTACATATAGAATCCTTTTAGTACTATCTTCTATAATTACATTTATCAGTTGAAAAAACACCTTAAGAAGAGGCGAAATAAACCATTACTAACAGAATGCAGAGGTAATAATTGAACTACAATACACGATTCGCAACAGAAACACAAAAAAATCATTTTTGGACTTTATCTTTTAAAAGAGGAGGCTATAAGGAATGGAACATATTGTTACAGCCCTGCCATGCACACCACTATCCAAGCTAAGACAGACGGTGTGCACTGATAGAGACTATACTAGAAAGGATGTTTACATTAGGGAGAAGATAACGCAGTTCCGCTTGAGTCGAGCCTATTAACAGGCTTTACTCAAGAAAAACGTTGTTCTATGTATTTGCGATGTCCCCATGTAAATAAATATCTGTATAGCGTCGAGTCGTCTTCCTTAATTTCTTACAATATAATAACAAAAGCACGGAATTTTGTGTATAACTTGCTGAGATACATAAAGTTACATTATTTTATTTTGATTAGAAGTTTCGCATCTTTCAGTTTGCAAACCGTATTAAAAGTTTTCTTTGAGGTTCTCAGAAGACTTTATTTTAATGCCACTTAAAAATGTTCATAAAGTGGAAGGGTCAGAAAGGCAAATGAAACCAACCTTTCAAGAAAATTGATTTTTTTTTTGAAAAAGAAAACGGAGTGGTTATAAGCACCTGGTCTTTTAAAGACTAAAATAAATATTTTTGTTTACCTAAAAAAAAAAAAAAATCGGGTATTGCAATGGCGAATTGTAAAAAGCTTTAAATTTGAGGGTCAAATCTGGATAAGAGTGGTATTGTTTTAGGCTTTCTTTGGGCGCCTGGGTTTCAAGAAAGCTATAAAGGGAGGGTACATGACATTAGTTGGGAAAAAATAAATGCTGATGGTCAATGATCTTGCCACATAATACTTCCTTTTTAAAACGGGGGCTTGTCAATGGACTGGTACTACTTGCATACTCTACAACCTGTCAAACATCATCAGAACAAAACTCCTCATTACTAAAACGATGTTTATTTACATACATCTACAAGAAAAAAAAACGTACCGAGATTGCAAGATAAATCCAAAGATACAGAACTTAATCTATTACATATAGAATCCTTTTAGTACTATCTTCTATAATTACATTTATCAGTTGAAAAAACACCTTAAGAAGAGGCGAAATAAACCATTACTAACAGAATGCAGAGGTAATAATTGAACTACAATACACGATTCGCAACAGAAACACAAAAAAATCATTTTTGGACTTTATCTTTTAAAAGAGGAGGCTATAAGGAATGGAACATATTGTTACAGCCCTGCCATGCACACCACTATCCAAGCTAAGACAGACGGTGTGCACTGATAGAGACTATACTAGAAAGGATGTTTACATTAGGGAGAAGATAACGCAGTTCCGCTTGAGTCGAGCCTATTAACAGGCTTTACTCAAGAAAAACGTTGTTCTATGTATTTGCGATGTCCCCATGTAAATAAATATCTGTATAGCGTCGAGTCGTCTTCCTTAATTTCTTACAATATAATAACAAAAGCACGGAATTTTGTGTATAACTTGCTGAGATACATAAAGTTACATTATTTTATTTTGATTAGAAGTTTCGCATCTTTCAGTTTGCAAACCGTATTAAAAGTTTTCTTTGAGGTTCTCAGAAGACTTTATTTTAATGCCACTTAAAAATGTTCATAAAGTGGAAGGGTCAGAAAGGCAAATGAAACCAACCTTTCAAGAAAATTGATTGCTTTTTTTGAAAAAGAAAACGGAGTGGTTTGAAGCACCTGGTCTTTTAAAGACTAAAATAAATATTTTTGTTTACCTAAAAAAAAAAAAAAATCGGGTATTGCAATGGCAAATTGTAAAAAGCTTTAATTTTGAGGGACAAATCTGGATAAGAGTGGTATTGTTTTAGGCTTTCTTTGGGCGCCTGGGTTTCAAGAAAGCTATAAAGGGAGGGTACATGACATTAGTTGGGAAAAAATAAATGCTGATGGTCAATGATCTTGCCACATAATACTTCCTTTTTAAAACGGGGGCTTGTCAATGGACTGGTACTACTTGCATACTCTACAACCTGTCAAACATCATCAGAACAAAACTCCTCATTACTAAAACGATGTTTATTTACATACATCTACAAGAAAAAAAAACGTACCGAGATTGCAAGATAAATCCAAAGATACAGAACTTAATCTATTACATATAGAATCCTTTTAGTACTATCTTCTATAATTACATTTATCAGTTGAAAAAACACCTTAAGAAGAGGCGAAGAAAACCATTACTAACAGAATGCAGAGGTAATAATTGAACTACAATACACGATTCGCAACAGAAATACAAAAAAATCATTTTTGGACTTTATCTTTCAAAAGAGGAGGCTATAAGGAATGGAACATATTGTTACAGTCCTGCCATGCACACCACTATCCAAGCTAAGACAGACGGTGTGCACTGATAGAGACTATACTAGAAAGGATGTTTACATTAGGGAGAAGATAACGCAGTTCCGCTTGAGTCGAGCCTATTAACAGGCTTTACTCAAGAAAGACGTTGTTCTATGTATTTGCGATGTCCCCATGTAAATAAATATCTGTATAGCGTCGAGTCGTCTTCCTTAATTTCTTACAATATAATAACAAAAGCACGGAATTTTGTGTATAACTTGCTGAGATACATAAAGTTACATTATTTTATTTTGATTAGAAGTTTCGCATCTTTCAGTTTGCACACCGTATTAAAAGTTTTCTTTGAGTTTCTCAGAAGACTTTATTTTAATGCCACTTAAAAATGTTCCTTAAGTGGAAGGGTCAGAAAGGCAAATGTAACCAACCTTTCAAGAAAATTGATTGCTTTTTTTGAAAAAGAAAACGGAGTGGTTATAAGCACCTGGTCTTTTAAAGACTAAAATAAATATTTTTGTTTACCTAAAAAAAAAAAAAAATCGGGTATTGCAATGGCGAATTGTAAAAAGCTTTAAATTTGAGGGTCAAATCTGGATAAGAGTGGTATTGTTTTAGGCTTTCTTTGGGCGCCTGGGTTTCAAGAAAGCTGTAAAGGGTACATGACATTAGTTGGGAAAAACTAAATGCTGATGGTCAATGATTTTGCCACATAATACTTCCTTTTTAAAACGTAGGCTTGTCAATGGACTGGTACTACTTGCATACTCTCCAACGTGTCAAACATCATCAGAACAAAACTCCTTTTTACTAAAACAATGTTTATTTACATACATCTACAAGAAAAAAAAACGTATCGAGATTGCAAGATAAATCCAAAGATACAGAACTTAATCTATTACATATAGAATCCTTTTAGTACTATCTTCTATAATTACATTTATTAGTTGAAAAAACACCTTAAGAAGAGGCGAAGAAAACCATTACTAACAGAATGCAGAGGTAATAATTGAACTACAATACACGATTCGCAACAGAAATACAAAAAAATCATTTTTGGACTTTATCTTTTAAAAGAGGAGGCTATAAGGAATGGAACATATTGTTACAGCCCTGCCATGCACACCACTATCCAAGCTAAGACAGACGGTGTGCACTGATAGAGACTATACTAGAAAGGATGTTTACATTAGGGAGAAGATAACGCAGTTCCGCTTGAGTCGAGCCTATTAACAGGCTTTACTCAAGAAAGACGTTGTTCTATGTATTTGCGATGTCCCCATGTAAATAAATATCTGTATAGCGTCGAGTCGTCTTCCTTAATTTCTTACAATATAATAACAAAAGCACGGAATTTTGTGTATAACTTGCTGAGATACATAAAGTTACATTATTTTATTTTGATTAGAAGTTTCGCATCTTTCAGTTTGCAAACCGTATTAAAAGTTTTCTTTGAGGTTCTCAGAAGACTTTATTTTAATGCCACTTAAAAATGTTCATAAAGTGGAAGGGTCAGAAAGGCAAATGAAACCAACCTTTCAAGAAAATTGATTGCTTTTTTTGAAAAAGAAAACGGAGTGGTTATAAGCACCTGGTCTTTTAAAGACTAAAATAAATATTTTTGTTTACCAAAAAAAAAAAATCGGGTATTGCAATGGCAAATTGTAAAAAGCTTTAATTTTGAGGGACAAATCTGGATAAGAGTGGTATTGTTTTAGGCTTTCTTTGGGCGCCTGGGTTTCAAGAAAGCTATAAAGGGAGGGTACATGACATTAGTTGGGAAAAAATAAATGCTGATGGTCAATGATCTTGCCACATAATACTTCCTTTTTAAAACGGGGGCTTGTCAATGGACTGGTACTACTTGCATACTCTACAACCTGTCAAACATCATCAGAACAAAACTCCTCATTACTAAAACGATGTTTATTTACATACATCTACAAGAAAAAAAAACGTACCGAGATTGCAAGATAAATCCAAAGATACAGAACTTAATCTATTACATATAGAATCCTTTTAGTACTATCTTCTATAATTACATTTATCAGTTGAAAAAACACCTTAAGAAGAGGCGAAGAAAACCATTACTAACAGAATGCAGAGGTAATAATTGAACTACAATACACGATTCGCAACAGAAATACAAAAAAATCATTTTTGGACTTTATCTTTTAAAAGAGGAGGCTATAAGGAATGGAACATATTGTTACAGCCCTGCCATGCACACCACTATCCAAGCTAAGACAGACGGTGTGCACTGATAGAGACTATACTAGAAAGGATGTTTACATTAGGGAGAAGATAACGCAGTTCCGCTTGAGTCGAGCCTATTAACAGGCTTTACTCAAGAAAGACGTTGTTCTATGTATTTGCGATGTCCCCATGTAAATAAATATCTGTATAGCGTCGAGTCGTCTTCCTTAATTTCTTACAATATAATAACAAAAGCACGGAATTTTGTGTATAACTTGCTGAGATACATAAAGTTACATTATTTTATTTTGATTAGAAGTTTCGCATCTTTCAGTTTGCAAACCGTATTAAAAGTTTTCTTTGAGGTTCTCAGAAGACTTTATTTTAATGCCACTTAAAAATGTTCATAAAGTGGAAGGGTCAGAAAGGCAAATGAAACCAACCTTTCAAGAAAATTGATTGCTTTTTTTGAAAAAGAAAACGGAGTGGTTATAAGCACCTGGTCTTTTAAAGACTAAAATAAATATTTTTGTTTACCAAAAAATAAAAAAAAAAATCGGGTATTGCAATGGCAAATTGTAAAAAGCTTTAATTTTGAGGGTCAAATCTGGATAAGAGTGGTATTGTTTTAGGCTTTCTTTTATGCGCCTGGGTTTCAAGAAAGCTGTAAAGGGTACATGACATTAGTTGGGAAAAACTAAATGTTGATGGTCAATGATCTTGCCACATAATACTTCCTTTTTAAAACGTAGGCTTGTCAATGGACTGGTACTACTTGCATACTCTCCAACGTGTCAAACATCATCAGAACAAAACTCCTTTTTACTAAAACGATGTTTATTTACATACATCTACAAGAAAAAAAAACGTACCGAGATTGCAAGATAAATCCAAAGATACAGAACTTAATCTATTACATATAGAATCCTTTTAGTACTATCTTCTATAATTACATTTATCAGTTGAAAAAACACCTTAAGAAGAGGCGAAGAAAACCATTACTAACAGAATGCAGAGGTAATAATTGAACTACAATACACGATTCGCATCAGAAATACAAACAAATCATTTTTGAACTTTATCTTTTAAAAGAGGAGGCTATAAGGAATGGAACATATTGTTACAGCCCTACCATGCACACCACTATCCAAGCTAAGACAGACGGTGTGCACTGATAGAGACTATACTAGAAAGGATGTTTACATTAGGGAGAAGATAACGCAGTTCCGCTTGAGTCAAGCCTATTAACAGGCTTTACTCAAGAAAGACGTTGTTCTATGTATTTGCGATGTCCCCATTTAAATAAATATCTGTATAGCGTCGAGTCGTCTTCCTTAATTTCTTACAATATAATAAAAAAACACGGAATTTTGTGTATAACTTGCCGAGATAAATAAAGTTTCGTTATTTTATTTTGGATTAGAAGTTTCGCATCTTTTAGTTTGCACACCGTATTAAAAGTTTTCTTTGAGGTTCTCAGAAGACTTTATTTTAATGCCACTTAAAAATGTTCCTTAAGTGGGAGGGTCAGAAAGGCAAATGTAAACAACCTTTCAAGAAAATTGATTGCTTTTTTTGAAAAAGAAAACGGAGTGGTTTAAAGCGCTTCGTCTTATAAAAACTAAAATAAATGTTTTTGTTTACCAAAAAAAAATAAATAATAAAATCGGGTATTGCAATGGCAAATTGTAAAAAGCTTTAATTTTGAGGGTCAAATCTGGATAAGAGTGGTATTGTTTTAGGCTTTCTTTGGGCGCCTGGGTTTCAAAAAAGCTGTAAAGGGTACATGACATTAGTTGGGAAAAACTAAATGCTGATGGTCAATGATCTTGCCACATAATACTTCCTTTTTAAAACGGGAGCTTGTCAATGGACTGGTACTACTTGCATACTGTCCAACGTGTCAAACATCATCAGAACAAAACTCCTTATTACTAAAACGATGTTTATTTACATACATCTACAAAAAAAACAAAACGTATCGAGATTGCAAGATAAATCCAAAGATACAGAACATAATCTATTACATATAGAATCCTTTTAGTACTATCTTCTATAATTACATTTATCAGTTGAAAAAACACCTTAAAAAAAGATGAAGAAAAATTTAACTAACAGAATGCAGAGGTAATAATTGAACTACAATACACGATTCGC
The DNA here is from genome assembly GCA_030265305.1 of Biomphalaria pfeifferi. Classification (NCBI taxonomy): domain Eukaryota; kingdom Metazoa; phylum Mollusca; class Gastropoda; family Planorbidae; genus Biomphalaria; species Biomphalaria pfeifferi. Next base: position 924,393 of record JASAOG010000032.1, read on the forward strand.
AACAGAAATACAAAAAAATCATTTTAAGACTATCTTTTCAGAGAAGGCTATAAGAAATGGAACATATTGTTACAGCCCTGCCATGCACACCACTATCCAAGCTAAGACAGACGGTGTGCACTGATAGAGACTATACTAGAAAGGATGTTTACATTAGGGAGAAGATAACGCAGTTCCGCTTGAGTCGAGTTTATTAACAGGCTTTACTCAAGAAAAACGTTGTTCTGTGTATTTGCGATGTCCCCATGTAAATAAATATCTGTATAGCGTCGACTCGTCTTCCTTAATTTCTTACAATATAATAACAAAAGCACGGAATTTTGTGTATAACTTGCCGAGATAAATAAAGTTTTGTAATTTTATTTTGGATTAGAAGTTTCTCATCTTTTAGTTTGCACACCGTATTAAAAGTTTTCTTTGAGGTTCTCAGAAGACTTTATTTTAATGCCACTTAAAAATGTTCCTTAAGTGGGAGGGTCAGAAAGGCAAATGTAACCAACCTTTCAAGAAAATTGATTGCTTTTTTTGAAAAAGAAAACGGAGTGGTTTGAAGCGCCTGGTCTTTTAAAGACTAAAATAAATATTTTTGTTTACCAAAAAATAAAAAAAAAAATCGGGTATTGCAATGGCAAATTGTAAAAAGCTTTAATTTTGAGGGTCAAATCTGGATAAGAGTGGTATTGTTTTAGGCTTTCTTTGGGCGCCTGGGTTTCAAGAAAGCTGTAAAGGGTACATGACATTATTTGGGAAAAACTAAATGCTGATGGTCAATGATCTTGCCACATAAAACTTCCTTTTTAAAACGTAGGCTTGTCAATGGACTGGTACTACTTGCATACTCTCCAACGTGTCAAACATCATCAGAACAAAACTCCTTTTTACTAAAACGATGTTTATTTACATACATCTACAAGAAAAAAAAAACGTATCGAGATTGCAAGATAAATCCAAAGATACAGAACTTAATCTATTACATATAGAATCCTTTTAGTACTATCTTCTATAATTACATTTATCAGTTGAAAAAACACCTTAAGAAGAGGCGAAGAAAACCATTACTAACAGAATGCAGAGGTAATAATTGAACTACAATACACGATTCGCAACAGTAATACAAACAAATCATTTTAAGACTATCTTTTAAAAGAGGAGGCTATAAGGAATGGAACATATTGTTACAGCCCTGCCATGCACACCACTATCCAAGCTAAGACAGACGGTGTGCACTGATAGAGACTATACTAGAAAGGATGTTTACATTAGGGAGAAGATAACGCAGTTCCGCTTGAGTCGAGCCTATTAACAGGCTTTACTCAAGAAAGACGTTGTTCTATGTATTTGCGATGTCCCCATGTAAATAAATATCTGTATAGCGTCGAGTCGTCTTCCTTAATTTCTTACAATATAATAACAAAAGCACGGAATTTTGTGTATAACTTGCCGAGATAAATAAAGTTTCGTTATTTTATTTTGGATTAGAAGTTTCTCATCTTTTAGTTTGCACACCGTATTAAAAGTTTTCTTTGAGGTTCTCAGAAGACTTTATTTTAATGCCACTTAAAAATGTTCCTTAAGTGGGAGGGTCAGAAAGGCAAATGTAACCAACCTTTCAAGAAAATTGATTGCTTTTTTTGAAAAAGAAAACGGAGTGGTTTGAAGCGCCTGGTCTTTTAAAGACTAAAATAAATATTTTTGTTTACCAAAAAATAAAAAAAAAAATCGGGTATTGCAATGGCAAATTGTAAAAAGCTTTAATTTTGAGGGTCAAATCTGGATAAGAGTGGTATTGTTTTAGGCTTTCTTTGGGCGCCTGGGTTTCAAGAAAGCTGTAAAGGGTACATGACATTATTTGGGAAAAACTAAATGCTGATGGTCAATGATCTTGCCACATAAAACTTCCTTTTTAAAACGTAGGCTTGTCAATGGACTGGTACTACTTGCATACTCTCCAACGTGTCAAACATCATCAGAACAAAACTCCTTTTTACTAAAACGATGTTTATTTACATACATCTACAAGAAAAAAAAACGTATCGAGATTGCAAGATAAATCCAAAGATACAGAACTTAATCTATTACATATAGAATCCTTTTAGTACTATCTTCTATAATTACATTTATCAGTTGAAAAAACACCTTAAGAAGAGGCGAAGAAAACCATTACTAACAGAATGCAGAGGTAATAATTGAACTACAATACACGATTCGCAACAGTAATACAAACAAATCATTTTAAGACTATCTTTTAAAAGAGGAGGCTATAAGGAATGGAACATATTGTTACAGCCCTGCCATGCACACCACTATCCAAGCTAAGACAGACGGTGTGCACTGATAGAGACTATACTAGAAAGGATGTTTACATTAGAAAGAAGATAACGCAGTTCCGCTTGAGTCGAGTTTATTAACAGGCTTTACTCAAGAAAAACGTTGTTCTGTGTATTTGCGATGTCCCCATGTAAATAAATATCTGTATAGCGTCGACTCGTCTTCCTTAATTTCTTACAATATAATAACAAAAGCACGGAATTTTGTGTATAACTTGCCGAGATAAATAAAGTTTCGTTATTTTATTTTGGATTAGAAGTTTCTCATCTTTTAGTTTGCACACCGTATTAAAAGTTTTCTTTGAGGTTCTCAGAAGACTTTATTTTAATGCCACTTAAAAATGTTCCTTAAGTGGGAGGGTCAGAAAGGCAAATGTAACCAACCTTTCAAGAAAATTGATTGCTTTTTTTGAAAAAGAAAACGGAGTGGTTTGAAGCGCCTGGTCTTTTAAAGACTAAAATAAATATTTTTGTTTACCAAAAAAATAAAAAAAAAAAATCGGGTATTGCAATGGCAAATTGTAAAAAGCTTTAATTTTGAGGGTCAAATCTGGATAAGAGTGGTATTGTTTTAGGCTTTCTTTGGGCGCCTGGGTTTCAAGAAAGCTGTAAAGGGTACATGACATTAGTTGGGAAAAACTAAATGCTGATGGTCAATGATCTTGCCACATAAAACTTCCTTTTTAAAACGTAGGCTTGTCAATGGACTGGTACTACTTGCATACTCTCCAACGTGTCAAACATCATCAGAACAAAACTCCTTTTTACTAAAACGATGTTTATTTACATACATCTACAAGAAAAAAAAACGTATCGAGATTGCAAGATAAATCCAAAGATACAGAACTTAATCTATTACATATAGAATCCTTTTAGTACTATCTTCTATAATTACATTTATCAGTTGAAAAAACACCTTAAGAAGAGGCGAAGAAAACCATTACTAACAGAATGCAGAGGTAATAATTGAACTACAATACACGATTCGCAACAGAAATACAAAAAAATCATTTTTGGACTTTATCTTTTAAAAGAGGAGGCTATAAGGAATGGAACATATTGTTACAGCCCTACCATGCACACCACTATCCAAGCTAAGACAGACGGTGTGCACTGATAGAGACTATACTAGAAAGGATGTTTACATTAGGGAGAAGATAACGCAGTTCCGCTTGAGTCGAGCCTATTAACAGGCTTTACTCAAGAAAGACGTTGTTCTATGTATTTGCGATGTCCCCATGTAAATAAATATCTGTATAGCGTCGAGTCGTCTTCCTTAATTTCTTACAATATAATAACAAAAGCACGGAATTTTGTGTATAACTTGCCGAGATAAATAAAGTTTCGTTATTTTATTTTGGATTAGAAGTTTCTCATCTTTTAGTTTGCACACCGTATTAAAAGTTTTCTTTGAGGTTCTCAGAAGACTTTATTTTAATGCCACTTAAAAATGTTCCTTAAGTGGGAGGGTCAGAAAGGCAAATGTAACCAACCTTTCAAGAAAATTGATTGCTTTTTTTGAAAAAGAAAACGGAGTGGTTTGAAGCGCCTGGTCTTTTAAAGACTAAAATAAATATTTTTGTTTACCAAAAAATAAAAAAAAAAATCGGGTATTGCAATGGCAAATTGTAAAAAGCTTTAATTTTGAGGGTCAAATCTGGATAAGAGTGGTATTGTTTTAGGCTTTCTTTGGGCGCCTGGGTTTCAAGAAAGCTGTAAAGGGTACATGACATTATTTGGGAAAAACTAAATGCTGATGGTCAATGATCTTGCCACATAAAACTTCCTTTTTAAAACGTAGGCTTGTCAATGGACTGGTACTACTTGCATACTCTCCAACGTGTCAAACATCATCAGAACAAAACTCCTTTTTACTAAAACGATGTTTATTTACATACATCTACAAGAAAAAAAAACGTATCGAGATTGCAAGATAAATCCAAAGATACAGAACTTAATCTATTACATATAGAATCCTTTTAGTACTATCTTCTATAATTACATTTATCAGTTGAAAAAACACCTTAAGAAGAGGCGAAGAAAACCATTACTAACAGAATGCAGAGGTAATAATTGAACTACAATACACGATTCGCAACAGTAATACAAACAAATCATTTTAAGACTATCTTTTAAAAGAGGAGGCTATAAGGAATGGAACATATTGTTACAGCCCTGCCATGCACACCACTATCCAAGCTAAGACAGACGGTGTGCACTGATAGAGACTATACTAGAAAGGATGTTTACATTAGAAAGAAGATAACGCAGTTCCGCTTGAGTCGAGTTTATTAACAGGCTTTACTCAAGAAAAACGTTGTTCTGTGTATTTGCGATGTCCCCATGTAAATAAATATCTGTATAGCGTCGACTCGTCTTCCTTAATTTCTTACAATATAATAACAAAAGCACGGAATTTTGTGTATAACTTGCCGAGATAAATAAAGTTTCGTTATTTTATTTTGGATTAGAAGTTTCTCATCTTTTAGTTTGCACACCGTATTAAAAGTTTTCTTTGAGGTTCTCAGAAGACTTTATTTTAATGCCACTTAAAAATGTTCCTTAAGTGGGAGGGTCAGAAAGGCAAATGTAACCAACCTTTCAAGAAAATTGATTGCTTTTTTTGAAAAAGAAAACGGAGTGGTTTGAAGCGCCTGGTCTTTTAAAGACTAAAATAAATATTTTTGTTTACCAAAAAAATAAAAAAAAAAAATCGGGTATTGCAATGGCAAATTGTAAAAAGCTTTAATTTTGAGGGTCAAATCTGGATAAGAGTGGTATTGTTTTAGGCTTTCTTTGGGCGCCTGGGTTTCAAGAAAGCTGTAAAGGGTACATGACATTAGTTGGGAAAAACTAAATGCTGATGGTCAATGATCTTGCCACATAAAACTTCCTTTTTAAAACGTAGGCTTGTCAATGGACTGGTACTACTTGCATACTCTCCAACGTGTCAAACATCATCAGAACAAAACTCCTTTTTACTAAAACGATGTTTATTTACATACATCTACAAGAAAAAAAAACGTATCGAGATTGCAAGATAAATCCAAAGATACAGAACTTAATCTATTACATATAGAATCCTTTTAGTACTATCTTCTATAATTACATTTATCAGTTGAAAAAACACCTTAAGAAGAGGCGAAGAAAACCATTACTAACAGAATGCAGAGGTAATAATTGAACTACAATACACGATTCGCAACAGAAATACAAAAAAATCATTTTTGGACTTTATCTTTTAAAAGAGGAGGCTATAAGGAATGGAACATATTGTTACAGCCCTACCATGCACACCACTATCCAAGCTAAGACAGACGGTGTGCACTGATAGAGACTATACTAGAAAGGATGTTTACATTAGGGAGAAGATAACGCAGTTCCGCTTGAGTCGAGTTTATTAACAGGCTTTACTCAAGTAAAACGTTGTTCTGTGTATTTGCGATGTCCCCATGTAAATAAATATCTTTATAGCGTCGAGTCGTCTTCCTTAATTTCTTACAATATAATAAAAAAACACGGAATTTTGTGTATAACTTGCCGAGATAAATAAAGTTTCGTTATTTTATTTTGGATTAGAAGTTTCGCATCTTTTAGTTTGCACACCGTATTAAAAGTTTTCTTTGAGGTTCTCAGAAGACTTTATTTTAATGCCACTTAAAAATGTTCCTTAAGTGGGAGGGTCAGAAAGGCAAATGTAACCAACCTTTCAAGAAAATTGATTGCTTTTTTTGAAAAAGAAAACGGAGTGGTTTGAAGCGCCTGGTCTTTTAAAGACTAAAATAAATATTTTTGTTTACCAAAAAATAAAAAAAAAAATCGGGTATTGCAATGGCAAATTGTAAAAAGCTTTAATTTTGAGGGTCAAATCTGGATAAGAGTGGTATTGTTTTAGGCTTTCTTTTATGCGCCTGGGTTTCAAGAAAGCTGTAAAGGGTACATGACATTAGTTGGGAAAAACTAAATGTTGATGGTCAATGATCTTGCCACATAATACTTCCTTTTTAAAACGTAGGCTTGTCAATGGACTGGTACTACTTGCATACTCTCCAACGTGTCAAACATCATCAGAAATAAACTCCTCATTACTAAAACGATGTTTATTTACATACATCTACAAGAAAAAAAAAACGTATCGAGATTGCAAGATAAATCCAAAGATACAGAACATAATCTATTACATATAGAATCCTTTTAGTACTATCTTCTATAATTATATTTATCAGTTGAAAAAACACCTTAAAAAAAGATGAAGAAAAATTTAACTAACAGAATGCAGAGGTAATAAATGAACTACAATACACGATTCGCAACAGAAATACAAAAAAATCATTTTTGGACTTTATCTTTTAAAAGAGGAGGCTATAAGGAATGGAACATATTGTTACAGCCCTGCCATGCACACCACTATCCAAGCTAAAACAGACGGTGTGCACTGATAGAGACTATACTAGAAAGGATGTTTACATTAGGGAGAAGATAACGCAGTTCCGCTTGAGTCGAGCCTATTAACAGGCTTTACTCAAGAAAGACGTTGTTCTATGTATTTGCGATGTCCCCATGTAAATAAATATCTGTATAGCGTCGAGTCGTCTTCCTTAATTTCTTACAATATAATAACAAAAGCACGGAATTTTGTGTATAACTTGCCGAGATAAATAAAGTTTCGTTATTTTATTTTGGATTAGAAGTTTCTCATCTTTTAGTTTGCACACCGTATTAAAAGTTTTCTTTGAGGTTCTCAGAAGACTTTATTTTAATGCCACTTAAAAATGTTCCTTAAGTGGGAGGGTCAGAAAGGCAAATGTAACCAACCTTTCAAGAAAATTGATTGCTTTTTTTGAAAAAGAAAACGGAGTGGTTTGAAGCGCCTGGTCTTTTAAAGACTAAAATAAATATTTTTGTTTACCAAAAAATAAAAAAAAAAATCGGGTATTGCAATGGCAAATTGTAAAAAGCTTTAATTTTGAGGGTCAAATCTGGATAAGAGTGGTATTGTTTTAGGCTTTCTTTGGGCGCCTGGGTTTCAAGAAAGCTGTAAAGGGTACATGACATTAGTTGGGAAAAACTAAATGCTGATGGTCAATGATCTTGCCACATAATACTTCCTTTTTAAAACGTAGGCTTGTCAATGGACTGGTACTACTTGCATACTCTCCAACGTGTCAAACATCATCAGAACAAAACTCCTTTTTACTAAAACGATGTTTATTTACATACATCTACAAGAAAAAAAAACGTATCGAGATTGCAAGATAAATCCAAAGATACAGAACTTAATCTATTACATATAGAATCCTTTTAGTACTATCTTCTATAATTACATTTATCAGTTGAAAAAACACCTTAAGAAGAGGCGAAGAAAACAATTACTAACAGAAAGCAGAGGTAATAATTGAACTACGATACACGATTCGCAACAGAAATACAAAAAAATCATTTTTGGACTTTATCTTTTAAAAGAGGAGGCTATAAGGAATGGAACATATTGTTACAGCCCTGCCATGCACACCACTATCCAAGCTAAAACAGACGGTGTGCACTGATAGAGACTATACTAGAAAGGATGTTTACATTAGGGAGAAGATAACGCAGTTCCGCTTGAGTCGAGCCTATTAACAGGCTTTACTCAAGAAAGACGTTGTTCTATGTATTTGCGATGTCCCCATGTAAATAAATATCTGTATAGCGTCGAGTCGTCTTCCTTAATTTCTTACAATATAATAACAAAAGCACGGAATTTTGTGTATAACTTGCCGAGATAAATAAAGTTTCGTTATTTTATTTTGGATTAGAAGTTTCTCATCTTTTAGTTTGCACACCGTATTAAAAGTTTTCTTTGAGGTTCTCAGAAGACTTTATTTTAATGCCACTTAAAAATGTTCCTTAAGTGGGAGGGTCAGAAAGGCAAATGTAACCAACCTTTCAAGAAAATTGATTGCTTTTTTTGAAAAAGAAAACGGAGTGGTTTGAAGCGCCTGGTCTTTTAAAGACTAAAATAAATATTTTTGTTTACCAAAAAATAAAAAAAAAAATCGGGTATTGCAATGGCAAATTGTAAAAAGCTTTAATTTTGAGGGTCAAATCTGGATAAGAGTGGTATTGTTTTAGGCTTTCTTTGGGCGCCTGGGTTTCAAGAAAGCTGTAAAGGGTACATGACATTAGTTGGGAAAAACTAAATGCTGATGGTCAATGATCTTGCCACATAATACTTCCTTTTTAAAACGTAGGCTTGTCAATGGACTGGTACTACTTGCATACTCTCCAACGTGTCAAACATCATCAGAACAAAACTCCTTTTTACTAAAACGATGTTTATTTACATACATCTACAAGAAAAAAAAACGTATCGAGATTGCAAGATAAATCCAAAGATACAGAACTTAATCTATTACATATAGAATCCTTTTAGTACTATCTTCTATAATTACATTTATCAGTTGAAAAAACACCTTAAGAAGAGGCGAAGAAAACCATTACTAACAGAATGCAGAGGTAATAATTGAACTACAATACACGATTCGCAACAGTAATACAAACAAATCATTTTAAGACTATCTTTTAAAAGAGGAGGCTATAAGGAATGGAACATATTGTTACAGCCCTGCCATGCACACCACTATCCAAGCTAAGACAGACGGTGTGCACTGATAGAGACTATACTAGAAAGGATGTTTACATTAGAAAGAAGATAACGCAGTTCCGCTTGAGTCGAGTTTATTAACAGGCTTTACTCAAGAAAAACGTTGTTCTGTGTATTTGCGATGTCCCCATGTAAATAAATATCTGTATAGCGTCGACTCGTCTTCCTTAATTTCTTACAATATAATAACAAAAGCACGGAATTTTGTGTATAACTTGCCGAGATAAATAAAGTTTCGTTATTTTATTTTGGATTAGAAGTTTCTCATCTTTTAGTTTGCACACCGTATTAAAAGTTTTCTTTGAGGTTCTCAGAAGACTTTATTTTAATGCCACTTAAAAATGTTCCTTAAGTGGGAGGGTCAGAAAGGCAAATGTAACCAACCTTTCAAGAAAATTGATTGCTTTTTTTGAAAAAGAAAACGGAGTGGTTTGAAGCGCCTGGTCTTTTAAAGACTAAAATAAATATTTTTGTTTACCAAAAAAATAAAAAAAAAAAATCGGGTATTGCAATGGCAAATTGTAAAAAGCTTTAATTTTGAGGGTCAAATCTGGATAAGAGTGGTATTGTTTTAGGCTTTCTTTGGGCGCCTGGGTTTCAAGAAAGCTGTAAAGGGTACATGACATTAGTTGGGAAAAACTAAATGCTGATGGTCAATGATCTTGCCACATAAAACTTCCTTTTTAAAACGTAGGCTTGTCAATGGACTGGTACTAATTGCATACTCTCCAACGTGTCAAACATCATCAGAACAAAACTCCTTTTTACTAAAACGATGTTTATTTACATACATCTACAAGAAAAAAAAAACGTATCGAGATTGCAAGATAAATCCAAAGATACAGAACTTAATCTATTACATATAGAATCCTTTTAGTACTATCTTCTATAATTACATTTATCAGTTGAAAAAACACCTTAAGAAGAGGCGAAGAAAACCATTACTAACAGAATGCAGAGGTAATAATTGAACTACAATACACGATTCGCAACAGAAATACAAAAAAATCATTTTTGGACTTTATCTTTTAAAAGAGGAGGCTATAAGGAATGGAACATATTGTTACAGCCCTGCCATGCACACCACTATCCAAGCTAAGACAGACGGTGTGCACTGATAGAGACTATACTAGAAAGGATGTTTACATTAGAAAGAAGATAACGCAGTTCCGCTTGAGTCGAGTTTATTAACAGGCTTTACTCAAGAAAAACGTTGTTCTGTGTATTTGCGATGTCCCCATGTAAATAAATATCTGTATAGCGTCGACTCGTCTTCCTTAATTTCTTACAATATAATAACAAAAGCACGGAATTTTGTGTATAACTTGCCGAGATAAATAAAGTTTCGTTATTTTATTTTGGATTAGAAGTTTCTCATCTTTTAGTTTGCACACCGTATTAAAAGTTTTCTTTGAGGTTCTCAGAAGACTTTATTTTAATGCCACTTAAAAATGTTCCTTAAGTGGGAGGGTCAGAAAGGCAAATGTAACCAACCTTTCAAGAAAATTGATTGCTTTTTTTGAAAAAGAAAACGGAGTGGTTTGAAGCGCCTGGTCTTTTAAAGACTAAAATAAATATTTTTGTTTACCAAAAAAATAAAAAAAAAAAAATCGGGTATTGCAATGGCAAATTGTAAAAAGCTTTAATTTTGAGGGTCAAATCTGGATAAGAGTGGTATTGTTTTAGGCTTTCTTTGGGCGCCTGGGTTTCAAGAAAGCTGTAAAGGGTACATGACATTAGTTGGGAAAAACTAAATGCTGATGGTCAATAATCTTGCCACATAAAACTTCCTTTTTAAAACGTAGGCTTGTCAATGGACTGGTACTACTTGCATACTCTCCAACGTGTCAAACATCATCAGAACAAAACTCCTTTTTACTAAAACGATGTTTATTTACATACATCTACAAGGAAAAAAAACGTATCGAGATTGCAAGATAAATCCAAAGATACAGAACTTAATATATTACATATAGAATCCTTTTAGTACTATCTTCTATAATTACATTTATCAGTTGAAAAAACACCTTAAGAAGAGGCGAAGAAAACCATTACTAACAGAATGCAGAGGTAATAATTGAACTACAATACACGATTCGCAACAGAAATACAAAAAAATCATTTTTGGACTTTATCTTTTAAAAGAGGAGGCTATAAGGAATGGAACATATTGTTACAGCCCTACCATGCACACCACTATCCAAGCTAAGACAGACGGTGTGCACTGATAGAGACTATACTAGAAAGGATGTTTACATTAGGGAGAAGATAACGCAGTTCCGCTTGAGTCGAGTTTATTAACAGGCTTTACTCAAGTAAAACGTTGTTCTGTGTATTTGCGATGTCCCCATGTAAATAAATATCTGTATAGCGTCGAGTCGTCTTCCTTAATTTCTTACAATATAATAAAAAAACACGGAATTTTGTGTATAACTTGCCGAGATAAATAAAGTTTCGTTATTTTATTTTGGATTAGAAGTTTCGCATCTTTTAGTTTGCACACCGTATTAAAAGTTTTCTTTGAGGTTCTCAGAAGACTTTATTTTAATGCCACTTAAAAATGTTCCTTAAGTGGGAGGGTCAGAAAGGCAAATGTAACCAACCTTTCAAGAAAATTGATTGCTTTTTTTGAAAAAGAAAACGAAGTGGTTTGAAGCGCCTGGTCTTTTAAAGACTAAAATAAATATTTTTGTTTACCAAAAAATAAATAAAAAATCGGGTATTGCAATGGCAAATTGTAAAAAGCTTTAATTTTGAGGGTCAAATCTGGATAAGAGTGGTATTGTTTTAGGCTTTCTTTTATGCGCCTGGGTTTCAAGAAAGCTGTAAAGGGTACATGACATTAGTTGGGAAAAACTAAATGTTGATGGTCAATGATCTTGCCACATAATACTTCCTTTTTAAAACGTAGGCTTGTCAATGGACTGGTACTACTTGCATACTCTCCAACGTGTCAAACATCATCAGAAATAAACTCCTCATTACTAAAACGATGTTTATTTACATACATCTACAAGAAAAAAAAAACGTATCGAGATTGCAAGATAAATCCAAAGATACAGAACATAATCTATTACATATAGAATCCTTTTAGTACTATCTTCTATAATTATATTTATCAGTTGAAAAAACACCTTAAAAAAAGATGAAGAAAAATTTAACTAACAGAATGCAGAGGTAATAAATGAACTACAATACACGATTCGCAACAGAAATACAAAAAAATCATTTTTGGACTTTATCTTTTAAAAGAGGAGGCTATAAGGAATGGAACATATTGTTACAGCCCTGCCATGCACACCACTATCCAAGCTAAGACAAACGGTGTGCACTGATAGAGACTATACTAGAAAGGATGTTTACATTAGGGAGAAGATAACGCAGTTCCGCTTGAGTCGAGCCTATTAACAGGCTTTACTCAAGAAAGACGTTGTTCTATGTATTTGCGATGTCCCCATGTAAATAAATATCTGTATAGCGTCGAGTCGTCTTCCTTAATTTCTTACAATATAATAACAAAAGCACGGAATTTTGTGTATAACTTGCCGAGATAAATAAAGTTTCGTTATTTTATTTTGGATTAGAAGTTTCTCATCTTTTAGTTTGCACACCGTATTAAAAGTTTTCTTTGAGGTTCTCAGAAGACTTTATTTTAATGCCACTTAAAAATGTTCCTTAAGTGGGAGGGTCAGAAAGGCAAATGTAACCAACCTTTCAAGAAAATTGATTGCTTTTTTTGAAAAAGAAAACGGAGTGGTTTGAAGCGCCTGGTCTTTTAAAGACTAAAATAAATATTTTTGTTTACCAAAAAAAAAAATAAAAAATCGGGTATTGCAATGGCAAATTGTAAAAAGCTTTAATTTTGAGGGTCAAATCTGGATAAGAGTGGTATTGTTTTAGGCTTTCTTTTATGCGCCTGGGTTTCAAGAAAGCTGTAAAGGGTACATGACATTAGTTGGGAAAAACTAAATGTTGATGGTCAATGATCTTGCCACATAATACTTCCTTTTTAAAACGTAGGCTTGTCAATGGACTGGTACTACTTGCATACTCTCCAACGTGTCAAACATCATCAGAACAAAACTCCTCATTACTAAAACGATGTTTATTTACATACATCTACAAGAAAAAAAAAACGTATCGAGATTGCAAGATAAATCCAAAGATACAGAACATAATCTATTACATATAGAATCCTTTTAGTACTATCTTCTATAATTATATTTATCAGTTGAAAAAACACCTTGAAAAAGATGAAGAAAAATTTAACTAACAGAATGCAGAGGTAATAAATGAACTACAATACACGATTCGCAACAGAAATACAAAAAAATCATTTTTGGACTTTATCTTTTAAAAGAGGAGGCTATAAGGAATGGAACATATTGTTACAGCCCTGCCATGCACACCACTATCCAAGCTAAGACAGACGGTGTGCACTGATAGAGACTATACTAGAAAGGATGTTTACATTAGGGAGAAGATAACGCAGTTCCGCTTGAGTCGAGCCTATTAACAGGCTTTACTCAAGAAAGACGTTGTTCTATGTATTTGCGATGTCCCCATGTAAATAAATATCTGTATAGCGTCGAGTCGTCTTCCTTAATTTCTTACAATATAATAACAAAAGCACGGAATTTTGTGTATAACTTGCCGAGATAAATAAAGTTTCGTTATTTTATTTTGGATTAGAAGTTTCTCATCTTTTAGTTTGCACACCGTATTAAAAGTTTTCTTTGAGGTTCTCAGAAGACTTTATTTTAATGCCACTTAAAAATGTTCCTTAAGTGGGAGGGTCAGAAAGGCAAATGTAACCAACCTTTCAAGAAAATTGATTGCTTTTTTTGAAAAAGAAAACGGAGTGGTTTGAAGCGCCTGGTCTTTTAAAGACTAAAATAAATATTTTTGTTTACCAAAAAATAAAAATAAAAATCGGGTATTGCAATGGCAAATTGTAAAAAGCTTTAATTTTGAGGGTCAAATCTGGATAAGAGTGGTATTGTTTTAGGCTTTCTTTGGGCGCCTGGGTTTCAAGAAAGCTGTAAAGGGTACATGACATTAGTTGGGAAAAACTAAATGTTGATGGTCAATGATCTTGCCACACAATACTTCCTTTTTAAAACGTAGGCTTGTCAATGGACTGGTACTACTTGCATACTCTCCAACGTGTCAAACATCATCAGAACAAAACTCCTTTTTACTAAAACGATGTTTATTTACATACATCTACAAGAAAAAAAAAACGTACCGAGATTGCAAGATAAATCCAAAGATACAGAACTTAATCTATTACATCTAGAATCCTTTTAGTACTATCTTCTATAATTACATTTATCAGTTGAAAAAACACCTAAAGAAGAGGCGAAGAAAACCATTACTAACAGAATGCAGAGGTAATAATTGAACTACAATACACGATTCGCAACAGAAATACAAAAAAATCATTTTTGGACTTTATCTTTTAAAAGAGGAGGCTATAAGGAATGGAACATATTGTTACAGCCCTACCATGCACACCACTATCCAAGCTAAGACAGACGGTGTGCACTGATAGAGACTATACTAGAAAGGATGTTTACATTAGGGAGAAGATAACGCAGTTCCGCTTGAGTCGAGCCTATTAACAGGCTTTACTCAAGAAAGACGTTGTTCTTTGTATTTGCGATGTCCCCATGTAAATAAATATCTGTATAGCGTCGAGTCGTCTTCCTTAATTTCTTACAATATAATAACAAAAGCACGGAATTTTGTGTATAACTTGCCGAGATAAATAAAGTTTCGTTATTTTATTTTGGATTAGAAGTTTCTCATCTTTTAGTTTGCACACCGTATTAAAAGTTTTCTTTGAGGTTCTCAGAAGACTTTATTTTAATGCCACTTAAAAATGTTCCTTAAGTGGGAGGGTCAGAAAGGCAAATGTAACCAACCTTTCAAGAAAATTGATTGCTTTTTTTGAAAAAGAAAACGGAGTGGTTTGAAGCGCCTGGTCTTTTAAAGACTAAAATAAATATTTTTGTTTACCAAAAAATAAAAAAAAAAATCGGGTATTGCAATGGCAAATTGTAAAAAGCTTTAATTTTGAGGGTCAAATCTGGATAAGAGTGGTATTGTTTTAGGCTTTCTTTGGGCGCCTGGGTTTCAAGAAAGCTGTAAAGGGTACATGACATTAGTTGGGAAAAACTAAATGCTGATGGTCAATGATCTTGCCACATAATACTTCCTTTTTAAAACGTAGGCTTGTCAATGGACTGGTACTACTTGCATACTCTCCAACGTGTCAAACATCATCAGAACAAAACTCCTTTTTACTAAAACGATGTTTATTTACATACATCTACAAGAAAAAAAAACGTATCGAGATTGCAAGATAAATCCAAAGATACAGAACTTAATCTATTACATATAGAATCCTTTTAGTACTATCTTCTATAATTACATTTATCAGTTGAAAAAACACCTAAAGAAGAGGCGAAGAAAACCATTACTAACAGAATGCAGAGGTAATAATTGAACTACAATACACGATTCGCAACAGAAATACAAAAAAATCATTTTTGGACTTTATCTTTTAAAAGAGGAGGCTATAAGGAATGGAACATATTGTTACAGCCCTGCCATGCACACCACTATCCAAGCTAAGACAGACGGCGTGCACTGATAGAGACTATACTAGAAAGGATGTTTACATTAGGGAGAAGATAACGCAGTTCCGCTTGAGTCGAGTTTATTAACAGGCTTTACTCAAGAAAAACGTTGTTCTGTGTATTTGCGATGTCCCCATGTAAATAAATATCTGTATAGCGTCGACTCGTCTTCCTTAATTTCTTACAATATAATAACAAAAGCACGGAATTTTGTGTATAACTTGCCGAGATAAATAAAGTTTCGTTATTTTATTTTGGATTAGAAGTTTCGCATCTTTTAGTTTGCACACCGTATTAAAAGTTTTCTTTGAGGTTCTCAGAAGACTTTATTTTAATGCCACTTAAAAATGTTCCTTAAGTGGGAGGGTCAGAAAGGCAAATGTAACCAACCTTTCAAGAAAATTGATTGCTTTTTTTGAAAAAGAAAACGGAGTGGTTTGAAGCGCCTGGTCTTTTAAAGACTAAAATAAATATTTTTGTTTACCAAAAAATAAAAAAAAAAATCGGGTATTGCAATGGCAAATTGTAAAAAGCTTTAATTTTGAGGGTCAAATCTGGATAAGAGTGGTATTGTTTTAGGCTTTCTTTGGGCGCCTGGGTTTGAAGAAAGCTGTAAAGGGTACATGACATTAGTTGGGAAAAACTAAATGTTGATGGTCAATGATCTTGCCACATAATACTTCCTTTTTAAAACGTAGGCTTGTCAATGGACTGGTACTACTTGCATACTCTCCAACGTGTCAAACATCATCAGAACAAAACTCCTTTTTACTAAAACGATGTTTATTTACATACATCTACAAGAAAAAAAAACGTACCGAGATTGCAAGATAAATCCAAAGATACAGAACTTAATCTATTACATATAGAATCCTTTTAGTACTATCTTCTATAATTACATTTATCAGTTGAAAAAACACCTTAAGAAGAGGCGAAGAAAACCATTACTAACAGAATGCAGAGGTAATAATTGAACTACAATACACGATTCGCAACAGAAATACAAAAAATTCATTTTTGGACTTTATCTTTTAAAAGAGGAGGCTATAAGGAATGGAACATATTGTTACAGCCCTGCCATGCACACCACTATCCAAGCTAAGACAGACGGTGTGCACTGATAGAGACTATACTAGAAAGGATGTTTACATTAGGGAGAAGATAACGCAGTTCCGCTTGAGTCGAGCCTATTAACAGGCTTTACTCCAGAAAGATGTTGTTCTATGTATTTGCGATGTCCCCATGTAAATAAATATCTGTATAGCGTCGAGTCGTCTTCCTTAATTTCTTACAATATTATAACAAAAGCACGGAATTTTGTGTATAACTTGCCAAGATAAATAAAGTTTCGTTATTTTATTTTGGATTAGAAGTTTCTCATCTTTTAGTTTGCACACCGTATTAAAAGTTTTCTTTGAGGTTCTCAGAAGACTTTATTTTAATGCCACTTAAAAATGTTCCTTAAGTGGGAGGGTCAGAAAGGCAAATGTAACCAACCTTTCAAGAAAATTGATTGCTTTTTTTGAAAAAGAAAACGGAGTGGTTTGAAGCGCCTGGTCTTTTAAAGACTAAAATAAATATTTTTGTTTACCTAAAAAAAAAAAAAAATCGGGTATTGCAATGGCAAATTGTAAAAAGCTCTAATTTTGAGGGTCAAATCTGGATAAGAGTGGTATTGTTTTAGGCTTTCTTTGGGCGCCTGGGTTTCAAGAAAGCTGTAAAGGGTACATGACATTAGTTGGGAAAAAATAAATGCTGATGGTCAATGATCTTGCCACATAATACTTCCTTTTTAAAACGGGGGCTTGTCAATGGACTGGTACTACTTGCATACTCTCCAACGTGTCAAACATCATCAGAACAAAACTCCTCATTACTAAAACGATGTTTATTTACATACATCTACAAGAAAAAAAAACGTATCGAGATTGCAAGATAAATCCAAAGATACCAAACTTAATCTATTACATATAGAATCCTTTTAGTACTATCTTCTATAATTACATTTATCAGTTGAAAAAACACCTTAAGAAGAGGCGAAGAAAACAATTACTAACAGAAAGCAGAGGTAATAATTGAACTACGATACACGATTCGCAACAGAAATACAAAAAAATCATTTTTGGACTTTATCTTTTAAAAGAGGAGGCTATAAGGAATGGAACATATTGTTACAGCCCTGCCATGCACACCACTATCCAAGCTAAGACAGACGGTGTGCACTGATAGAGACTATACTAGAAAGGATGTTTACATTAGGGAGAAGATAACGCAGTTCCGCTTGAGTCGAGCCTATTAACAGGCTTTACTCAAGAAAGACGTTGTTCTATGTATTTGCGATGTCCCCATGTAAATAAATATCTGTATAGCGTCGAGTCGTCTTCCTTAATTTCTTACAATATAATAACAAAAGCACGGAATTTTGTGTATAACTTGCCGAGATAAATAAAGTTTCGTTATTTTATTTTGGATTAGAAGTTTCTCATCTTTTAGTTTGCACACCGTATTAAAAGTTTTCTTTGAGGTTCTCAGAAGACTTTATTTTAATGCCACTTAAAAATGTTCCTTAAGTGGGAGGGTCAGAAAGGCAAATGTAACCAACCTTTCAAGAAAATTGATTGCTTTTTTTGAAAAAGAAAACGGAGTGGTTTGAAGCGCCTGGTCTTTTAAAGACTAAAATAAATATTTTTGTTTACCTAAAAAAAAAAAAAAATCGGGTATTGCAATGTCAAATTGTAAAAAGCTTTAATTTTGAGGGACAAATCTGGATAACAGTGGTATTGTTTTAGGCTTTCTTTTGGCGAATGGGTTTCAAGAAAGCTGTAAAGGGAGGGTACATGACATTAGTTGGGAAAAAATAAATGCTGATGGTCAATGATCTTGCCACATAATACTTCCTTTTTAAAACGGGGGCTTGTCAATGGACTGGTACTACTTGCATACTCTCCAACGTGTCAAACATCATCAGAACAAAACTCCTCATTAATAAAACGATGTTTATTTACATACATCTACAAGAAAAAAAAACGTATCGAGATTGCAAGATAAATCCAAAGATACAGAACTTAATCTATTACATATAGAATCCTTTTAGTACTATCTTCTATAATTACATTTATCAGTTGAAAAAACACCTTAAGAAGAGGCGAAGAAAACCATTACTAACACAATGCAGAGGTAATAATTGAACTACAATACACGATTCGCAACAGAAATACAAAAAAATCATTTTTGGACTTTATCTTTTAAAAGAGGAGGCTATAAGGAATGGAACATATTGTTACAGCCCTGCCATGCACACCACTATCCAAGCTAAGACAGACGGTGTGCACTGATAGAGACTATACTAGAAAGGATGTTTACATTAGGGAGAAGATAACGCAGTTCCGCTTGAGTCGAGCCTATTAACAGGCCTTACTCAAGAAAGACGTTGTTCTATTTATTTGCGATGTCCCCATGTAAATAAATATCTGTATAGCGTCGAGTCGTCTTCCTTTATTTCTTACAATATAATAACAAAAGCACGGAATTTTGTGTATAACTTGCTGAGATACATAAAGTTACATTATTTTATTTTGATTAGAAGTTTCGCATCTTTCAGTTTGCACACCGTATTAAAAGTTTTCTTTGAGGTTCTCAGAAGACTTTATTTTAATGCCACTTAAAAATGTTCCTTAAGTGGGAGGGTCAGAAAGGCAAATGTAACCAACCTTTCAAGAAAATTGATTGCTTTTTTTGAAAAAGAAAACGGAGTGGTTTGAAGCGCCTGGTCTTTTAAAGACTAAAATAAATATTTTTGTTTACCAAAAATTTTTTTAAAAAATCGGGTATTGCAATGGCAAATTGTAAAAAGCTTTAATTTTAAGGGTCATATCTGGATAAGAGTGGTATTGTTTTAGGCTTTCTTTGGGCGCCTGGGTTTGAAGAAAGCTGTAAAGGGTACATGACATTAGTTGGGAAAAACTAAATGTTGATGGTCAATGATCTTGCCACATAATACTTCCTTTTTAAAACGTAGGCTTGTCAATGGACTGGTACTACTTGCATACTCTCCAACGTGTCAAACATCATCAGAACAAAACTCTTTTTTACTAAAACGATGTTTATTTACGTACATCTACAAGAAAAAAAAAGTATCGAGATTGCAAGATAAATCCAAAGATACAGAACTTAATCTATTACATATAGAATCCTTTTAGTACTATTTTCTATAATTACATTTATCAGTTGAAAAAACACCTTAAGAAGAGGCGAAGAAAACCATTACTAACAGAATGCAGAGGTAATAATTGAACTACAATACACGATTCGCAACAGAAATACAAAAAAATCATTTTTGGACTTTATCTTTTAAAAGAGGAGGCTATAAGGAATGGAACATATTGTTACAGCCCTGCCATGCACACCACTATCCAAGCTAAGACAGACGGTGTGTACTGATAGAGACTATACTAGAAAGGATGTTTACATTAGGGAGAAGATAACGCAGTTCCGCTTGAGTCGAGCCTATTAACAGGCTTTACTCAAGAAAGACGTTGTTCTATGTATTTGCGATGTCCCCATGTAAATAAATATCTGTATAGCGTCGAGTCGTCTTCCTTAATTTCTTACAATATAATAACAAAAGCACGGAATTTTGTGTATAACTTGCTGAGATACATAAAGTTACATTATTTTATTTTGATTAGAAGTTTCGCATCTTTCAGTTTGCACACCGTATTAAAAGTTTTCTTTGAGGTTCTCAGAAGACTTTATTTTAATGCCACTTAAAAATGTTCCTTAAGTGGGAGGGTCAGAAAGGCAAATGTAACCAACCTTTCAAGAAAATTGATTGCTTTTTTTGAAAAAGAAAACGGAGTGGTTTGAAGCGCCTGGTCTTTTAAAGACTAAAATAAATATTTTTGTTTACCAAAAAATAAAAAAAAAATCGGGTATTGCAATGGCAAATTGTAAAAAGCTTTAATTTTGAGGGTCAAATCTGGATAAGAGTGGTATTGTTTTAGGCTTTCTTTGGGCGCCTGGGTTTCAAGAAAGCTGTAAAGGGTACATGACATTAGTTGGGAAAAACTAAATGTTGATGGTCAATGATCTTGCCACATAATACTTCCTTTTTAAAACGTAGGCTTGTCAATGGACTGGTACTACTTGCATACTCTCCAACGTGTCAAACATCATCAGAACAAAACTCCTTTTTACTAAAACGATGTTTATTTACGTACATCTACAAGAAAAAAAAAGTATCGAGATTGCAAGATAAATCCAAAGATACAGAACTTAATCTATTACATATAGAATCCTTTTAGTACTATTTTCTATAATTACATTTATCAGTTGAAAAAACACCTTAAGAAGAGGCGAAGAAAACCATTACTAACAGAATGCAGAGGTAATAATTGAACTACAATACACGATTCGCAACAGAAATACAAAAAAATCATTTTTGGACTTTATCTTTTAAAAGAGGAGGCTATAAGGAATGGAACATATTGTTACAGCCCTGCCATGCACACCACTATCCAAGCTAAGACAGACGGTGTGTACTGATAGAGACTATACTAGAAAGGATGTTTACATTAGGGAGAAGATAACGCAGTTCCGCTTGAGTCGAGCCTATTAACAGGCTTTACTCAAGAAAGACGTTGTTCTATGTATTTGCGATGTCCCCATGTAAATAAATATCTGTATAGCGTCGAGTCGTCTTCCTTAATTTCTTACAATATAATAACAAAAGCACGGAATTTTGTGTATAACTTGCTGAGATACATAAAGTTACATTATTTAATTTTGATTAGAAGTTTCGCATCTTTCAGTTTGCACACCGTATTAAAAGTTTTCTTTGAGGTTCTCAGAAGACTTTATTTTAATGCCACTTAAAAATGTTCCTTAAGTGGGAGGGTCAGAAAGGCAAATGTAACCAACCTTTCAAGAAAATTGATTGCTTTTTTTGAAAAAGAAAACGGAGTGGTTTGAAGCGCCTGGTCTTTTAAAGACTAAAATAAATATTTTTGTTTACCAAAAAATAAAAAAAAAATCGGGTATTGCAATGGCAATTTGTAAAAAGCTTTAATTTTGAGGGTCAAATCTGGATAAGAGTGGTATTGTTTTAGGCTTTCTTTGGGCGCCTGGGTTTGAAGAAAGCTGTAAAGGGTACATGACATTAGTTGGGAAAAACTAAATGTTGATGGTCAATGATCTTGCCACATAATACTTCCTTTTTAAAACGTAGGCTTGTCAATGGACTGGTACTACTTGCATACTCTCCAACGTGTCAAACATCATCAGAACAAAACTCCTTTTTACTAAAACGATGTTTATTTACGTACATCTACAAGAAAAAAAAAGTATCGAGATTGCAAGATAAATCCAAAGATACAGAACTTAATCTATTACATATAGAATCCTTTTAGTACTATCTTCTATAATTATATTTATCAGTTGAAAAAACACCTTAAAAAAAGATGAAGAAAAATTTAACTAACAGAATGCAGAGGTAATAAATGAACTACAATACACGATTCGCAACAGAAATACAAAAAAATCATTTTTGGACTTTATCTTTTAAAAGAGGAGGCTATAAGGAATGGAACATATTGTTACAGCCCTGCCATGCACACCACTATCCAAGCTAAGACAGACGGTGTGCACTGATAGAGACTATACTAGAAAGGATGTTTACATTAGGGAGAAGATAACGCAGTTCCGCTTGAGTCGAGCTTATTAACAGGCTTTACTCAAGAAAGACGTTGTTCTATGTATTTGCGATGTCCCCATGTAAATAAATATCTGTATAGCGTCGAGTCGTCTTCCTTAATTTCTTACAATATAATAACAAAAGCACGGAATTTTGTGTATAACTTGCCGAGATAAATAAAGTTTCGTTATTTTATTTTGGATAAGAAGTTTCGCATCTTTTAGTTTGCACACCGTATTAAAAGTTTTCTTTGAGGTTCTCAGAAGACTTTATTTTTATGCCACTTAAAAATGTTCCTTAAGTGGGAGGGTCAGAAAGGCAAATGTAACCAACCTTTCAAGAAAATTGATTGCTTTTTTTGAAAAAGAAAACGGAGTGGTTTGAAGCGCCTGGTCTTTTAAAGACTAAAATAAATATTTTTGTTTACCAAAAACTAAAAAAAAAAATCGGGTATTGCAATGGCAAATTGTAAAAAGCTCTAATTTTGAGGGTCAAATCTGGATAAGAGTGGTATTGTTTTAGGCTTTCTTTGGGCGCCTGGGTTTCAAGAAAGCTGTAAAGGGTACATGACATTAGTTGGGAAAAACTAAATGTTGATGGTCAATGATCTTTCCACATAATACTTCCTTTTTAAAACGTAGGCTTGTCAATGGACTGGTACTACTTGCATACTCACCAACGTGTCAAACATCATCAGAACAAAACTCCTTTTTACTAAAACGATGTTTATTTACATACATCTACAAGAAAAAAAAACGTATCGAGATTGCAAGATAAATCCAAAGATACAGAACATAATCTATTACATATAGAATCCTTTTAGTACTATCTTCTATAATTACATTTATCAGTTGAAAAAACACCTTAAGAAGAGGCAAAGAAAACCATAAATAACAGAATGCAGAGGTAATAATTGAACTACAATACACGATTCGCAACAGAAATACAAAAAATTCATTTTTGGACTTTATCTTTTAAAAGAGGAGGCTATAAGGAATGGAACATATTGTTACAGCCCTGCCATGCACACCACTATCCAAGCTAAGACAGACGGTGTGCACTGATAGAGACTATATTAGAAAGGATGTTCCCATTAGGGAGAAGATAACGCAGTTCCGCTTGTGTCGAGCCTATTAACAGGCTTTACTCAAGAAAGACGTTGTTCTATGTATTTGCGATGTCCCCATGTAAATAAATATCTGTATAGCGTCGAGTCGTCTTCCTTAATTTCTTACAATATAATAACAAAAGCACGGAATTTTGTGTATAACTTGCTGAGATACATAAAGTTACATTATTTTATTTTGATTAGAAGTTTCGCATCTTTCAGTTTGCACACCGTATTAAAAGTTTTCTTTGAGGTTCTCAGAAGACTTTATTTTAATGCCACTTAAAAATGTTCCTTAAGTGGGAGGGTCAGAAAGGCAAATGTAACCAACCTTTCAAGAAAATTGATTGCTTTTTTTGAAAAAGAAAACGGAGTGGTTTGAAGCGCCTGGTCTTTTAAAGACTAAAATAAATATTTTTGTTTACCAAAAAATTTTTAAAAAAATCGGGTATTGCAATGGCAAATTGTAAAAAGCTTTAATTTTAAGGGTCATATCTGGATAAGAATGGTATTGTTTTAGGCTTTCTTTGGGCGCCTGGGTTTGAAGAAAGCTGTAAAGGGTACATGACATTAGTTGGGAAAAACTAAATGTTGATGGTCAATGATCTTGCCACATAATACTTCCTTTTTAAAACGTAGGCTTGTCAATGGACTGGTACTACTTGCATACTCTCCAACGTGTCAAACATCATCAGAACAAAACTCCTTTTTACTGAAACGATGTTTATTTACATACATCTACAAGAAAAAAAAACGTATCGAGATTGCAAGATAAATCCAAAGATACAGAACTTAATCTATTACATATAGAATCCTTTTAGTACTATCTTCTATAATTACATTTATCAGTTGAAAAAACACCTTAAGAAGAGGCGAAGAAAACCATTACTAACAGAATGCAGAGGTAATAATTGAACTACAATACACGATTCGCAACAGTAATACAAAAAAATCATTTTAAGACTTTATCTTTTAAAAGAGAAGGCTTTAAGGAATGGAACATTGTTACAGCCCTGCCATGCACACCACTATCCAAGCTAAGACAGACGGTGTGCACTGATAGAGACTATACTAGAAAGGATGTTTACATTAGGGAGAAGATAACGCAGTTCCGCTTCAGTCGAGCTTATTAACAGGCTTTACTCAAGAAAGACGTTGTTCTGTGTATTTGCGATGTCCCCATGTAAATAAATATCTGTATAGCGTCGAGTCGTCTTCCTTAATTTCTTGCAATATAATAACAAAAGCACGGAATTTTGTGTATAACTTGCCGAGATAAATAAAGTTTCGTTATTTTATTTTGATTAGAAGTTTCGCATCTTTTAGTTTGCACACCGTATTAAAAGTTTTCTTTGAGGTTCTCAGAAGACTTTATTTTAATGCCACTTAAAAATGTTCCTTAAGTGAGAAAGTCAGAAAGGCAAATGTAACCAACCTTTCTAGAAAATTGATTGCTTTATTTGAAAAAGAAAACGGAGTGGTTTGCAGCGCCTGGTCTTTTAAAGACTAAAATAAATATTTTTGTTTACCAAAAAATTTAAAGAAAAATCGGGTATTACAATAGCAAATTGTAAAAAGCTTTAATTTTGAGGGTCAAATCTGGATAAGAGTGGTATTGTTTTAGGCTTTCTTTGGGCGCCTGGGTTTCAAGAAAGCTGTAAAGGGTACATGACATTAGTTGGGAAAAACTAAATGCTGATAGTCAATGATCTTGCCACATAATACTTCCTTTTTAAAACGGGGGCTTGTCAATGGACTGGTACTACTTGCATACTCTCCAACGTGTCAAACATCATCAGAACAACACTCCTTATTACTAAAACGATGTTTATTTACATACATCTACAAGAAAAAAAAACGTGTCAAGATTGCAAGATAAATCCAAAGATACAGAACATAATCTATTACATATAGAATCCTTTTAGTACTATCTTCTATAATTACATTTATCAGTTGAAATAACACCTTAAGAAGAGATGAAGAAACTAATAACTAACAGAATGCAGAGGTAATAATTGAACTACAATACACGATTCGCAACAGAAATACAAAAAAAATCCTTTTAAGACTTTATCTTTTAAAAGAGGAGGCTATAAGGAATGGAACATATTGTTACAGCCCTGCCATGCACACCACTATCCAAGCTAAGACAGACAGTGTGCACTGATAGAGACTATACTAGAAAGGATGTTTACGTTAGGGAGAAGATAACGCAGTTCCGCTTGAGTCGAGCTTATTAACAGGCTTTACTCAAGAAAGACGTTGTTCTGTGTATTTGCGATGTCCCCATGTAAATAAATATCTGTATAGCGTCGAGTCGTCTTCCTTAATTTCTTACAATATAATAACGGAATTTTGTGTATAACTTGCCGAGATAAATAAAGTTTTGTTATTTTATTTTTGATTAGAAGTTTCGCATCTTTTAGTTTGCACACCGTATTAAAAGTTTTCTTTGAGGTTCTCAGAAGACTTTATTTTAATGCCACTTAAAAATGTTCCTTAAGTGGGAGGGTCAGAAAGGCAAATGTAACCAACCTTTCAAGAAAATTGATTGCTTATTTTGATATTTAAGTCTTTGGTTAAAATGCATGACTAAATGCATGACGCGTAGGACGTAATCATCTTCTTTTTTGAAGTAACGTCTGTATTATATAAGATAAGAAATATAACGAGTTGTTTGAAGCGCCTAGTCTTTTAAAGACTAAAAAAATTATTTTGTTTAGAAAAATTATTATTTTTTAATTTGTGCATCGCAATTGGCAAATTGTTAAACGCTTTAATTTTGCGGGTTCCAATCTTGTGAGGAGTGGTATTGTTTTTTCGGCTTTCTTTAGGCACATCGGTTTTAAGAAAACTGTAAAGGTACATGACATTAGTTGGAGAAAAATTAAATGAGGATGGTCGTTGAACTTGCCACATCACACCCTCTTTTACCATAGGTCAGAGAAACCTATGCATTATCTGCCCTATATATCGCAATGTCTGAAAAGAAATTTTACATTTTTAACAAGGGTTGAGCAAGTAGAGAGAATAAAATAAAAAAGAAGGTTTGATACATTCTGTATATGGCAAGCCGAAACAATGCATGATTTTCTACATGTATTTGAAAACAATATAAATAAATATTAACAGAATGAGGTGTAAGTTATTAAACTACATTTAATCTTCGGAGTCGAAGACATCGCCATTTTTATTTATTACTAAAATATACCATTGACTATAACTATAACACTAATTACACAGCGACATTAGTCAATATTTACTTCCAACTTTAATATAAATAAATAGTACTAAACAAAATAACACAAGTTCGTGTAATTAAAAACCCACTACCTGCTTTTGGGTACGTCACAAGGAAGACGTCGTCTTCTCTAACGTGAAATGTCTTCACCATATCCAGCGTTTCCGGGGGCGAGTACCCAAAGAACAAAACTCCGTCATAGACGTGCTGGCCAGGAAGAATGTGTTTAAAGTTGTTCTGCTGTTCAGCGCTCATTTCCTTTGAAAGTAGACTCTCTAGTTTCTAGAAAGAGATACAAAGATAGTGTTCTTTAATTATTAAGTAAGAATTTTTTAGCGAACTATCAAATAATGCGGACTTTGTAAAATCAACAAAAAATGTGACTGGCATGCTTATTGAATAAAAGGGGATTTTATAAAAAATCTGAAATCATTTCTAAGGGTAGTTGGTATATTTTATTGGTGAAACCAAACCAGGACATTACTGGACTGCACTGAAAAATAGAGTACACTCAAACAGATTACGATCATGGAGGCAACAGATACGGGTTTTACAAGTCCACCTTGATTGTGATTTTGAATGGACGCCACGGGTAGTCTCACACGGTTAGAGAGGTCTTCAAGCCTCACTGATCCGCTACCGCTCGCCTCAACCTGGGCAGCCCCAAGTCAGTTAGGTGCTGATCCGCCACAGCCTGCCTGCTCTAATGGGTGCTTAGAGAGAATAGTTTTAAAATGACAAATACGCTGAAAAGTGACACCAAGCAACAAAAGAAGAAAAATTAAAAATGAAAAAGAAAATTCTTGTCTTGCAATGATCCTAGTTTTATAAACCCGATGGATCATTGGCACACACAAATACACACACACACACACACAAACAAGTTGGAAAAATGATAACTTGGTAAAAGTAGACTGGAAAATTTAAGAATAAAATATCTAGATATGTGCCAAAATATGCCTTGACAAATCTAGATGTTAGTGTAAGTGTCAATGATACAACACAACGTTATACCATTTGAAGTATAACAATAGAAACCTGTTCATGTGATGTAAAGTCTGTTGATAATTTTAATTAAGTATTATTGTAACATGTCAAATAACAATTGAATAAATGTAATTAACATTGGGATTTTACATTTGAATAAAAATCAATAAAAGTAGGTAATCAGCTCACACTGTATCAGGAGGTATCCATGCTGATCTTAGGTGATCACTTAACGCTACTCTGCTTATTCCAGAAGAGTTAGAAGAGTCTAATCAAAGACGACGTGTTGCACTGTTTGCTTTGTGTGAAAAAAATTTCTTTAAACGATCAAAATATTGGTGAATTTGATGGGGGCCGCCTCTGAGTATCACACAAACTCTCTATCACACAAACTATCTTATTAATCTTGTTAAATTTTGTATTTATGACTATGAGAGCGACAGAAAGCACAGAGTTGGCGGTACATGTGCTGGCATAAGGAGAACTTCAAGGTTTATGGATGTTCTCCCACGTACAGAACATATTGAGATTATTCACAAACACATGCATATATTGACCTTTAAAACTGTTCGATGTCTAACACTGTATCTGGAAGACAGATAACGAGAGTGTCATGTGGTCAGTACAACCTTCCCCAATTGATGTACAAGATTCAAACCCGAGACACTTATGCTCGGAAGCCAAGCGATTTACCACTCAGCCACCAAGTCGGCTTTATGAAGTGTATATGATTTTTTTATAAGTCAATATAAGAATTGACAGATCTTAAAGAAAGACACTGATTGATCGACAGATTGACTGACTGACTGATTGATTACTTGTCTCAATGATAGCTTATATTAAATATAGTACAATGTATATTACGCGTCATGAATTTTATAATAGCATATTTACAGGTCATTTGAACAGTGTAATATAGGTAAAGTTATTAGTCGCATATTAGTGTAGATACAATTAAGTAACAAACTATTTGTACCAGACTAATTACTGCATAAATTATAGTGATAAACTAAGATACACTATATTAAAAACTTACATGTTATTTTAGGTTGAAAGGTCCACAGTTCAATTGAATAAATCAATCTTATTCTAAACAACTAATTTATAGCCCTGACCCGTCACTAGACGGAGTTAAAAATAGAATTACTTTTTTTGCTTTCAAGGGCGTTCACTCTGTCATGTACAGGCGCCAGAGAGATCACGTTGTATTCCCCCGTTTCCCCATCACTTGTGATTGTCCTAAATCTTTTCTTTTTCTTTAACATCAGGTTTAGGAGAGACAAAAATGTCCACTTACTGGGATCTGAAACTGACAGGCTTTGGGAATATTATGATAGGTTCACCAGAAATTCCAAGAGATCAGAAAAATGTCTAAAAATCGATACCGATCATTGTTAATCAATATAAGCTTAGCATTTTAATTATTAAACGTTAGCATATTATAGTATCTTAGTACTGGTGTATCCAAACGCTGTACTATCGTAGTACTGGTGTATCCGAATGCTGTAGTATCGTAGCACTGGAGTATCAGAATGCTGTAGTATCGTAGCACTTGAGTATCAGAATGCTGTAGTATCGTAGCACTTGAGTATCAGAATGCTGTAGCATCGTAGTACTGGTGTTACACTGGTGTATCATAATGCTGTAGTATCACACTGGTATTGTAGTACTGGAGTATCACAGAATGGCATTAATGCTATTTAGTTTAACTTTATTAATAAATTGCTTATTCTAATCCACAACCAATGATACTACTACTACTAATAATAATAATAACATTAGTAATAATAATAATTTAATTTAATTTATATAGGAACACACATTTTAACAAACATGATGTAGGCTAAAGGCGCCATGATAACATTACAAACATAAACACAAGAGTTGAAAAGACAAACTAATCTAAACAATTTTAAACAGTTAGGTAACAATGTTTTTCTTGATTGTGTTATAGCATGTTGCCGTCTGAGCTACATGGGGAGATATTATTAGTTCTTGTATTTTGAGAATTATTATTAACATAAGCATTAGTAAATTATATTATTATTTTATTTTAATTTGTGAATCAATATGGCATAAATTAAAAGACTAGTGGTTTGATTGAGTTCATTTCAATTAGAGGAAGTCTGTCGTTCAGATTGATCTTTGTAGGAGTGATGAGACGCGCTTGCTGAGTGGTAACGCTTTTTGGGTTCGAATCCTGGTGACGAGTGCGATTTTTAATTTCGGGATCCTAAAGGCGCCCGTGACTCCACGCCGTTGGTCGTTGTGCTGGCCACATGACATCCTTATTAACTATGGGCCACGGAAACAGACGACTTTTACATCATCTATTGAATTTAACAAATGTTTAAAAAAAATATTATATTATATTTTTGAAAAGAGATTTTTTATAATAAAAATATATTATTTCGTTTATCTTGGCCTTTTTTAGCTGCTGCATGTCTTAAACTATCCGCCATTGTAACATTCTGCAATTTATTGTTGCACATCTTTGTAACTCCTTATGTATAAGCTCTTTGAGTTCAGTCTTCACATTTATCTTTCTAGGATTTCTTCTTCTTTAGCCAGCTGTTTGCTGCTGAGCTGTAAGCACTTTTGCAGTCCCTGCCAAAGGAATAATATAAATACGTGCTGTTTTTCCAGCACTGTCCTAAAGAGTGTAAGTTATGTTGGGCTTTAGTGGTACTAGGTTCTGCCTAAGATGGAATTAAAATGGGAAATTCAAAGAGGGGGCGCAGTGGCTGAGAGGTTAAGCGCTTGGCTTCTGAACCTGGGTCCGGGTTCGAATCTTGGTGAAGGCTGGGATTTTGAATTTCGGGATTTTTAGGGCTTCCCTGAATTCATCCAACTCTTCCCTGAATTAACCAAACTCTAATGCAGCCTATGAGTCGCGATCCCTTTGGGGGGTCGATTGACGATTTGCCAGGGGTCGGCTAAGACCATCGAAAAATTGAATTGTTTTTGTCTATTCTTCTATTGCTATATGTGTGTGTGTGTATGTGGGGTGGGGGGGGGTTGTAAAAGGGTCGCCGAGCCTAAAAGGTTGAGAACCGTTGCTGTAATGGATACCTGACTTTAGTTGGGAAAATAAAGGTGGTTGGTGCGTGTGCTGGCCACATGGCACCCTGCTCGTTAACCGTTTGCCAAAGAAAGAGATCACCTTAGTATAATTTACCCTATAGATCACAAAGTCCGAAAAGGGAACTTTACTTTTTTTCCAAAAGGATATGTTTTACAGTTTCATAAGGTTGGACGCAATGTCTACAGAGCGTGGGTGAGTGGGACTTATTCTGTTAGGGTGATCATTTATAAGTGTCTTTTCCTTAATTGTACGATTGTAGAGTGCTGGCTGTGGGGGAGAAATTTGATACCATCCAGTTTGTTTGGCGTGGTCATTTCTTTGTACATAGCTCTGCCTAAGCTTCCTAATTTGTTGGGTATAACACTTGAACATTCGACAGTGTGCACTAACGGCAAACTCTAAAATTATTAGATTTAATAAGACGTAACTTTGTTAATCTCGAGATAAGAATTCACACACACAAAAAAAAGTTCAATCTCAAACCGAATCGTCTGACAGCATTCGATGTTAAATTGTTTTTCCTGTTTGAATCACACGTCCTGCATAACAAGCCACATCAGGGATGTCACCACCCTGCCCTCCTTAAAGTCCTTCCTTCTCGTCCGCAAAGCCATAATCTCCCAGACGGCCAGCAGACGATAAGTGCTCGGCCATGCATCTTACTTCTAATTGATTCCATTTTTCTTCACTTCCGGTCTGAACGGATTCACTTCCGGTCTAGAGAATGAAATCAATGGCCGGGTTCGATCGTCATCTTGTCCGTCGTTCCTTTTTTTTATCATTTAAATTCTGCCTCGCAGAAGTCCCTCGATAGAAGAATATGATTTTTTAAAAACTGTTTGTCATAGGCGTAGCCAAGAAAATTCAATCTAATGAGTTTGGCTGTTGTAATAATTGAACGTCCTATTTATTATATTTTTCTTTATCTAACATAATCGGTGTCGTCTGAAATGCTTACATTTACTAAAGAGGACGTTTCAACAACCATTTGGGTCACATCAAACTAAATTTTCAGCTTTTCTCAACTATTCGTAGGTATGTGACAAAATTTTTAAAAATAAAAAAAAAAAAAATATGATATCAGATTGTTAAAGTGCTTTTTCTTAGCTTTCCAATGATATATAGATTGTTGGTATAGGTGCAGCGAATAAATAAAAAAAAAATTTTTTTTACGCATTTTCATTTAACATTAAGTCAATGGAAATGATGACAACAGATTTTATGAAAATTGAAGGAAAATTGCTAATATTTTCACCAATTTTCAAAGCCCATTTAAAAACCATATATCAAAATAAAGCTCATAGTGTGCTTAATTGAAGTATGGTATTGTTTAATAAAATTTATTTATAATTTTTTTTTTTTTTTTTTTTTTTTAATAAGCCAATATGACATTGTTATTTTTAATTTATTAAATAAAACTTTAATTTATTTATTTTTTTAAATTTTATGAATAGTATAATATTAAACCACTTGTTCTGAGCTTTCCAATGATATATAGATTTTTGCTATAGGCTCAACGGTTAAAAAAATATATATAATTTTAACGCGTTTTCACTTATATTGTAAAGGGTTTTCTGAAAATGTGTAACAGTTCGCTAATTTTTACCTCACAGCTAAAAGCTTTGTATATATATAAAAAGATTAGGATGTGCTTAATAAAAGTATACTGTTTTTTTTTTACATTTTGATTCTATTGAATTATTTTTGTTATATATTTACTTTGTTGTGTTTTTTTTGTATAAAGACATTACTTAGTAATATGTTATATTATATTTATATACATGTATATCTAATAGATATAATGATTTTAAAATACCAAAAACCAAGTAGGAACATTTGAAACAAACAGCGATACTTATCTTCATGTTTATTTAAAGAAAAAAAAAAAATTAAATTATTTTGCATAGTAAAAAAAAATACAAAAATTAAGTACTTACATAGATTTTTTTTTAAAATGGTAATTGAAATTGATAATATGACGTTCATTGTAAAGTATATGATGGTAAGCTGACCACGTTTATTGATTATAGAAGGCACAAATGATTGCTGAATTTGTGCTGATAACGTAAAATATGAATGTGACGACATATACATTAAGATCCACAAAATGATGATGAAGTCTTAGTAACAGAGTGAATCTTATGACATGCAAGTTAGGCTGTACTGAATGATGATTAAGTGAATGGTGGCTTCTTTGTTAATAGCATCATGAATCAGATATCATGCAAAGTAAGCAGCATAGAATGATGATTAAGTCAATGGTGGTTTATTTGTTTGTATTGTAGGGACTAAGACAACATGCAAGTAGTGGAAGGACTGCATAACAGTATAAATAAAACAATGACTATAGGGCCATTTGGAATGTTTAAATTTTGGATTTAATAAAGGCTTTGTAATAAATGAATTTGAAAAAAAAAAAAAAAAAAAAAGAAATTTATTTTGGAATCTATGGAAAGGTTTCTAGGATCTACACAATGATTATTGTTGGGAAAACTACTTTAAACAAAAAATCAATATTAAGTAGTACATAAATATAAAAAGGAAAGTTTACATATCTTTATAGTCACAAACTTGAAGTGAAGAAAATTTTATAAAAATAGTTAAAATACATAAAATTAATGTATATAAAATTATTAAATAAAGATTTCAACTTTAAAGTTATAGCTTTACATTACACATACTTTAAATTGTTTATTTACTATCATATAGAATTTTACAAAGGAACAGTATCTAAAAAGTGTTGATGTACCACATATCATTAATCTCAATATAGTAAAAATGGCAAAGAAAGTTAGTTAATTAGCTTTATTTAAGTAGATGCTATTATAAAAAAAAGTGTGCTAAAAAAGCATTATTGACAATGCAAAGTATAGGTAGACAACAACTGGTGTTATTTCAGATCTACTTTGAGGATTAGAAAAACACTTAGTATGTTGGTAAGTCATGATCATTGTTAAATTTAAAAATTGCAGTATTGTATGTGATGCAATGGGAAAAAAATCTTCACATTTTAAAACAATATGTAGGTTTAATAATTTTAAAGTTATACTAACATAAAGAAAATAAAAAATAAATATTAAATGTATATATCTAATATACTGAAATATTTATATTTTTAAAACTGACACTAAAATTATATACAATCTTGAATAAGTATCACTAGTGATACTTGAAGTAATTTAATTATATAAATTAAAAAAAAAACACGAGTGATAAAGAAAAATAAGGTATTAAGGTCAATAGAGACAATTTTTAAATTGTCAATTACCATCATTTAGAAAAAAAAAAAAACTTATACAGGCCTAATTAGTCACTATTTAAAGTAAATTTATATATAAACCAATATAAAGATTTAGCATGATTTCTTTTTCTTAAAAAAAAATAAATTCTAGATCTAGATACTCTTTTAATAGGTCTAGATCTATATCAAGACAAACTAGACATATAATGTAAAGATAATTATATTCTATATAGCTACCCAGTATAGATATAACAAGACAGTGAATGCACCGCAAAGTTATATTATAGATTTACTATAAATGGGAAGCATGGTCGAGAGGCCAAGTGCACTTGAACTTGGCTTGGCTACCTAGAAGGGGGCTCGAGGTTTGACACCCAACTTGGGCAGAGTTGTGTTTACTGAGCGGCTAAAGGCAGCACGGAAAACCAACTCCTAGATACCCCCTTCCCCCCCCCCCCCCCCCCCCCCCACTGGTCCACAAATGAGATTGGACCAAAAGCGCTATAAGCATGAAAGTAGCACTATATAAAAGCTATAATAATAATATATAATATTGGTAGATGGCTGTCCGGCCATGCGGTTTGCGCACTGGACTGTCATTTAGACTAATCAATTGTCTACGGTTCAAACCATGCACGCTCCATTTCCCATTGAAAAAGGAAGTATATTATATTCAACTCTGAAGCAATATCCGAAACATGCAAACATTTTATTATGATTATACTCTGATTCATCTTGACCTGTTATATCTAAATTTGTAATATATACTATCTATTACTATTATAGATCTATATCTAGATGATGATTTAATCCACTCGAATTGATATAATACAATATGGATCATTGGATAATTTCCTATACTCTATATATTATATATATGATATATAATGATAATCATTATCATCACAAAAATCTTTTCATTTTAGCTTATATATCTAGATTTAGTAATATTTGAGTAATAGTAAAATATATATATAATATAGTAATATTTGAGTTAAAATATTATAATTAATATTCATCTTATTATTCTTAGTTAGAAACTTTAGTTTCCTATGTCTAGTCTATGGTCTATACTTCGTAGACTCTAGTTATAACTTATTTATTAGGTTTAGATCACTTTAGTTTCCTATGTCTATACTTAGACTCTTAGTTATAGCTTATTAGGTTTAGATCATCATGACTCCTGATGATTGATTTAGAATCTAGATTTTAATATAATTTAAATATAAGATAATTAGATATATCATAAAATCATATACACTATAAAGATATAGAGTAGAGTATAATTAGATCTAGATCTATAGTATTATACTATTCTATACTGACTATGACTATACTGTAGATTTAGATCTATTAGATAATTAGTATTGGAGTATTGCTAATAAATAATTATTAATATTTATTTATTATGATCTCATATGATGATATGTCTATACTATTAGTCTATTAGTAGGTATGTGACAAAATTTTTAAAAACAAAAAAAAAATAATATGATATCAGATTGTTAAAGTGCTTTTTCTGAGCTTTCCAATGATATATAGATTGTTGGTATAGGTGCAGCGAATAATAAAAAAAAATTTTTTTTTACGCATTTTCACTTAACATTAAGTCAATGGAAATGATGACACCAGATTTTATGAAAATTGAAGGAAAATTGCTAATATTTTCACCAATTTTCAAAGCACATTTAAAAACCATATATCAAAATAAAGCTCATGGTGTGCTTAATTGAAGTATGGTATTGTTTTATAAAATTTATTTATAAAAAAATTTTTTTTTTTTTTAACTAAGCCAATATGACATAGTTATTTTTAATTTATTAAATAAAACTTTAATTTATTTTTATTTTTAAATTTTATGAATAGTATAATATTAAACCACTTGTTCTGAGCTTTCCAATGATATATAGATTTTTGCTATAGGCTCAACGGTTAAAAAAATATATAAAATTTTAACGCGTTTTCACTTATATTGTAAAGGGTTTTCTGAAAATGTGTAACAGTTCGCTAATTTTTACCTCACAGCTAAAAGCTTTGTATATTTATAAAAAGATTAGGATGTGCTTAATAAAAAGTATACTGTTTTTTTTTTTACATTTTGATTCTATTGGGTGCAGGTGACAATTAAGTTCATTTAAGGTTTTGTCCCATACTGCACTTAATCTTACGATAGAAGCATGATTAACAGATGCCCGATCTGACATAGTGTTGGAAATATTTTTGATAATTTGATCATGGCAACTGGTAAACTCAATTTTATGAAAATCAGAATAAACGTAGGCTAAATTTTTTATAGATTCAATTAAGTGTTTTTCATAATCCTCTGCCCTCCCACCACTCAACTGATCTAAAGCTATAACAAAAGTATCAGTTGGAGTGGTGAGATGTAGTGAGTTGACAAGTACACCCTCTTGGGTTGTGGCATCAAACCCAAGAGTTAGATGTGGTGTTTTCATGGCAACTTCAGCGGCTTGTAGGTCTGAAATAACACCAAGTTCTCTTACAAAGTTGTCTACTGAGGTTCTGTGAGGGACGCAATCGAGAAGAACACCCAATCTCTGTGATAAACTACTTACTATAGGGGAGATAGAAGAATGTGGGGCTTGGTATAAAAGACAATTAAAAAACAATCTAGTCATTACATCATAAGTTTATTTTTTTTTAAGGGACCTAGCTTTATTTTCTTTTAATTCTTTAATTTCATCTTCAAGATGTAATTTATCACTTTGAAGGGATGTAATGATTGCGTCCCTCTCAGCAAGTTCTTTATTATATGAGGATTTAATTTTATTAACAAGTTCTTGGTGAGTTTTTTTGTGTGCTAGATGCTTTTTACATTTGAAACATTTTCTTTTTAGAGATTGAATTTTAGATACATGTAATTTACCTAGTAGATTTTTTATTCTTTCATTTTTTCTTTTTATAGATTGTCTTAGAGTTTTAATAAGGGTTGGCAGGGAGTTGATTTGAGATTTTAATAAACATATTTTTTGTCTATATTTACTTTTGTCTTCACTTCTTGCCTGTGACATTAAAGAAAGGCGTCTTTTTAATGTTCTTCTACGAGGGGTTAATTCATTATTGCTTCTTAAATTTGATGAAACAGTATTTAGTTCAGTTGGCTGATTAATATTTGAAATATCTAGAGCTTTAGTTGGAGTTAGATCAGGGTTAGGAGCAGTTGTGTTTGGTAATGGAGTTAGATCAGGGTTAGGAGCAGTTGTATTTGGTAACTGATGAAAAATTTCACAAGATTTTTTAGATTTCCGGCAAATATGTTGTAATTTTTTTTTTTTTACTTTTCAATGGTGTATTCAATTAAATTGTGAACTTTTTGAGTTAAAACTGGAGTAAAGGGAAATCCAAATGTGGAAGCAACAATTTCAGCTGTTGATGTTTTGGAGGATTGATTTTGCAAATAAATGAGTAGTACATATCCTTTAAGGCATAGTTTATTAGTATCATCAGATGCAAGTTGTGAGTAGTTAAAATTTTCAAATAGAAACTTGTACAAAACAGTGTCTTCCACATTTTTAAATGATGAAAGCTTTCTTTTTCTTTGTCTTGGCATGATAGTAATCTGATAGTAGCTTATAATTAGGATGTGTTAAAGAAGAGTCCAGTAAACAATCATACAAAATTCTTGTTAAGTCTTGATATTATATTTTAATGTAGATCTACATCAAGTAATTATTTAAACATTGAAGTAGCCTAGATTAAGAAAATAAAAAAGAAATATTAAATGTATATATCTAATATACTGAGATATTTATATTTTTACAACTGACACTAAAATTGTATACAATCTTGAATAAGTATCACTAGTGATACTTAAAGTAATTTAATTATATAAATTTTAAAAAATCCACGAGTCAAAGAAAAATAAGGTATTAAGGTCGATAGATACAATTTTTAAATTGTCAATTACCATCATTTAGAAAAAAAAACAACTTATACAGGCCTAATTAGTCACTATTTAAAGTAAATTTATATATAAACCAATATAAAGATTTAGCATGATTTCTTTATTTCTTTTTTTTTTTTTTAAAATAAATTCTATATCTAGATACTCTTTTAATAGATCTAGATCTATATCAAGACAAACTAGACATATAATGTAAAGATAATTATATTCTATATAGCTACCCAGTATAGATATAACAAGACAGTGAATGCACCGCAAAGTTATATTATAGATTTACTATAAATGGGAAGCGTAGTTGAGAGGCCAAGTGCACTTGAACTACCTAGAAGGGGGCTCGAGGTTTGACACCCGATTTGGGCAGAGTTGTGTTTACTGAGCGGCTAAAGGCAGCACGGAAAACCAACTCCTAGATACCCCCTCCCCCCACTGGTCCACAAATGAGATTGGACCAAAAGCGCTCAGAGCATGCTATAAGCATAAAAGTAGCACTATATAAAAGCTAAAAAAATAATATATAATATTGGTAGATGGCTGTCCAGCCATGCGGTTTGCGCACTGGACTGTCATTTAGACTTATCAATTGTCTACGGTTCAAACCATGCATGCTCTATTTCCCATTGGAAAAGAAAGTATATTATCTTCAACTCTGAAGGTATATCCGAAACATTTTATTATGATTATACTCTGATTCATCTTGACCTGTTATATCTAAATTCGTAATATATACTATCTATTACTATTATAGATCTATATCTAGATGATGATTTAATCCACTCAAATTGATATAATACAATATGGATCAATGGATAATTTCCTATACTCTATATATTATATATATGATATATAATGATAATCATTATCATCACAAAAATCATTTAATTTTAGCTTATATATCTAGATTTAGTAATATTTGAGTAATAGTAAAATATATATATAATATAGTAATATAGAAACTTTAGTTTCCTATGTGTAGTCTATGGTCTACACTTAGTAGACTCTAGTTATAACTTATTTATTGGGTTTAGATAACTTTAGTTTCCTATGTCTATACTTAGACTCTAGTTATAACTTATTAGGTTTAGATCATCATGACTCCTGATGATTGATTTAGAATCTAGATTTTAATTTAAGATAATTAGATATATCATAAAATCATATACACTATATAGATCTAGAGTAGAGTATAATTAGATCTAGATCTATAGTATTATACTATTCTATACTGACTATGACTATACTGTAGATTTAGATCTATTAGATAATTAGTATTGGAGTATTGCTAATAAATAATTATTAATATTTATTATGATCTCATATGATGATATGTCTATAAGTCCATAGTCTAGATTGACTAGATCTAATAATTCATCTAATCTACACTTTAGAATAATGTACCTAGTATTGATCTTTTACTAAGTCAATACTATATATAGATTCAACTTATTACTGAATAAACAATTTGATCTAGAATCTAGACCTAAATCTAGTATTTAGATCTAAGATCTTCCATTCTCAAATTGAATGTTTACACCTGACTACGGGGCAAAATTGTATTTTTAATCATGTGATCAAATAATTTGTATTCGCCTTTTAACATATAACCTGTATGATTAAAAACTAAATAGGAGCATTTGTGCATTTTAAAAAATATAAAAACCATATAAAATAAATGCACAAATGCATATTCTACACAATGAAATAAATTTCAATGAAAGCAAAACACAGAAATTTATTTTTTTCCGCTAGAACTATACAATACGGCAAGGTCATGTCGATCTGTCCCATTGGACGCCATTTTGTAAACTATCAACTCACGGTCACCTCACAGAAATCAAAATAGAATTAGATGTGCATTAGATAGGATAGTTACTTTTCACTGATTATATGGTTGCATTAATTAACTACACAAAAAACAAAGCTTCTAAACAAATAATTCAACCTACATTTTGTGGTAATTCTGCAAAAATGACAAACTTTTATCGAGATTATGTAAAAGAAATTTTTTTACATAAAAAATTTTTTTCTTGTCATTTTTTAAATTAATTATTTTAGAAAATATGTTCCCACTTCTAAAATAACAGTTGAAATCCTTTCTAACACAACTATTTATTTATAGTTAATTAAAAATCAATAGCACCATTACTTCAAATAAAAATAAAAGTTCTAAATGGCGGCACACTTTTCGCGCCACTCAAAATTAGTAAACATCCGGGGAATTTCGCATAGCTACTATTAGTAGTAATACTAATACTATTAGTATTAAGTATTAGTCTATAGTCTAGATCTAATAATTCATCTAATCTACACTTTAGAATAATGTACCTAGTATTGATCTTTCACTAAGTCAATACTATATATAGATTCAACTTATTACTGAATAAACAATTTGATCTAGAATCTAGACCTATATCTAGTATTTAGATCTAAGATCTTCCATTCTCAAATTGAATGTTTACACCTGACTACGGGGCAAAATTGTATTTTTAATCATGTGATCAAATAATTTGTATTCGCCTTTTAACATATAGCCTGTATGATTAAAAACTAAATAGGAGCATTTGTGCATTTTAAAACATATAAAAACCATATAAAATAAATGCACAAATGCATATTCTACACAATGAAATCAATTTCAATGAAAAAAAATCACATAGTTGTATTTTTTTCAGCTAGAACTATACAATACGGCAAGGTTATGTCGATCTGTCCCATTGGACGCCATTTTGTAAACTAGCAACTCACGGTCACCTCACAGAAATCAAAATAGAATTAGATGTGCATTATATAGGATAGTTACTTTTCACTGATTGTATGGCTGCATTAATTAACTACACAAAAAACAAAGCTTCTAAAGAAAAAATTCAACCTACATTTTGTGGTAGTTCTGCAAAAATGACAAACTTTTATCGAGATTATGTAAAAAAAATTTTTTTACATAAAATTTTTTTTTCTTGTCATTTTTTAAATTAATTATTTTAGAAAATATATTCCCACTTCTAAAATAACAGTTGAAATACTTTCTAACACAACTATTTATTTATTGTTAATTAAAAATCAATAGCACTATTACTTCAAATGAAAATAAAAGTTCAAAATGGCGGCACACTTTTCGCGCCACTCAAAATTAGTAAACATCCGGGGAATTTCGCATAAGTATTCGTACTTAAAGACCATGTTCAATTATTGCGGAGCGCCGTCCTTGATAGTGTTGTAAATCTAAGGCAGGCAACTCAGCGAAGTTCTACAGTAAATAAATACGTGTGTTTATTTACCAGGACAAACACATAACAGCCTTCTGGATTCCAAGAGTCTTGTTACTTATTATACCAGTCCTTTCACCAGAAACCTGAATACGGACCAACGACAGCCTTCCCCGCTTCGCTCCAGGTCCCTACTACAGTCTTCAGACAGCACAAAAGACGGCTCCTTAATTCAGACTCTTCCTACTAACTGTTCTTTCCTCTATATAGCGCCTTCCTGTTCTGGTTTAATACTGCTTTCGTACGCACCGCAAGCACTGGTGCAAGGCAGGGTTACAACAATATTTTATTTCCAGAATGTTCAGTTTTGTACATTTTGATAATTTTATGAATTTATAAGATTTTCGCGGGACACAAATTTAAACTTAAAGAACAAGCTGTTGACGAGGACAGGTGCAGACGACAAAAATAGACTTTAAGTAGATCTCTTGCGGAAAAGGACTTCATCAATGTGTGAAAAATGTGCAGGTCCACACTATGTTTTCCGTGGTCTCATTAAACACTGCATATATCCATAGATTTTACACTAGGAAAACACTGCCTTTTTATATTGACTTTGTATTTGTTTAGGTACCCCCATTAGATTATGATTATCTTTCCTTGAGCCATGTCGAACTAGGTACGCTTATGTACTGCAAGTGAAACACCATTACTTCCTTTCAAAAAAAAATCTTTCTTTTTCTATTTTTCTGTATTGTCGAATCTTTGACTACAAACTGCAAATAAGTTAAAAGAAAGCTGACACGTACAAATATATAACAGGATAACTCGGGAATATTAAGTCTGCTGAAATACACGAAAGGGTAGCAACCTAAAACAAGGGTAAGTGAAATAAAAACACATAAAGGGATGGCACTCTAGACTAAAGATAAGTGAAATTAAAGCACACAATGGAATAGCACTCTATTTCAAAGACAAATAAAATAAAAAATTCAGTAAGACATTGTACTCTAAAATGTGGCAAGGTTTGAGAAAAAAACAACAACTGGTTGGTATTAAAATCCGCATTTTGTCAGATTGAAGTCCATAATATCAACCAACCATTAATGGGCAAATCTATTAGAAGCAGGCGAAGCAAAAAAGTTATGCATAAAATAAAAGTTACAATTAAAAATTATTTTTAAAATAAAATAACGCACCACACAGATGTACAGTGCACAACGTGCGGTCCTACACATTGGACTTCCATAAACAATTTTTGTTAATCTTCTATTCTTTCAAATATTAAATGTAAGTTTTGACCAAGTTGAAATGTATTTACTAGATTGGTTTAGAAACTTTAAATGTCTTAAAGCAATGCACTTCTAGTTCACTCACTTTCTTCTGAGACACTTTGCACACGTCATAACGTCATTGTTTAATGCACAGGTATTAGATGAGAAACAAAGTTGTGATGGGGCAATTTCTTTTATTTCATTGTTCAGTACATAAGTTTCATATAGATCCAATCTGTCTGATACACTCTAGATCTATATCATTGTTCAAGTTTACTTTCGTTTCATTATAATTATTTTTAGTTTGAGTCATTTTTGGAAAAAAAATTTACTGCTTCCAGTAAATTTCAATTTTAATATTTTTGCATTCAGATAAAACTTTATTTTCGGTGTGTGTGTGTGTTATTATTATTGTTAGATGAGTGGACAGAAAAATGTAAAGGTGCAGATCTAAGAGAGGAAGTGGAGATGGATTGGTCACAACATGGGCATAGCTAGGGGGGCGGTTTGGGGTTCAAACCCCCCTCCCCGAAATGAAATCCC
This sequence comes from Biomphalaria pfeifferi, assembly GCA_030265305.1. Lineage (NCBI taxonomy): Eukaryota > Metazoa > Mollusca > Gastropoda > Planorbidae > Biomphalaria > Biomphalaria pfeifferi. Next base: position 967,302 of record JASAOG010000032.1, read on the forward strand.
GGGGTGGGGAGGTCGGAGTCTAATGACTGATCTTTTGCTTTGATTTTGTTTATTTTAGGTGAAATGTTAATACTAAACCATCACTTGCCATAGCACAGCCAATGGGGTTTTGAGTTTAAAACCCCCTACCAGGGGGTTTAGAGTTGGAAACCCCCTACCATGGGGTTTTGAGTTTGAAAACACATACCAGGGGGTTTTGAGTTTGAAACCCTCTACCAAGGGGTTTTGAGTTTGAAAATCCCTACCAGGGTGTTTTAAGTTTGAAAACCCCTACCAAGGGGTTTTGAAACCCTCTACCAGGGGGTTTTGAGTTTGAAACCCCCTACCAGGGCTTTTGCATTTAAATCACCCCTCTTCTATAAAACAAAAAAAAATGCAAACGACAATCCAAAAATTCCAAGAGCACATCTAAGGAAGATTTTGATTATAAACCCATCTCCAAAATTTACAATAAACCACTCTTCAATATAAAAAAACAAATTACACACTCTAAATTGTATGAGTGAAGCCAAAGGAGTTTTGAGTTTAAACCCCTCTCTTCCAGATGGCTTTTTTTAAAGTTTAAAACCCCTCAAGATAGTTTTGAGTTTAAAATCCCCCTACAGAGCTTTTTAAGGTTGAATGAAAGCCTCTCTCTTCAATATTATTACTAAAGCAAACTACAGTCACCAAATTCTATGACCGTAGCTAAATGTGGTTTTGAATTTAAAAAAACCAACTCCAGATGTATTTTAGTTTACCCCCCCCCCCCCCCCAACAGATGATTTTGACGATAAAACTTCCCTTTTCGATATAACATCTAAAGCAAAATAGCCACCTAATTCCAAGATCGTAGTCAAAAAAAGTTACACATGTCTACCAGTGGCTGGGCTCCATTAATAAAGTGCAATAAAATTGAAAAGCACTAAATGTGGCTCTACAAAGATGGCTAAAGACGGATTTTAAAAGTCAGTCATAGAGATCGGGTCTAAATCAAGGAAATGGGAGTCGACCCTTAGTAAGGTTGTGACAGAGCGTCGCATGAGGTTTGCGGGACATGTTCTCCGACAAAATGAATTACGTATAAGAGTTGCGATGACATCCTAGTACAACTTGGCGCCACACTTTCATGGAGGTCCTCAGAGCAGGTGGGAAGAGGCTTCAGACATTGCCAGTGACAGATTTTTGTGGAAACAGCTTGACGGCGAATGCGCCAAACGGCGCGGGAGGGTCTAAGTCAGTAAGAATAGCACATTAGGTTTTTTAAATAAAACTTTCTAATAGCAAAATAATGCACTGTATGTACCTCAGAATATGCATTTAGTTGGCTTTCAATACCCCCCGCGCAGGGGAGCTCTCAGCGATCCCCCAGACCCCTTGTTGGGAAAGGCGAGGATTCTACAATTTTTTCACTAACTCCAGGAAGAACCTATTCTAGGGCACAATAAACGTTTTCCAAAAGAATGAAGGGTCAGAATGTAATAGAGATTAATTATGTATACACACACACATCCATGCATACAAGCATATATATAAAAAAAAAAATTTCGAGGGGGGGGGTCACACCCTTAGAAAAGATACCAACAACAGAGCTCGATAGGCCTTAGAGTGGAACCCCCAGGGAACAAGACGTAGAGGAAGACCAAAATAAAACAACATGACGACGCAGTGTACTAGATAAAGCCGAGAAGAAAGGAAAGAGTTGGGATGCCATTTAAAAAACTAGCAAAAGACCATGGAGAGTGGCGTGTTGTATTAAGTAGTTGAGTGAAATGTAAACAATGAATCAAGAAAAGGAAAGACGAGAACGAGCCTGGTTCTTCCTGCAAATACCGAGGAAGTGGTGTGTGTGTTTTACTTGCTTCTAGTCCTTAATGCAGTTCCCCTCCTTACTCTTCTCTAGTTCAAGTACTACATCTGCATTGAGATCCAAAAAATGGCTTTAATAAGTGGTGGGAAAAAATATGAGACCATTAGCGCAGTGCGTAGCTAGGGTAGGGGAGAGGAGGGGTGAGAATTTGAAAATCCCCCCTGGCCCCCATGAGGGGGGCTCCCAAAAAAGTGTATTTTTTTACATTAAATATTAAATAGTATGTAAAATAAAAGAACCCCCAAAGAGGTCAAGCCCGCGGGGCCCCCAAATGATGGCAAATACTTAGCATCAGCGCTCATATTCAGACATCGCTTTCTTGGGTGGGGCTCCAAGTTTCTCTGTCAGTAAGGAACAGCATTGACAACAAGACTATAGATTTTTTTAAAATCGCTTTTATCTTGTGCAAAGCTCATGCCTTCTCAATGCGAAAAATGTCACGAGACAAATAGAAAACTCACAAATTCTTCATTTAACTAGAGGAGTAATTGATTTCCAACAAATTTGTGATATTTTGGCCAGTACAAAAAAAAAAAAAGGAAAAATCCTTTTTCATTTTTTTTTTCGACTATGCAATACATTAAGAATGTATACACATTAGCTTAGAATTGAAATCGTCATTTTGCTCTTTCTAGAGGCCATCACATGGATCTGCCGCACCGGACATCACATACCCTCGCTACGAGACTGATGTGACCTTGATGACCTTGATATTCGATAATGAAGATTACTTACTTAAGCAATTACAGCGCGCGACTTTTTAGCTGCTATGGTTGTGATACATTCCAGAAATGTGATTATTTTAAGAGACTATAATCGTTGAGTTTGGTAGTTATGATATAGAAATTCCAAATAATATATAAAGAATAAATTACTGTCGAAAGAAGATCTCAATATTTTCGAAAAATATTCATACAATTTTTATTTTAACGTTAGGTTTAAGTAAAATGAATGCATTTAGATGAAAATCCGATGTGAATCTAACCTTTTTTTTTAAATCTCAGTGTTATTTTTAACTTTATCTCAGGAAGACAACCGTAGTAAATAAAATATTTCTTGAGAGAAATATTCTTTTACGTCCCTTATTATTGGTCTAGAGACTAGACTAGAACAACGTTTTCAACCTTTTTAGCTCCGCGACCCTTTAATACAACACGGTAAGGGAAAAAAATAGCAAAAAAAAATAAATAATGAATTTCGATGGTCGTAGGCGACCTCTGGCAAATAATCATTCGACCCCCAAAGGGGTTGCGATCTACAGGTTGAGAACCCCTACTATAGAAGAAGAATATTTTCTAGTTTTCTTATTTTCTACCCTCTCGTAAAATAGAGCAGTGAGATTCATAACAAACAAATATTCACATTTGACTAGAGTAACACCTTTAGTAAAATCACTAAATTTAGAGAGAGGACAGTAGGACAGAAGACTTAAAAGTAAAGTAGCAATTATACGTAAAACACTGAACCATAATCTTCAAATACGAAAACAAAATTTAATAAAATACTCAGAAAGACAAATGTAAAGTTCAAGGTATATTCTCTGTTCCATATGCTGGGACTAATTTGTACAAATGTTCCTTCTTCCCAAGCGCTAATAGAGCATGGAATGGGTTGCCTGAACCAGCCAGGAAAACCAGTGACTAGGCAGAATTTAAGTCATTGGTTTAACATGCATGACTAGATGAAGTGGCGTCACTAGGCAGCTGCGGGGTGTGCGGTCCGCAAAGGGTGACGCCCACCAGGGTGGTGACACCTAAGTGGAAAAGAATTGTACTTTGAAAACACATACAACCAAAATAATTGATTAGCTAGGTACTAAACATACTTTGATGTATATATTTTAGTTTACTTTATTTTTGTAGACCAACAAATGTCCAATATGCTAGGTGTTGAAAATGTGACTCAAAGGTTGTCTTTCTTTTAACGACAAAAGTCGGTTGTATTTGCATTACAATTCTTTCATATTTTATTAATAATAAAAGTAAAAATGGCATTATTGCAAAAAAAAAATAATAATGAAATAAACACTTTTAACTAGAACCTTTCCCTATTAACTACAATATCGATTCAATTATTTTTTCATATAAAACTTTTCAATGCGTCTACAATAACGCAATTTTAAAGTCTTCTACCTTCTTATGACAGAACTGATACATTTCTTCCAACTGACGTGCACTCGTACTATTGACGTATTTTGCGTGAACAGAACTGGCCTGCTACAAGACTCTTGCTAAACACGCATGCTATAAAATGATGATCAAGCCCATTAAAAACGTGCATGTTATACTGCAGTGTTTCTCAAACTGGGGGGGGGGGGGACAAATGCTCGAAGGACTAGCTTTTAATGAATATTCACTTCGTACCTTTCGATTCTAAGCATAATATGAATATTTATAAACAATTAAACCGGAAAATTGTACCATAATTATATGTCTTTAAGGAGACGCGTTGGCGTAACCGTAAAGCGCGTGGTTTCCGAACCGGAGACAGGGGTTTGAATCCTGGTGAAGACAAGGATATTTAATTTCGTGATCTTCGGGCGCCTCTGAGTCCATCCAGTTCTAATGGGTACCGGACATAGAAGATTTTCTACTTTTCATTTTTTTTTTTTTTTTTTTGCTTTTTTTTTTACTTTTCTATTTTTCTAAAAAACATCAAAGTCTCTTCTTGGCGTCTCTCATCTCCCTCTAGTTCTTGTTCTCTTTGGCTCTTCCTCTCTCTTGAGTACTCTTATTTTTTATGAAGCTTATTATCATCAGGAAAACAAAATAACTTTCTATCAGCAAGAAAATCAACCTCTGGACTGTCAATTAGGACCTGAGACTCAGAGCAAAACATGTGTGGTTAATGAGTTAGGTCTGAAACTACTACCCGTAGGGTCTTAAGGTTCAATGACATCAAGAACAACATCATTAGTAAAAAAAAAAAAAAAAAAGGAAAGTCCAAAATCAACGAAGCGTAAAGTTTGTTGAGCAGAGTGGACAGTTTTATAACAGCCAATTAGAACAAAAATCAATGATTTTTTTTAAAGATTTTTTTTGCTAAATATAGATCTACTTAGCAGTCATCATTCATGCCACGGCAATATTCGAAACTAACATCGGCAATTTTCTTTTCAGAGATATATAACGAAATATCTACAAAAGTAATATGCTGATTTTAAAATATTTGTCAGACCAGAAGAAACAAAACTATCAGTTGAAGACAGTGACGTGTCTAGATTTAAAAAGGGTCTGGGCTTTAGGGACTTTTTGAAATCCAGATATTACATGTCAGTACTTAATATTTCTTGTGGGCCTTAAGCTGTAACTTGCGTTGCCTAAAGGTTAATTCGGACCTGGCAGAAGTCACAGTAGCACCAAATGTATTTTTGCCTTGGGGTCATTTAAATATCCGGCACACATGTCACGAGCGGCATAGCTTTAAAAAAAAGTTGAATTTAAAAGAACCGAGTTCTGGACAGAAGGTGCGAGAGGATAATATCGTGTCACGGCCCGGATATGGCCCACAGGTCGTAGCTTGGGCATCACTTGCCTTGGAGATAAAAGTCAGATACATGCATGGTCATCACAGACATTGAACTAGAATCTAATTAGTTTATGAGTTGTAGGACTGGGGTAGATAGGGAAAGGGTGGTAGGGGTTACAGTTTCTGAATACAATTGTTACCAGCTAACCCTCTTGACCTTTGCTTTTCTAAGTTCCTCCATCAGGTTACAGTTTGTGAAGAAAAAATTGTTACTAGCTACAATAAAAAGCTAATCCTCTTGACAGTTTGCTTTTGTAAGTTTCTCCCTCCGAAAAAAAAACAATCTTGTGAATTTGAGATTTTTCGATTAATTTAAAACACAGTAAACTCCTTTGTGTTTACTATTTGATCTGTTAGATTCTGTCTATATACTTTAGACAGCAAAATGCAGGAACATAATAAAAGAAGAGAAAGGGAAAAGGAGAAATGTGATGAGATATGCGGCCGAATGTTAGAATTACAGATCATAAGTAAGGATTACATACCTTCTGTAGAGTGTAGAGACCTATAGTAAGAATTACAGATGATATCTAAGAATTACAGACCAGATTTAAGGGTTATAGATTATGCATAAAAATTCACTGACCAGATGTATAAAATTATAGAAAATATGTAAAGATTAAATATCTCTACTCATTATTTCGGAAAACTATTAGTTCACATATCAAACCCACACACACACACACACTCACAACGCCAACCCATGTATTTGTGTGTGTGTGTGTGAACTACTAGTGTACACATATTGGATGGTGCTCATTAAGGAACTAACCTGGCAAGTCCAACCCTGCCGCAGCTCACAGCTCGATGTTTATTAAGCAAGGTGAGTCAGTGCGACTGGTGACAGGAAGAACTGCCGTGATAAGGCATACTGTCACTTCAAGATATTTGTATGTTTATTTAATTGGTGTTTTCAGGTTTGGATCTTGACATATTTCTTTAAATCGCTCATCAATTGTCAATATTACACATTTTTAACCCAAACGAAAAGTGAAGTTTCTTTTTTAAGTATTTTAATTTTTAAAAAGCAAAAACTGTGCACTACATGATTGTTAGGAGGAGCCTTTAAGTTCTATTAAGCTGCAAGGTTAATCCAAGCTTAATGCAAATATTTAGCTTAAATCTCATTTTGCTTACATACCTTTGAAAATTAAACGGAAACAATTGATTTGTACTGTCGTCTGTGTCATTAAAAGGCTTGTGCTCAGGACCATCTTCCTTTAAGTTAAGCCCACAAACTTTACTTGTCAGTTTGTCCTGTTGTAATTGGGTCATCAAATGTAGTGGTCAGTTTGTCGTGTTGTAATTGGTTCATGAAATGTAGTGGTCAGTTTGTCCTGCTGTAATTAGTTTATAAAATGTAGTGGTCAATTTGTCCTGTTGTAACTAAGTAATGAAATGAGTGGTAATTTTGTCCTGTTGTAATTAGGTCACGAAATGTAGTGCTCAGTTTGTCAGTTTGTCCAACATGACTTCAAAGGAAAAAAAATCCACTACATCACACGGCCTAGTTAGACTAAAAAATGTCTTCATCAATACAAACCAGTTATCGAGTATTCATAGACATTGGTGCACCGTGTGAGTTCTTTTAGCATTTCATTTAATGAATTAATTCCATATGACGTCAAAGGAAAAAAAATCCACTATGTCACACTGCCTAGTTAGACTAAAAAAATGCCTTCATCAATACAAGCGATTTTTCTAGGGTTCATAGATATTGGTGCACTGAGTTTTTTACATTTAAAGATTCCATTCATATGACGTCAAAGAAAAAAAATCCATTAGGTCACACTGGGCTAGTACCAAAAAAAATGTCTTTATTAACACGAGATATTTAACGACATTGGTGCACTAAGTTCTAATATAATTTATTTAAAGAGGATTAAAGCCGCATTTTTTGTGCGTTTTGTCTGTCAGTCTGTCAGTCCGTCATGTTAATATAAAGAAAAAACAACTAAAAGGTATTGGAAATTTGATTGACCTTTAATTTTCGTTTCGAAACATCGCAATAGATTTAAGTATGTATAAAAGATTGTTCCGGATGTTTGTATAAATAGTAAGAGAAAAAGAGAATTCCGGATAAATGTAATACTGTTAATTAAGTTTTTGGGATGGTCTTGTATGAAAATTAGATGTGGAGAGATTTTTTAAACCATACTTTGGTGTTTGGAAGGTTTTTTTTCCTTAAAAATCGAAACATAATAAAACGATAATTAGGTTTTGTAACGTTTTAGCTAGAAAGTTAAATGTACTGTAAGAGAGAAGTGAGATTTTCTATAAAAATAGAGTTAAAATATTTTTCATAAAAAATCCGGAAGACCATTTTTTCGTAAATGCGAGGATTGTTTTATTAATTAGAAGAGGGATTTTTTCATATAAAATTCAGAAATTTTTCGCTAAAATGTAAGTAATTCATTACGATTTCTTTTCAAAACAAAATCCGGAACATTCTTAAATCGATTAAAAAACTTTTCTAATGTTTCAGCAAGAAAATTAAAAAATAATAAAAGTCAAATAAGTCTAAAAAGTGATTTTCAATAATCGTTTATAGTAAATTACTTTCTTTTTTTTAAAATCCTAAACAACCTATTGTCGATATTTTTCAAATTTGTTTAAAGATAAAAATACGGAACAATTTGAAATCGATAATTAAATATAGTAACGTATTGTCAAAGAATATAAGTGTAATATTAGTCAATTATGCGATTTCAAACAATCATTTGACATAATTCATTTTTTTATAAAACAATATCTGGAACATTTTACAGTTAATTTTACAGTCAGTATAGAGATTTGATTTAGCATTAATATGCTATTTACATAAAAAAAACGGTACAACATATTATTGAGAATGTTTTTTTTTTGCAACGTTTAAGCATGGAAATTAAATGTAATTATAGGTTAGAAGAGCAAACAAACATTCGTTGGCATTGATTAGTTTTGCGCAAAAACATCCGGAACAATCAATTATAGATACTTAAAACTATTGAGATGTTACGGGAGGAACATTAAAGGGTAAATCAGATTTTCAATGGCTTATAGAGTTCTTGTTTTGTTTTTTTAAACGTGCTGGACAGACCGACCGACCGATAAAACGCACAAAAATAAGACTCTTTTATTCTGATGGGCGGCATTAAACGAAAAATAAATAAAATCTGATTTTTTTTAAAAATTTTGAGGGAACTGATAGCACCATGTCTTGCAGATGCTTGTCACGCTACTGCACTAAAGTCGCTGCATAAAAAGTCCATTTAAAAAAATGTCGTGATATTTACATATAAAGTGCATTTTTCGCCTTTATAAACAAACATAAACGTTTTATTTTAATTTTAGCAGCTAGTTGACCAGAAAAAAACACCTTCAAGTAATATTTATATTTGTTGTGAGCATTTCTTGTACATTTTATAAATATATTTGGTTTTGTGATACTGAAATTATACAATATTAGTCTGGGGCTCACTTAATGCATTTTACCCCTTGACCCAAAAGTAGGGTCCACCCAACGTTTTTTTGCAGTTTCTATATCTTTAAAGCATACTTATTAAGAATCCGATTGATGTCAAGCTGACACCTTTGGGGAAAAAATTTTTTTAAGCGTTAAAGTTTGTTTGTAATACATACACATTGTACAATCACATGGAATGTAAAAATTATATCATCTGGCACAATTATGCAATTATCAACAGACAATTTCTGTTTCAATTTAACTGTTTCAATATCAACAGACAGATTAATCAATTTCTGATTCAACGTCAGATCCTGAATCGCTTTCAACGTCCACTTCATCTACCAGTACATTAATTTTTGTCAATGGATTTTGACAATTTTCTGTTTCATAGCACTGGCAAAAGATTGTGCAAGGTAACTGTGCTCTGAAACACCCACATCGTCCGCTGCTACACGGTTCATCCGATCCACACCCGCAACGAATCATCTGAAGAATTTCTGGAGGCGCTACATCAACACCCACTGGAAGTGTTATAGGGATTAATGTTTTATTTACGTCATCTTTTTGCCAGCCAAATTTGGTGGGATCAAGATTTGGAGGATCTCGTAGTAAAGCAGTTTTCCAAATGCATGTTTGAATATGGGCACGCTTAACATTCTCCTCAAACGCTTCTGATGTCGGGGGCAATGATTTCAATTTAGGTGCTATCGTGGCTTTTCGTTTACCAGTCCTGGAAAGCCATTGGGCATACCGAGTGTCAGACATGTTTCCAGCATCCGGACACCCGTAGCAAGCAGCCATGAAACTTGTAGCTTCTTTTACCACACTGTTCAAGTCAGATTCTATATCTCCCAATTTGAGAAGTGTGTGTCCCTTAAATAGCAACTTAAGAACAGTAGCTTTGCCGATACCAAACATGTATGCTACAGTATCACATCCTGATAGCGCATGCGCAGCTAAAAGGTGTGGTATTATTTGATGATGCTTTCTTGCTGTTTCTCCTATGTCGACCACTTTTCGAATCGTGGTGGTACTTTCCATGAGCAGCTGGCATGTCATATCCTCTGAAATATAGTAGTGTGTCAACAAAGCAAAAACATCTGTGTCATCTGATATAACTTTAATGCACATAGCTCCTTCATTGAATGCATACACAACTTGTTGTGGAATGATTACATCAGCTTCCTCGTGGCTTGTCTTCATATCTTCTCTAGCTTGTCGAATGCCAGAGCAAATTTGTTGTGGGATGGAGTCTTTCCCTGTTACAATTAACCGGCTATTGTATGAAGAAACTGTTGGATGTACATGTTGTACTTTGTTCAGTAGTTGCTCACAAATTATGTCAATAAGTTGAACTTTGTTTTCTGTTACTGTGAGAATGACTTTCTGTGGCTGTATGGGCATAGTTGGATTCAGCTTGTGTTGTCTGGTTGCCGATTTTGCTGCACGCCCACTCCTTGTTACACTTTTAATACTGTACTGAAATTATCTGTCAAAGACAACATAAACATCATGTTGAGTCAATATTTTCATTATGTACATTATGAATCCATCAACAAAGTCTTGCAAGGTACCATTTACCGGCCAGTGTATGATCCATAAAAGTGCGCAACCATCAACAACAACAACATGTGGTGCTGGAGAATTTCTAGCTGAATGCTCAACTTGAAGTTTTTGTTTCAACACCGATTTTGACTTTGTGATTCGCATATTGCCGCTGTCATCAAACATTGATGGTGGTACTGAGGCTAATTCGTGCTTAAATATATCTCTAATTTGCAAATCACGGGATGGCATTAATCCAATTACTCTAGAATAAATGAGTTCTGTGTCATAACTTATACCGGATCCCATTGCTTCAGCTTTCTTTCTGTCAGCCATGGTAACAACTTTGCTAATGGAGCTATGAAATCCATCTGGCAAATGACACTCATAGTCATTCCACTGCTTCGTACCAAAAGAAATGGCATCATGAACATTTACAGATTCGGGAGCGAATTGGCCAGTGGCAATGTTTACTAAGCTGATGGGGTGGTCACCAGAATTGAGTGGATCAATACAAGTTTGAAGACGTTCATATATTGCTCGCCTGTCTTTCAAATCCTGTGCAATTCTTGCTGGCATTTCTTCTTTATGGCATGTAACTTCGTCACTGTATGCGTACATATCTTTCATGTCACTCAGGTCTTTGGTTATAACACTACAGATGTGTAAACTAAGTGCCCATCTCTTCAGCGCTTGTGGATTGAGAGTGATGCCTATTATACCACCTGGACCATGACCATACCGCATAAAGGTAGACTCAATGTACATATCTGACCATAGGCCATTCCATAATCCAGGTTTGTGTCGCATTACATGTTCTCCCTCAAGGAACCTCAGAAGGACATCACTAGGAAGACGTTCCATTGAGCGAAGATAATATAAGCCATACCTGGCGTAGTTAACATGGCCTGCTGAAAAAAAATATGGCATCATTGCTGCAACAGATAATAGATGCAAAGACCAATCACCCTCTCTCTCTGCTCTCACAAATAACATCATAATCAGTACGGGTTTAATTAGGCAATCCACCCACAGCTTCGTTGTTTTGCTGGTGGATACCAAACCATCAAGAACAATCATGAGATCATCATGAGATGTGCACTGCTGTACGACATCGTGCAAAACTGTTTCCACGACCAATCTCAGAGCCCTATATAGTCCGGTTCTATTGACCCATAACCTAAAAGTTGGATCCACCCAACGTCCACCTAATACCAAATCATAATAGTTGCTTATGCCAGTATTCCCAGTTTTCTTTTCATGCCATGGGGCAACTTTTCCCCGCTATTAGATTTTGAAATTCCAACTTTCAGTTTTATCAGCCCACCCTATTGTGCATATATTATAAGTGAACTTTAACATTAAAAATAAAAATTTCCCCAATGGTGTCAGCTTGACATCAATCGGATTCTTAATAAGCATGCTTTAAAGATATAGAAACTGCAAAAAAACGTTAGGTGGACCCAACTTTTAGGTTATGGGTCAATAGGACCGGACTATATGACGCGTTGTTTCATTAGTGTGTCTTACATTTACGTAGTTGTTTTAGAATTGGTGTATTTTTATTAAAAAATCGCTTGCATAATTAATTTTATAAATTAAACGGTTTGTTTTTATAAAATCAAAAGTAGCCATTGCACCTAAACTTTTCAAACCGCATCGCATGGGGAAATAATATCTGAGTGTGACAAACGGACAGACGGACATTTTGCACAAACCTAATAATGATTTTTCCCCTTACGGGGGCTGCTAAAAATAATCCGATGGCCGCAGGATGTCTATGCACAGTAGCTTATAAAACACTTAGGCGGAAGCAACTAATCGAAAGTGTTTATTTTGTATATAAACATCGACGTCCAATCGGATTCTATTAGGAAAACGTATAGTGATCAATTTGTGACTATAAAATCTCCTATCGCGGGGCCCCCTAAGGCGCGGCGCCTGAGGCGGTTGCCCCATTTGTCACCCCCAAAGGCCGCTACTGAGACCAATATTACATCACTTTAAAATACCTTGCTAATTAATTACAAAATACACCTTCCTCCCGTTAATAAATTGTGCATTGAATTCAGTAATAGCCCTCTGAAGAGTAATTACATCATGCTTTCGTATCATTTCCACCAGACCATCGCCTTAGTGAGACCAGAGTTCTAGTCCAAGTGTCATATTTCTAGTCATCGAATCGTTGCTCGGGAAAGTTAATGACAAGGGACAGCACTGTTGCAAGACAAAAACTGTTTTGTGACCAAATGTTGAGACGATTAATTATTCAAAGGCATTACAAGTTGAAGACTGCACAATGTATATTTTGCAATTGGAGCATCTTTGTGACTATAAGGTACTGTTTCTATGCCGTCTAACTTGTGGCTTGATCTCCAGGAGTTAATGGAGTTGTAAACGTCCCTTCCTGAACGTAATCATCATGAGATGCAGCAACGCTCCTGAATCATTTGTTTGAGGGAATCACTCCATTAATGCATCTTTTGGTAGAGGAGTTTAGAATTTCTTTATCGCTATTTTTTATTCTCTTTTCTTTACATGTTCTTTCGATTTATATTTGGTTCAATGTTGAACTTCTAAAAATAAGAATTGTTATTTGTGAATGACTGTGTGGCAAAGAATTCCTGGGAAAATGCGATGAACCGACCAACCCAACCCAATTATAAAATGCGATGAACCGACCAACCCAACCCAATTATAAAATGCGATGAACCGACCAACCCAACCCAATTATAAAATGCGATGAACCGACCAACCCAACCCAATTATAAAATGCGATGAACCGACCAACCCAACCCAATTATAAAATGCGATGAACCGACCAACCCAACCCAATTATAAAATGCGATGAACCGACCAACCCAAACCCAATTATAAAATGCACATGAAACAGAGTATCTATTGATGAGTCCCTTTTGTTAACAGTGGACCCTACAGGGTACTACCTCGTAATACTTTAAAAAATTACATTCGGCTATATGTTTTAGATTCACTTGAACATCTCCATACTAACTTCTTACTATATAGCATCTGACCATTAGGAAGGCATAGCTCTAGACCGCACCAGATGGGGAGAGACGGTGACCAAGAAAGCTATGGACAGGTAAAGAACATGAGTCTCAGCACAGGAAGAAAAACGTACAATCCGAAAAATGGCCAGCTCCTCTACCACCGAAGCAAAAGCCAGCTTAACCTGCGCTATTTGTGGACGGGAGCCACATGAGGAAGTGTGCTCTGAGATGAACCATAGTCTACGACTGAAGGAGGCCAGTATAATATAATAAGTTGTTTGTTAATCTCTTAGTGTTTATAGAGGATTAATACTTACAAAAGTACGGTCTAAGGGTATAGGCGAATTATTACGGAATATTTGGTTTGTAGTAAACAATAAATATAATTGGGTTTGTAAAATGTTTGTTTGTAAAATGTTTTACATGTTTCGGATAATCCTTCAGAGTTGAAGATAGTTTACTTCCTAGTCCAAACCTTCCGCAGGACGACGGGGATGGGAGCGGGCAGGGTTTGAACCCTCGACCGTCGATAAATCCGAACAACAGTATAGCGCGCAAACCGCACAACCAGGCAGCCTAGGCGAGGGCAATCACTTAATGACATTCAAAGTGAACCATTCTGCAGCCCATTTAGGCACAGCACGACGGGCATTTTGCCCGAATGCCCAAATAGACTGCACCCAAAAAAGAAAAGCATTATAACTATTTAATCGGCATTGACTCCGGTAACATGTCTCTCAGGGTTTTCAAAAGTTTCATTCTTTGAAGTACAGTCAAAGAGCAAACGAAGGATCCCAAGCCAAAATTCTGCTAGCAGGTCGAAGTTAAAATGATGAAGTTCTGCTTTAAGAAACTAAAATAGTACAAAGGGAAATTACGAAGATACGTTAAATATAGTAGCACAAGTTATCTTTCTTACTTTCCTACACATTTATAGATTGCTTTTTTCTTCATGACAGGTCATCCAAACGCAGCCCACAAACAAGATAATAATAGTTAATAAAATGATGAACGATTATCGATTGATATAGTCTGAAGAAATGCAGTCTGTATGTAACCATGGTGTTCTAACCATCGGATATTAAATACTGTAATTCACGACTTTATTGCATCCATACGATATACAACAAAGAAGCATTCAGTCTCTTTATGAATATCACAATTGGGGACCCTGTATTAGAACTACATCTAATAGCAATGTAAACTTTGCATTATACAGTATAACAAACAATTAGAAGGCGAAAAGGCATTTAGAGAATAGGTGTGAAATTACTTTATATTAAATGCAAAATTAAGAAAACAGAATTTAATTAAGTACAAATGCAGGTTGCCTGTATCAGGATATATAGTTCACATAAGGAATTGGGTAGCCAATTAAATGTATGACAATAAAACATTTGTAATGAATTTTTGCCCTATGACAAAGAAGAGATATAATCAAATCTTAACATGACTGTTTTAATTAGTTCCCCATAGTAATTTGATTTAGCACATCTTTCCATTCTGATCTATCTTGGGGCTTGACGTCTCCATGCCCAGACTCTAAGCTGTTGTAGATCTGTCTCTAAATCATGTAGGATGCCTGTTTGAAAAGCTAGGTACGTTTTAACTTGGCTTGGCTTGGCTACCAATGAAGGGGGCTCGAGGTTTGACTTTTGACTAGAGCAGAGTTGTGTTTACAGAGCGCCTAAAGGCAGCACGGAAAACCTTCTCCCAGATACCACCTCTCCCCATTGGTAAACAAATGAGATTGGATCATAGCGCTCTGAGGATGGTATAAGCATGAAAGTAGCGCTATATAAAAGCTATAATGATAAT